>CAEFZP010002763.1:277500-526609 GCA_903064625.1 Mallotus villosus | reverse complement strand
CAGCACTTTAACCCTATCCAGCCGGACCATTCAAATATGGGCATTTAAATGGTTTCCGCCTTAATAGCTCTGCCGTCCAATCACCGATTTTAATTCTGAAAACTTCTGGATACTCATGACAAGTTCAGCTAAAAGCACATACCATTGGTTAAGGGGTAAGTGGGAGGGGGACATAACTGTATCGTCTGCAACGGCAGCCATTGTTTTCCGAGTCGGAGCCAGAGCGGAGACCATGGAAGATTGCCTACAGTGTGAGATTTACAGCTTCGAATTGAAATCGGAGACGATATTATGATTACAGACAAGTGTCTTAATATGTGTTGTCAATATTGTCAATTAAAAGTCTAAACTTTTTACTTACGAAGAATTTGTTTGTGGGAGTGACCGAGTTATTTTGACGAGAGAATTACTTGTCCGGCAGGAAAGGTATAGTATGACAATAGTAGCGCTGTTTAGCCTCAACTTTAGCATATTTCTGTGAAACTTGGAAAAACAACATTAACTAGCTAGATTATGTAAACTATAAGCTAAATTTTGATATCTTGTTTGGCCAATTCGGTCGGTTGTGGAAGACAGTAGAACGTTTTTTAGTTATCGCCATAGCGCTAGCTACTTTTGGGGGAGGAGAATTCCGGTTTTCCCCATGTTTCCACTAGTCACTAGAATGGTCATAGATTTTAATCAAAATAAGATATTTGTAATCTGTTTTCGGATCTACATTGCCCACAGATTTGTGGATATTCCACCTAGTCAAAGTTTTCCTCCATCTTGTAATTAAAGTGGTCAAAATGTAAGTTGTCTGATGAGGTATGGTGGATGGAGAAGTTTTTGTAAAAAATGGCTGCCTGAAATCACCTTAATAAAATATGATTTGCCTTAAGTAATCATATATTTATTCACATCATGAAAATCCCCCAGTTCTCCTCTTCAATATGGTATAAACCGTTTAGGTGTATGATTTAATATGACAATTCATAAAATATGAATATGATAATCATATTTGGCAGCATATGGAATGTTCGGAATTTTGCCTCCGGCAGGAAAAGGTTAAATGATTATAGACCTGTGGCGCTCACTCCCATCATCGCCAAGTGCTTTGAGGCTGGTGGCGAAGCGCGTTAAGGCTGCCCTCCCTCGCTCCCTGGACCAGCATCAGTATGCTTACAGGGAAAACAGGTCCACTGAGGATGCTATCGTCACAGCCCTCCATACAACGCTGACACACCTGGACAAGGAGACATATGTGAGACTCCTCTTCATAGACTACAGCTCGGCTTTTAATACCATTAAAAGCGTTTTTGTACCAACCGGCTGATCACCAAACTCCTTGATCTTGGCCTCAGCTACAGCCTGTGTATGTGGATTAAGGATTTCCTAACAGATCGCCCCCAGACAGTGAGACTGGGTCCTCACCAATCCTCCAGCCTGTCCCTCAGCACCGGAGCTCCTCAAGGCTGTGTATTGAGTCCCCTGCTCTACTCCGTCTACACATATGACTGCACCAACACCCATACTTCAAATACAGTAATCACATTTGCAGATGACACGACTGTGGTAGGACAAATCACCAACGGAAATGAAAGTGACAGACTGACAGGATGGTGTAAGCAAAATAACCTGACCCTGAATGTCAAAAAGACAAAAGAAATCATAGTTGACTTCAGATGGCAAAAGGCAAACCCTCAACCCCTCATCATCAATGGTGAGGAAGTGGAGAGGACCTCCTGCTTTAAGTTCCTGGGGGTTATGCTCTCAGAGGACCTGAAATGGGTGAGTAACACAACCGCCACAATCAAGAAAGCACAGCAGCGGCTCTACTTCTTGAGAATACTGAAACAACCTGTCTTCCGAGCTGCTTAAGTCTTTTTACCACTGTTGCATTGAAAGTGTCCTCACATACTGTATCACTGCATGGTATGTCAACTGCACAGACAAGGACAGGAAATCCCTCAGTCAGGTCATAAGGTCTGCTGAGAGAATAATTGGACTTTCACTGCCTCCCCTGGACGACATCTTTAGGACACGCTGCCTCTGCTGAGCATGTGGCATTTTGAAGGATGAGACTCACCCCGCAAACCATCTCTTCACCCTGCTACCCTCTGGCAGGCGCTACCGGGCCACTACAGCCCGCACCAACAGACTGCAGAACAGTTTCATCCCCAGGGCCATCAAATAACTAAACAATCACACAACCCTCATACCCTCCACCCCGCACAACTGCACTTTTTTTAGTGGTTGCGCAAACAAATTTTGTTGTGTATCCAATGCACAATGACAAATAAAGTCTATTCTATTCTACAAATTATATTTGATTGGGGAATGCAATAGCCTAGTAACTATTCAGAAGAAAGCTTTTAAGTCTCCTTTTGAAAATTTGTATCGACTTACACTGTATAATGTAATTTGAAAGAGAATTCCACAGTTTTGGACCTGTAAAAACAAATGCAAAAGATGTTCTATATAATGGTAAATGAAAAGAGCTCGCCTGGCGAGTGAGGTAACTGTGAATCGAAGCATTTCTTACGAACATATCATTAAAAGGCAAAGGTAATTGTTAAGTGTTCAGCTTGTACATTAACTGTCCAAGCTGAAAAATATACAAGTCTTTAATTTTCTAAATGTTATTATTCAGAAAAAGATTATTTGTGTGTGCCCGGAAATGCCTTGACAAGATGGCGCCGACGATGGCTGCCTCGGTGGTTCGGTGCGCTGTGTTTTGTCTTGTTTTGTCTGTTAATTCAGTGTTCTGCCAAAATATCCGGGGTTCTCTAACAAGAGAAACACTGCTAAACTTTAGGACCACAACTCCTGCGGATTTATTTCCCACTTTTCTGCTTCCAGCGGCAGAATTAGTGGGAATTATAGTCAAGGCCACCCTCGGCTTTGTGCTAGCAGCGAAGCATCGTAGGAGAGGTAAGCGTGCCGGAGCCCTGGTGCGACTCCGCAGGCGCGGAACACGCACAGCGTTACCGGGGATATTTCTCTCCAACGTGCGTTCGCTGAGCAACAAACTGGACGAACTTCAGCTACTGGGGTGGAAAAACAGAGACTTTCATTCATCTTCCGTTTTGTGCTTCACGGAGACATGGCTGAGTGAACTGATCCCGGACTCTGCGCTACAGCTAGCAGGTTTCAAACTGCTGAGAGCGGATCGTGACTCCCTGCTCTCTGGCAAAATGAAAGGCGGTGGTATCTGTTTTTTTTATTAACAGTGGCTGGTGTGAAGATGTGACAGTGATCCTGCAGCACTGTTCTCCTGATCTGGAATCATTTTTTATAAACTGTAAACCTTTTTACTCGCCACGTGAGTTTGCTTCATTCATACTGGTCGGCGTTTACATGCCGCCTCAGGCTAGCGCCAATGAGGCTCAACGTGTGCTCGCTAGCCAGATATTGTGTGTGGAGCATGAAAATCCGGATTCCTTGGTTATTGTGCTAGGCGACTTTAACAAAGGCAATCTCACTCAAGAACTCCCCAAGTACAGACAATTCATCAAATGTCCTACCAGAGAAGGGAACACTTTGGATCACTGCTACTCTACAATCAGTAAAGCATACCATGCGGTCCCCCGTGCAGCACTGGGTCACTCAGACCACGTCATGGTCCACCTGATTCCTGCATACAGGCAGAAGCTAAAGCGCTGTAAGCCTGTTGTGAGGACATCGAAACAGTGGACCAGTGAGGCTATGGAGGATCTGCGGGCGTGCTTGGACTGCACTGACTGGGATATGTTCATGACTGCCTCCAATAGTTTGGATGAGCTCACAGAGGCTGTGACGTCATACATCAGCTTCTGTGAGGACTGCTGTATACCAACACGCACCAGGGTGAGCTACAACAACGACAAACCCTGGTTTACAGCTAAACTCAGAAGGCTGAGGCTGGACAAAGAGGACGCTTTTAGGAGTGGGGACAAGGACAGATTCAAGGAGTCGAAGAACAGGTTTAGCAAGGCTGTGAGGGAGGCTAAACGACTGTACTCAGAGAGGCTGAAGCGTCAGTTCTCTGCTAACGACTCTGCTTCTGTCTGGAGAGGGCTCAGGCAGATCACCAACTACAAGCCCAGAGCCCCCCCACTCCACTAACGACTCACGCCTGGCCAACGACCTGAACGAGTTCTACTGTCACTTTGAAAGACAATTGGAATCCCCTGAACTATCCCTTCCCTCCCCCCCCCTTCCCACCAACTCTGTGACGTCACTCTCCATTCAGGAAGGTGAAGTAAACAGACTTTTCAAGAGGCAGAACCCACGCAAAGCAGCTGGGCCGGACGCTGTCTCCCCTGCCACCCTTAAGAACTGTGCTGACCAGCTGTCTCCGGTGTTCACCTACATCTTTAACACCTCCCTGGAGACATGCCATGTGCCAGCCTGTCTCAAGGCCTCCACCATCATCCCTGTGCCCAAAAAGCCCAGGCCAACTGGACATAATGACTACAGACCTGTCGCCCTGACCTCTGTGGTAATGAAGTCTTTTGAGCGCCTAGTGCTGGCACACCTCAAATCAATCACAGACCCCCTTCTGGACCCCATGCAGTTTGCCTACAGAGCCAACAGGTCTGTGGACGATGCAGTTAACATGGCCCTCCACTTCACCCTACAGCACCTGGACTCCCCAGCATCCTACGCCAGGATCCTGTTTGTGGACTTCAGCTCTGCCTTCAACACCATCATCCCCGCCCTGCTTCAGGACAAGCTTTCCCAGCTGAACGTGCCTGATTCCACCTGCTGGTGGATCACAGACTTCCTGTCTGACAGGAAGCAGTGCGTTAAGCTGGGAACACAAGTCTCTGACTCCCGGTCCATCAGCACCGGATCTCCTCAGGGCTGCGTCCTTTCTCCTCTGCTCTTCTCCCTGTACACGAACAGTTGCACCTCCAGTCATCCATCCGTCAAACTCCTGAAGTTTGCGGACGACACCACCCTTATTGGGCTCATCTCTGGTGGAGACGAGTCTGATTATAGGTGGGAAGCGGCCAACCTGGTGACCTGGTGCAGCCAGAACAACCTAGAGCTCAATGCTCTTAAGACAGTGGAGATGGTTGTGGACTTCAGGAAGAATACAGCCCCACTCACCCCCATCACCCTGGGTGACTCCCCAGTCAACACTGTGGAGTCCTTCCGCTTCCTGGGCACTATCCTCTCCCAGGACCTCAAGTGGGAACTGAACATCAGCTCCCTCACAAAGAAAGCACAACAGAGGATGTACTTCCTGCGGCAGCTGAAGAAATTCAACCTGCCAAAGACAATGATGGTGCACTTCTACACAGCCATCATTGAGTCCATCCTCACCTCCTCCATCACCATCTGGTACGCTGCTGCCACTGCCAAGGACAAGAGCAGACTGCAGCGTATCATCCGCACTGCGGAGAAGGTGATTGGCTGCAATCTGCCTACCCTCGAGGACCTAAACACCTTGAGGACCCTCAGGCGTGCGAGGAAGATTGTGGCCGACTCCTCCCACCCTGGACACTCCCTGTTTCAGTCACTCCCCTCCGGCAGAAGGCTGCGGTCCATCAGGACCAACACCTCTTGACACAAAAACAGTTTCTTCCCTTCTGCTGTTGGCCTCTTCAACAAGGCCAAGGGTTCACACTGACTTAATGACTTTACTTTAATGACTCTAATATTCTGCACTACATTACTGCATCTTGTACATTTGTATTTTTTGTCATATTTGTATTTTTTGTATTTTTATATTGTAAATTAGGCAACTTATATTTTATTGTATATTTTATTTTAAATATAATTCCACTTTAGTATAGATAGTATAGTTATATAGTATAGATATTTAGTATAGACAGTCCACATATTTAAATTTAAGGATACTATATGTTTATTGTATGCACCTTCCTGCCAAAGCAAATTCCTTGACTGTGCAAACTTTCATGGCCAATAAATCCCTTTCTGATTCTGATTCTGATTCTGAAATCTGCATTATTAATAATACGAATCGCTCTTTTTAGTAATGTTAAGTGTCTATAGGCCTATGTAATGCTAGTATTCAATGACACAAGTCTGTGTTCTAGAACGAGTGGTCAGGAGTCGCAGAGGTCCGATAATATCAGCTTTAATGCAGCAGTTGGAAATCAACAAGTACAGAGCTCTGGGGTTGTCTACGTTTTCCTACCCGCAACAGAGTTTGGGTTGGTTCACGAAGTCCAACAGATAGTCAATCTGTCCCTGCCCCAGCATATGTTATACAGTGCAGTAAGATAAAAAAATAAGAAAAGAGGGTTGAGCTTTCTCATGCATCAGGGAGTTGTTCTTGCTGGCGCGCCCCAATGAAGAGATTAAGCATAAAATACACCCTGTTCCCTACACCCTGTGTGAGACACAATGTTTGAAGGCCGATATATGCTTCTGCGTTTTTCAAAAAACGGACACATGGGAACGCCCTCGTCTCCGTGGAACGCCCTCTACGAGCTCTCCGTCAGCCCTCGGACAGCCTTTGATGGATTGACGTGCACCTCCTGAATTTTCTAACTGTCCATCGAAATTACACAGAGCGACGGAGAGCTACGCAGACCCCCTTGGCTGTGATTGGTCCGCTAACGACATCATTTACGGAATCTCACATTTCTCAACCTCACATTTCCTGTTTTATTCCGTACATATCACAATACCACAATTTTTAACCTGTTTTCGGTACTGTTTCCTCCACGCCACAAAAACGCTCCCTCCCTCAGTTACAACGCACTCAATTTTAACTAATTTAGTTTATAGACGGCTACATAAATGATACATCATTGGAAAGCTACGATTCTTGTGCTTCCATTGAATTAAACCTTTTCAAGATCAAGTCTCAACAGCAAGTACATTTAACGTCTTTGTCCGGTCACAAATATTTATTCAACGCCAGACGAAAACGTTTTACTCACCCTCAACGGTTCATATATGGTCCAGGTATGCAAACAAGTCCATCAAACTTGGTCTGGTTACATTCCCAAAGGTCCAACGTATCTAACCATGTCAATAGTTCGTCCATATGCTGTTAAGTTGTTGAGACAAATAGCGAATGGTCATGCAATACCAATATCATCCAGCATAGCATCCAGCATAAAAGGCACTGATTGTCAATGAGCAACAGGTGTGCAGAATCGAGAACCTGAACAGGGTGCATCAGTGTGCAGGAGACGACAGAGACGCTATTGGTGAGAGAGCAATGGGCCTCATTCTCTTAAGTTTCTTCTGAAATGTTTCTTACGGGCTTCGGAAAAACAACGTAAGAAAAAGACGTCCGCCAAATTCATGAATGCTTGAAAATGTGTTCCTACGCAGCAGAGGTTTTCTGAGCTGTGCTCCCCGGAAAGGTTTTCTTAAGTTGAAAGCGCGTCCTCGTGCTCCTGAATTTGCATACATACACGCCCGGCAGCTCCTTATAAGGGCACGCAACAGCAGTGACGTGTGCAGTCAGAATCGACACAATTAAGAAAACAATTAGGAAAGCAACAGGAACGCAAGTTATGTCCAAGCGAAAAGCAACAGTAATTGTGCCATATTGTATGCCTAAGGTGCACACTCGTCCCTTTAAATAGGTCGAGTGATCAGTGATAATTTGATGGTCTGGTTGAATTTATATGATGTTCAAGTCCAAGTTAAAGGTTTTACTTGTCACATACAACATCACACCAGTAAGATGAGGCCCATTGTGTTTGGCATTTTGAGGATTTGTCTGTTTGTTTGTTGTTTGTTTGAATCAAAGTGAAGGGCGTCTGTTTCTGGCCCCTGAGCTTGAGGTTTATTTGCTTTATTAATCATGCGATGAGTGTTTGAGAGCTAATTGTGTATGTTCTCTCCTTTATTTCTTTATGACCAAAGGTTTTCAACTTTCACTACTACTAAATAAAAGTGGAAAAGAAACTTGAGTTGCTACCGTGTCCTCTGTCGTCGCCCTAGGCCTTTTGTCAAGTTGGAGGCAGTCACTGACATTACACCCAGATAACTTGACAAATACTATATATTATACTTTGTTTCATTTTGCTAGTTAGCGAAGGAAGAAAACTTATTCACATAAAAGTAGTATTTTCTCCGGTTTCCAACATAGTATTCTCGAAAGGAAGACATTTGTGCGCCAATCCTGGGAATCAGATAAAGCACTCCAATGTGTTCATAATTCAGTTTTTGTGTTTCAGTAATACTAATGAGGGATTTAGCTATTATATATGATAGTTCTAAGTACCACCTTTCATAAGAGATAACAATTATGAAAAAGAATACCTTTTTATTTGACCTTGGTTGAAAGGGTCATTTTGGAGTCTCCAAAAGGCCTTTTTTAGAAAACATGTGTAAAATATGAATATATTGTGGTATTATGTTTGACTTTTGATTTGAATTGGGTAAGGCTTCAACCTGTGGCCTCTGTTTTCAAAACAAAAACTAGGCGGAAATAGAAACTTTCACTTTCCTTGTGTTTAAGCTGCTATAACTCAACACCAGTAGGACTGACAGGGCCCCTGACAGCAGGGGATATAACTTCAGAGTGTCAGCTTTCAAAAGAGACTATTTACATGCATGTACTCCAAATGGTTCAAGAACAGCTTTCAATTTACTTTGGGTATGCTGTTTAGGCGTTTTTAGGCACATTTAACAGGATACTTAGCACAAAATATTCGACTTGAAGATTGAGAACATCACCACTGAAGAGCGCCTTTTTGAAGAGGTCCGGAGTTATGAGAACCTCTACAACCCGTCGTTGAGTACGTGTAAAGACTCAAATGATGGCCAACTCGTGGAAAGATATTTCGGCTGCGGTCGGTATAGAAGTGAAGGAGTGCTTAAAGCGATAGATGAGGATTAGAGACAAGTTTGTCAGGCTCTGGAAGACCACAAAATGCAGCAGTGGCAATGAGGAGGGCAGAAGATCCCTACCTCCTTGAACTTTGTCGTGGTTGAATCCACACATTAAGCACCGGGAGACCACCTCTAACTACGACACTAAGGTAAATATTTCTCGGTTTTTGAACAGCCTCTTTGTGCTCGAGCTAGCATTGTAATCAGAGTGGGAGAGCCACACTGCAGATAGATATTGGGCCCTATCTTGCACCCAGCGCATTTGACTTTGTCAGCGACGCAAGTATCAATCCTAGTTTGCACTCGACGCAAAGCAGACTAACCCTAACCCTAACCCTCCACAAACACACGTCGAAATGACCTTGCGGTCCCGGGGGCGGTTCAGCGAAAAAGGAGGCGTGTTCCGGCGCAAACGTTCCCTGGTGCTATTTTGCAGTTTCCGAAAAACAATTCCGCCACTGACCAGGAAAAACACGGTTTAAAGCCAATGGCGCATTATTCAGATGCTATTTTAAGAGCGTAAGCTTGGCCCGTGCGCAATGCTGGCGAAGCCAGGGTCTTCTTCCTGCGAAACTACGTATTGTTTTGATTTATTGTATGGCAGGCTGTGTTACATGTCAATGATTAAAAATATGTTCATGCGAGATCTCTATGTATGTGAACTTGAATTGTAACAACTGTGGCAATTTACTCCTACGCCTGTTTAACCGAAGCTAATTTGGGTAAGTTTCTTCTCCCATGCCCATCAGAATCAGAATTCAGTTTTCAATTTAATTTCGCAGGAAGCAAACAATAGACATATACGGGCCTTAAATTAAGTAAAAAAGTACAACAGTTAAACTAATTCTAAGAACTAAATAATTTAAAAATATATATGTAAAAATAGGCTACATTTGAATGAGCAGCATGAGTGGGCAACTTAATGCAACGAAAAAACTGCTCTGCCTTTCCAATACAATGTCATTTCTCTATCGTTTACGGCCCTGACGAGAACGTCGGTCTCCTAGACTGAACAGCTGGCGTGCGCCTAGCAAATCCGCCGTTATAATAGCAATCCGCCATGGAACAAGCGCTGCTCTTAAAGGGAATGTGAGATGACGCTCTGATTGGTTTATTGCACGTTACACCCAAACCACACCCATTAGTAATGTAGCTACTTCAGACCAACCCCTTTTAGATTTGCGCCAGGCGCAAAGTCATTTATCCCGCCGGCAAAATAGCAACCGCACTGGGGTCCCGCCCACAAAGTTACTTGCTCTTTGCGTTTTCATACTTGCGTTTCAGATCGTCAAAATAGGGCCCATTGTCGTTGTATGCTTCAACATTCAGCAAAACGGAATACGGGATAAACGCTGGCGAGGGAGCCTGCATTGTAGATGTTATGCAATCGCTAGTGCTATTTGAATAGAAAATATATAGGCACTACCCGCCAGCTTGGTCAGGCTTCTGGTCATAAACACAAACTGCACTAAACAAAGACCAACTGTCTGTTCTTGAAGTGCTTACATTGTTGATGTAATGAATGCAGTTGTGTTACTTTTATCATTGTAGCCAAATGCAATTTTCATATTGCTAACAGACTGTTCTTTTATTATTGTGAAAAGCAGACGGAGCCATTATGCAGGGAGGGGATAGAGTCATCCACCTCAGCACCTGAGGCCTCCCCCGCCCCCGAGTCATCCTCCTCAGCACCTAAGGCCTCTTCTGAGTCACCCACCTCAGAACCCGAGGCCTCCCCAGAGTCACACACCTCAGAACCTGAGGCTTCCGTTGAGCCATCCACCTCAACATGCCATCCACCTCCCAGGTTTCTGACTCTCCACCCCTCCAGCCTCCATGGTACCGCCATCTCCTCGTTCACAGAAGAAGAGGAGAAGACCGATGGAACTAGAACAGTGTGCCATCACCGCCGATGCTTTGTCGAAGATCAAGGAGCGCAGGATCGAAATGTACTCTAGATTTGTGGCCGAGGAACCTTCTCCACCTCCACCACCACCAATGGACGAATTCACTTGCTTCGGGCAAACCATAGGTTTGACCAAAATCTGTGCCAAGACAGGCAACATGACATTATGCACCAGGTATACACGCTGATGCATGACAACAGGGCTGACCGTGTGCCTGTTTCAACCTACTACGATTGTAAATAGTTTTAGATTTTGTACCTTGTTTACTTTCTATTACTTATTTTGCACTTTGTTTGTACTTTACTTATTTTGCACCTTTAATGAAGCTTTCATTAAGATGCTAGTTCATATTAACTCTACAAACACTATGCCAATCATCATTTTTTTTTACTTACCAAAGAGTACCTTCACAGTATTTAAGAGATTTACTCTATTAGAAGAATGCAGTAGCCCTCCATCCTATCCTTCTAAGTTATATGGTCTGTATGAAATGTATGGTCTGATGTATGAACAGGGCTATGCCCAGGGCCATATGGATGCAAATACCAGGCATGAAAATCCCTCATCTTTCGGCGAAATTTGCAGTTTTGAAACCAAAATAGGTGACCTACGTGAATCGTGTAGATTCGATGAGAAATTGTTTTTTTTTGGGGTATTCATATTCAGTGAACTGCGAACAGGTGCGCGTGTCAGAAGGGAGCGTGAGTGCATGGAAATATTAACGCGAAGGGCCTTGCGTCACCAGTGCAGACCACCAACACACCCAGGAGCTCTGTTGACAGGAGAGAGCAGCAGGAGAGAACGCAACGTTAGCCAGCTAGCTAAAGCTCCGGTGGAAAATTATAAAATTTACGCTACCGTCTTTGCAGAGGTAGATTTTGAGGTGAGGGGACTGACAAGGCAGAAGGTAAGGTGGTCCACCGGACTGGCCCTCGGGAGCACCGGGAGATTTCCCGATGGGCCGAAGCACTTCTGGGCCAGAGGGCCGCTTGCCTTATAATTGTTTTCACTAGCCTACTAATAAAATGAAAGTCTGAGCCCTTAGTACTGCTTACACACGACAGTGACACTGACAGATGGAAAACCAGGCTAAGAAACGTAAATGTATTACCTTCACTAGACAATGTTTTACCAATTGGACAAACGGATGTTTGTTTGTTTTACATCAAGCTCCAAAAACTATTTTTGGCTCAAATCAGCCAAGAAAATTTGCTCGCATTACGCATGGTAGTCCCTAACTAGCCTCATGACTCATGGCTGAAGTTACGTTTCTCCAGCTCTCCCCAGGTTGGCAAAAAAAGTATCTCAAAATGCATCAGATTGATGCTTTAAAATATGGAATATTTTTCTTATGGGGGAGCGTGCACCCGGACCCCCTTAGAGGGGTAATATCCTGCTCACCTTTTTCACCCCTGACCCGTTTTCATGCCTGAAATACCTTTGGCTTCAACCATCCTGTCATGGTGATCATATGCCCAGTTGTCAAGATTATGTTGTTTAATTGTAACTTGTAATTTATGACACTATACTGCTTATTTGCACTTTGTAAAGATAACTCTAGTATTGTTAGACATTTTTTAGCGGGGCATCGGTCCTGGTCCCTGGAAGAAACACAGATGGCGGCAGGTTCAACTTGTTGTCAAGCAGCTGAGACCCAAATGTGCTCTCCTTAAAAACGCCACCGTGGCTCTGCCGTCCATACCCTCCGACGTCCACCATCGTGAAGCGATACCTAGCATCGCATGTTGCCATCAGGACAATGGAGTGAGCACCTTTTATAATTAAAGAAGTCACACCTGGAATTAGGTGGTGCCTTGATGTTGACATGCTTCCGTCGAGGCTTCCAACGCAGTTTGGGAAGTTCCAGAGTCGCCAGAAATCCGCTGCTATTGCTGTCCACTGGCTGGTGGAGGGACAGGGTAGGTAGTCTGGCTGTAGAGCTGTCCACAACACCTTGCAGACCTCGGTCACAATGCAAGACACCGTGGAGGATGCCAGCTTGTAGGTAGCCTGTTGGCTTCCACCAGAGGCTAAAACTCGTAGCATCACAGCCAGTCTCTGGGCGGCATCAATCGGCATGTTGTGTGTGCCCTGGTGCTGTATGTGTGGTTCAGGGATGGAAATCAGCACCCGCCACCAGCCAAATGCGGGTGATTTTGTGTTGTGGCGGGTAAACTCGCTTCACCTACCGGCCACAGTGGCGGGTAAATAAAAATAGCATAGAGAAAATTTGGGCGCGCCTAAGCCGTTTTCCCGAGATCCTATGACAAATCCCGAGTATCTAAGGCCAAAAAAAAGTCAGCGATGAAAAACGCGAAAAACCTCAAAACAGTGTAACGGGCTCACACTCAGATTGCCAGTTTACACAAATCACAAAAATAATCGGACCAGCTGGCTAAAAGCAGAATTCCCATATCTCTTGAAAGCTGCCTTGCTCGACTTTTTAGATGTAGAATTGACTGTAAAACTGTAAAATGATGAACTTTGTGACATGACGTGAAGATGTCGCTGCCGCCATGCGGTCTACCGGGCGACATTCTCACTCAAATTTCAAGACTTTCGTGACCCAAATCAAATTCTGATGTGACAGATCATTAATCGCTTTCTCTCTTAAAGGCTGTCCTCTACTTTTTTCGTCTTTTTAAATCTAACCATTTGTATAATCCGTGTGTAATTCTCTGGCCATTATAAAAGCTATCTTTCCCGGTTTTCTGCCACTATGTTGCGCGCGCATCCTGAATGTTTACAAACAAATAATTGGTAATCGAGTTGATAAGCGTGTCTTCTTGTCTGATCAATACGCAACTGTGAGGTGCGCGAATGGACAGAGCGACAACTGACGTTGCATGACTACACCTGTACAAATGCAAATTAAATTTCCACTCAAAATGCTGACAAAAGTTTGATTAACGATTTCCAACGCAGCCTCCATTGGTATTCTTGACCTGGAATGATAATATATAGTGTAGTATATTCTCTCTTGGCTCTCGACGAAGGCGGTCGCATTTTTCTCTCCTCCCCTCCCCTGACCTTCCCTGCTTGCTGTGTTGTCTTGTCTCTGTCTGTTTTCAAGATAGTCATTCTGCAGCACCCTACGAAACTAGAAGCAATGGAATTAGTGAACTGGTCTCTAAACGCAATTGACACCATCTTCTCGAAGAGAAGCACGTGTTCAGGGGAACCCTCTTGTCCTGACGGGACGTTTGCTGCTGGATACACGATGGACGCGTGGGACAGGTGGCGTGTCGTGTGCCTGGCTCCACTTTCCGTGGAGGACGTGGAAGACATATTCATATTCGGAACCGTGATTACAGGTCATCTGCTGATTGGAGTGGGCGGTTACTTGGTATATCGGAAAATTATGAAATCGGTTGCAGCAACAAAAATCGCCAAGCTGCCCGATATGATTGAATCGGTGGGCAGAGCGGTTGGATCTCTGATCGTGAGGGTTTCGGACCTGGAGCGGAGACAGGAAAAACTGGAGATCTTCCTGAAGGGCGAACGGGGAGAACGTGGCAGCTATTGAGCCGCGGATACTCGTCAAAACATCCATCAAATCTTATCTACTTTCGGCACCGTAACCAGCACGGGCCTTGGCCAAGGCCGTGGCTGGAAAACAAACTCCCCTGGAGAGCGCTGCAGCAGTCTATCTTGTCTCGTTACCTCCCCCCACCTCCCACACACATCTGTGGTCTGGTCTCTGCTCGGGTCATGACCAAGGATGTCTCCATGGCAACACTATCTGCCAAGGGTGAATCGGACTGATTATGGCCTAGGCGAGGGCGCCAACCTCGGACCTACTCACACATTGACATTAATTGACTCTAATTTGACTTTTCACCTACTACAGATATCACCACCCTCCCACCCCCATCCAACGCCTTCGCCCGCTTGTTTCCTAAGGGTGACTGGTGGGTCCGCGTCCAGCGCCTATATGGCTGCAGGACCAGATGCTGCTTGTCTACCCCTACCCCATCCCCAATGCAAGTCATGTGTCCTGTAATGTCGTTTGGCTTATGTGCTGAGGTGTTTTTGCCTGTTCCCACACTGTACTCCTCTGGGAGCACTGTCTGGGAGTTGCCTTTTTTCTCTCCACATGTTATGCTGTAACTTTCTAGTTGGCGCCTAAAACGGCTGGCTCGGTAGGCTATCTCCTGCCAATTACTTGTCTTCCCGTACTGTCTACCCCTTGTCAGTTTGTGTATATGTATGTACGGGGGGAATGCCACTCTTTTACATAGTGTAACAACTATGCGACAGGCTATGTTGCTGTCACTTGTATACCTCTGTACCTGTGCTGTAATAATAAAGTACCTATCTATCTATCTATCTAGTGTAGGCACGAAGAAAATAAAGGAAATTGCAAAAAACCTGGGAATAAATACATGGATTAGAAACAAATACAAATAATATATATATATATATCTTTTTTTGAGAACCGAAGACCCATTTTGACCCAGGAAAAACCCTGGTTGGGACTAAAAACCTAAAACTGGAAGCCATAAAAGACCACGAATCGTCAAAAGAATTTTCACATGTAAGTAAGTAAGTAAAGTTTATTTATATAGCGCCTCTCGCAGACCAAGGTCACAAAGCGCTTCACATTAAAAAACACAATAAAATACAATAAAACGACACATATACAGAGTCTGTTACAAAGAAGAGTTTCCTAAGAACGTACAATATAATAATGTAGTTACACATTGCCGGTTTAAAAACAAGAAAGTGGCTGGTAAAAACATTAAGTGGCTGGTAGATTTTGAAATCCACCAGCCACAGTGGCCGGTGGACAACATTTTGAATTTCCATCCCAGGGGGGTATTCCATCAACGTCGCTAACGCAAGTCTCGCTAAAACGAATAAGTCTCACTTGGGTAAAAGTCAACTCAGACTTAAGCCTCAAGCCGTTCCACTAACGTTCCGTTCCACTAACAGGCAACGCTAATTCAAGCTAGACCTCAATAAGCTTAGACTGTGCAGCCCAGATCAGGCGATCGTCGAAAAGAGGAATTATGTCGCAAAAAAGCAAAGCGTAAACCAGCAGAGTGGTGTTGTTTCAGCAGCGTAAATTGATTTTTTGGGGAGTTGTCCCCAAAAAGGGTTGCCGCAATTAACATGACAAGGGAGACAACTTGTCAAACCATTACGACCGTTAAAAAGCGTAAATTGTAGACATTTTACACAAATTAACATGCATTCAGTGATTTACTGATAGGAATTAGCGTAATTTAATGAGCTGTTTGAAACCGTCTGACAGTAGACCGGATGGCTGGACTATGGCCGATATTCGCAACAGGAGATTGAGAATATAACCCAAAAAAGAACGTGGTCTTCACATCTTGAACACAATTAATAAATTACTTCAAAATAACTTTGCCGCACGCATTTATTAAGATAAAAGTGTTGTCAAAGAACGGATACGCCATAAGCGATTGTAACTTGTCTAGACGCTCTGCTTAGTTTCTACGGCCTTATTTTATGTCACTTAACTAATGTCTTTTGAAAACAGTTAGTGACATTATTTCTTAACTTGTTTATTTAAATTAATATATTTTTGGGAGATGAAGTAAACACGTAAATCGTTCATGTATGCACTTCAAAAAGTCTTAATTTACGTTTCCGAACACGGACTAAAGTGTTTTGCGCGCAGGAATTTACTCGACGGAACAGTTTTTTGAGATTCTGTTTCCGCTTGTTTGAAATTCTTTGCAACACATTTTAGTTTAGCTTGACTTTTAGCCTGACACGGAGCAGGCTAGTTCCGAAGTATAAGTTACCTTGGTTACGTAGCTTGAACTAAAATAAGCCACCTTAATGGAACGTAACTCTCGCTAAAGTAAGTGAAACTTGGCGAAATAAGTCTCGCTTTTCCTTAATTGACGTTGATGGAATACCCCCCAGGTCATTCACACATTGTCCATTGTGAATGCAGGTATGTTATCGTTGTTTTGTTATATAGATTGTAATATGGATTGTTGTTTGATAAGACCGGAGGAATTTATGAAGGTCATTCACACATTGTCCATTGTGAATGCAGTAAAACTGGATATGAACAACAGACTGGCTCGGAGTGGTGGAAGACATTCTACATAGGTCACACAAAGCCAAAAGCAAGGGCCAAAGCTACACAAGAAGCAAAGACAAAATCAGAGGAAAAAGCTACAGAAAGGAAACCGCTACTAAAGAAGCAAAGATAAAAGCAAAGAGAGGGGGCTCCTCTTTCTCCTTGGTTGAGTGTTGATAGGAGGTGAGTTCAAAATCAAATACAAATGTATTTGAATAGCCCTTTTTACACGCAAGCATGTCACAGAGGGCTTCACATACGCCCAGAACTGCCCCTCAGAGTAGTTGGGCGACTTCAGAAAACGTGAACACGTGCTAAGTCGTACTACAAACTATGGGCGTGTTTGGCTCAATTAGGCTTTAATTGAACACAGGGGAGGGAGAGGGGTATGGCCTGGTGAGCCAATCACAATCCACAGGAGGTGGACAAGCGCTTTCCTCCCATCCCTATAAAACTTCCTGTTTGGCTCAATCAGCTCAGTACTTCTCTGAGGAAGCCTTGATGAGGTGAAACGTTAGAAGCTCTTTTTTCCTCTTAAAAATGTATTATTCTTTTATGGGGGGAAAAAACCTTTTAGCTCTTTTTGATCCTATGGTTTATTCAAAGTAGACTCAGTCTATCTTTGAACTTTTAGTCCTTTTAAAGACTAATCTTCTGCACATTTTGCACACAACATAGAGCACTTTATAGGCAGTGGGCACCTCCCTGAGATTGCTCAGCATCCTTCTTTTGGTTTGTTTGTGTTAGTGGGGGTGGATACAATTTTCATACACTTTTTGTTTTGGTCCAGAACCTCTTGTTCAAAACACAGTGGGCAGGGTTATAGGGGCTGGCCAAACGAAGGGTTTATTTACACTAAACCTACTTTTAACCTCAAACATGACGTTCTCTCTTCCCTGCTGACAGCCATCTCTGCACAACTCTGTCTGGCTGAAACTGAAACCTGGTCCCTCGATGCTAGTAGAAGCTTCCATAGCATTTCATCAGTATGATACGAAGTACCCAAGTCGACACCATTCTTCTGCTGCAGTTCAATAGCCCTGGGGAACGAGGCAAACGGCTGGCCCGTCTTAATTACGTGATATGCCGTTGTTATAAATCGTGCAATAACACGATGGGCATCTACATTTAATGGATTGTTAACCACCTGCTTAGCTGTCACGCACACCAGGTGCTGTTTGCTATTAGCATGGCTGGTCAGGGATTGTTTTCGAAAATTGTCGGTGCCTGTGTAAAAAAAAAGGCAGAAATGTGTGCCAGTGATAGCTCAACAGATCCCATCTAATCCATGTGTGCGTGCACATATTCTCAGTAGAAGCTAGAAGGTAAGTAGAAGGTAACCCTTATGTTATTATGGGTGAAGATTGGTGTTCCATCTGTGTCAATACAGTACACGGACGGCTGCTCCGTTCCACTCACACCTCCAGCTCTCTGTGTGCGTGTGTGCAGACCATTATCAGATACCACACCTCCTGCTCCTGTGTGCTATGTCAGAAAGAGCAGCTAAATCTCAGACGACAAGGAGACACCGAGGAAATGAACCTATGAAACATTGAGCAGAGTCTCCCCTGGAGGACACTGTTATTCATATACATACTGTTTATCTCCAGCTCAGGGCTTATCATATGTGGCATGTCTGCCTCAGCCATTTGGATGGCTACTGCGCTTTAAGCACTGGCCTAATCACACATGCAGGGGAATGAGACTGCGTCGGAGCTTACAGGGGAGACTAAGGCCGAATTGATTTTAAGAGGCTGCCGACATCTTATCTGTCTCCTTCTGAGCACCTAGCTAAACGGCTCTGTCAGAATGGTATTGTTGCCAGAATATGAAAAGTATATAAGTGATACATAAATCACACTGAGGCCTAGGTTATTGTGATGCCCTAGACAAGAATTCTTCAATTGCCCAGGTGGAAATAACCCGAAAAAGGCCATGTAACACATTCAAACAGACAGTTAAGGGAAGTAGGGAGTAGTACTAGAACAAAAATTCTGTCTCCATTGGTATCGACGTAACATCAAAGAATCTTCCCCACAAACCACAGAAAGCCCAACACTCAAAGGATTCTCCTCATCCAATCACATTATGCTCACACTGAAGGGATTCTCCACTCTCCACTCACAGACACACTTCTATCCCCATAGAGACCAAGACGGGAAGAGCCATGAAAAAGAGAAAAGGGAGGGGGAGGAAATGGGTTGAGAGAAAGAGAGGCAGAGGAAACAGAGGGGGAGGACAAGAAATGGAAAGAGGCAGATAGAGGGGGAAAAGAATGACGGGGAGGAAGAAAAGGGCACAAATAGAGAATGTGTCAAACTGAGCTGGTTGGATGTGTGCATTTAACCTCTTTTAAAAGAACCATCAGCATTCTCCACTAATGAGACCTGACATTTGAAAAACCCCAACAGCTGCCAACACTACACAGACACATAACCAGATAACCTCCCCACACACACGCATGCACAAACACACATCCCGCCCTACTACGAGAACACGCTCGTATCTGTAATCACAGACATCATCAATAGGAGTGCTTTAGATCAATTGAGAACCTCTCTAGGTTAAGTTGAGACATTGCCCTCAGGCGTGACGTCAGTCAGCGAAACTCTTACGAGACCAAAGCTGCAGCTAGTCGTTTTCCAGGGGGTGAGCTATCAAAGTTCAAAGTCATCAAACATAAGAGTAGCCTGAGCAAGATCCTGGGTAAAAACACCCCCCAGGGTAAAGAGGATTGTAGCCCTGTGGCAGTCACCCCCAGGGTAAAGAGGATTGTAGCCCTGTGGCAGTGCATTTGCAGATAATCTTTGGGACAGAGAGGGAGGGAAACCTAGGAATTCTGTTAACGGAGAATGAGAAAAAGACCATCAGAGACGCTTATCTCTGAAAGGCTTCTGCTATCCAACCGGGGCAGATGAATAAAGAGGTTTTAACCTAATTTCTGACATCCATCACCACCACTCTCGTCAAGGCCAACCAGTGATACAAAAAAGAACAGGGTTTTAAATCATGGATACATGCGGTAGAATGTGTATATTTATAAAATAGGTGTTTGTTTTATCTGAAATTTACATTACATTTTAACATTTAAACTGTTTTGATGCATACTTTTGTTACACACTACAAGTAATATATGTAATTGAATTCATCCAGTATTTTTCAGTGATATTTTCCATTAAGTATCCAGATTCAGGTTGATAGGGTATGTCACAACAGTCAAATCCAGTACATGGAAACACCCAAATGGGACACAGTGGACATTCTCTCTCATCACTCCAACAAAGTCACACAAGTAAGAAAACACAACCTGATTCAGAAAGTCAATTTTATTTGATCAATACAAGTTACATTTCTTGTTAAAATGGATAACCACTGTCACGGTCCCTAATTTCACATTCTAAGACTAGAGCTCCCCCTTCTGGCCAAATGCAGCACTTCTCATTTTCAATGTAGAATAATGCTTGGTTCTCTATAAATTATAAACACAATGGCCAAACAAAAACAACAGAACAAGAAGCATCTCAAAATGGAGTATCCACAACCAGAGGAGTTTGACACCTGCTTGCAATCTACAGGCTAACCCTAACACAAGTTATCTCCTACCTTGATATGAGAATCAGATTGTCATCTCGTAATTAAACTATATATTGCATACTTGATTGCATGGTAAAGTGCACAATTCAGGTGTATTGTGTTTATATTGCACTGGACTAATAGCTTTACAAACGAGAGTGTAACTTCAAAGCCTGTACATCAACATAGCTGGCTTCTGTGCTGACAGGTTAGAATGCAAGCTATGCAGTTGGGGTTAACCGTTGGTCTGTCTGATCCCGTTTTAAACGTCAACAACAAATACCAAAGCGTAGTGCTGTCCATTTTTAAGATTAGATGTGTGAATGAATAACTTCAACTTGTTCTTCAACTTTATTATTATTAGACTCAAGGTCCATATAAAAAACATACAATACAAGAAATAGACCACACACACATAAATAAGAATAAAAACACATAACGACCAATTATAAAAGGCACTTATACCAATGCCTCTAAAGGTATGATTGGTAGCGAACTGCGCTATAACTTGGGTTTGACAGCAGCATTATGATGACATTATTAGAGTCATTCAAACGACAGATAAAACGATACATATGGTTCCTCAATAGAGCTTGTAAGGTGTTAACACCTGCATTGACAAATAGCTCGCTTGCACTGCTCCACCTTGGTCTTTTAAGTAAGATCCTAAAACAATCGTTGTACGCAACCTGTAGTCGGTGCATACTTGATTTTTTGAATTTACCCCATAAGGGGGCAGTATACAGGGGAGTGCAATATGCTCTAAAGAGACATATTTTAACATTATCAGAACACATGTGAAATTTTCTTGCCAACATATTGGCTTGGGCATATAATGACCGACACTGTCTTAAAATGTCGTCATCGTCAGACATTTGATCTGTTATAAAGTGCCCGAGGTACTTGGCTTTATAACAAACACAAAGCTCTTCCCCAGAAAGATAAAATTGTGGAAAGTGGAGGTCCTTATCTCCCTTCGCCCTACATATTATCACACTGCTCTTATTTGAATTGTATTGCACATCATTTTTGACACCATATTCCGTACACACATTTAACAGCTGCTGAAACCCAGCACTACTGGGAGAGAAAATGGCCAAATCATCCGCATACTTTAAATGGTTAATCACCGTGTTACCAATCATACAGCCCGTACTACAATCGTTCAGTTGGTCTGATAAATCGTTCATGTACAGGTTGAAGAGGGCTGGTGACAGTAGCCCCCCTTGTCGAACTCCATTACCAACACTGAAAGGACCAGAGACACTGCTACCCCATCTGACTTGCATACTCTGGTTAGCATACCAGTATGCAAGTATTCTTATAATGCTAGCAGGTACACCCCTTTGATTTAATTTTGTGAACAGCTTCTGGTGATTGACTCTATCAAAGGCCTTAGAGGCATCAATAACTCCAATTAAAACAGAGGAATTTTGCCCTCTATACATTTCTACTATTTCTTTTAAACTATAAATACACAACTCAGTGCCATGCTTTGGTTTGAAACCAAACTGATTGTCTCTGGTATTAATATAATTACCCAATCGATCTAAAAGAATACTCTCCAGAACTTTGGAAATCACACTTGCCAGTGCGATTGGCCTATAATTGTCCATGCTCCCTATCTTGCCTGCTTTGTTCTTAATGACGGGCACAAGAGTTACGGCCAACATAGAGTCGGGCAACAGCCCATGTGTCATAAAGCCAGTGAAACATATGGCAAGTAGAGCGGCCACTTTCGGGCTAGCGAACCTAAGGTGCTCTGCAGTGATCTGGTCCGAGCCACTTGCTTTATTGACAGATAATTTTGTGATAGCTTCAAATACCTCATGTGTTGTGATTCCTACTGCATCCCTATTGGAAATATTGCCAACTGTATAAGGGTCACTTTTTACACAATTAAATAAAGCAGAGTAATTCTGCTTCCACAAATCAGCGATTTTATCAGCTCCAGAGACTCCCATCTACTGTGCTAGTCAACAATGTATTGCTTCTGTTAAGAGTTCTCACCTCCTTCCAAAATTCAACAACATTCTTACTTAAAAGCTTTTCAGCCAAAGAGTCTGCTCTCATAACTTGTTCATTTTTGGATATATAACGAACTGCATATTTAAACTTTGAAAGCGTTAACTTTTTATAATCCAGGACAGGCCCCTGTCTAGGTCGGCCTTCCTGAACCCAAGCTTTATATGCCTCTTTAGCTTCTGCATGATGAGCAGCAACATGCTTTTTCCAACCTGGCTTGGTGTCAGACTTTCCCCTTTTAGAATAATTATGATATGACCTTCTGGCCTCATACATAGCTCCAACAATATCATTGTACATAACCAGAGATCTTTACGGTGAGACATTACATTACAGTTTACGTCAGAACACATAATTGCATCTCTCGGTAAATATACATCACTAAGAAGGACATCAGTTTTCCCATAGTATGTTAAGATATCCTCATTTGTGAGCTTGGCCCAATCCAGTTTGGCCTTACAGGCATTTTTACCCTCCTGAGTCATCTCAGGGAGACTCTCACAATCTAGTGACATAACAAAAGGAATATGATCAGACATGGACGCCTCATACACAATCTTAATAGATCTTATACTTTCATGGGCATCAGCAGTGCTAATGCAATGGTCAAGCCATGATGTTGTGTGCCAAGCCTCGCTTATATAAGAATAGCTATCAGCAGGTAAAAACATTTGGCTGGATACAATTAAATTGTTATCGTCACAGAACTGTAGCATATGCTTAGCAAACAAGGAACGTTTGTCTGTAAGGTCAGCATTCATATCATCCACTACAAGGACGCTTGTGGAATGATTATCAGAAATAAAATAATTTATAAAAGCCAGCCTATTCAGGTATTCATCTTCATTTTGTTGCGACTCATATAGTGTTTATACATTTAGAATACTGAACTCCTTGTTATGCATTTGTATGCGCACTGCAATACACCAGTCAACTTCAAGCCTGATGACATTAATGACAGAGTCCAGCTTTTTGTGCCAGAGGATAGCCACGCCCCCTGCTATCCTCCCTCTCACTATTCCTAAAGATAGGTCCGTTGTGGACTCGCCAGCCCCATGGAAATTGTCATTAAAACAGTTCAACTTTCCCAAATCCTGCTTTGGTAGAAAAGTTTCTTGCAAGCATAAAATGTCACAATGTTGCAGCAAATTGTCCACTACTATACGTCGGCTCCTATCACCTTCGCTTTTACCCAGGCGCAGCCCGCGACAGTTATATGATCCAACTTGCATAAAGTGTGCTTACAGTTTAGCTGAGCATTGCATCCGTAGACCCATTCGGTACAATTGCACCAGAAACCGACCTAGCTGCGCCAGCACCTATCACTCCCACTTTACGAGGTTCATAATATCTCCTCACAACCGAGCCTTCAGGCCAAAGTTCTGGGTTGTACATCTCCGCAACTTCATCGCACTCAGCACACACTTTAAACGAGCTATATCTATTGCCTGCAGTGACAATACGCTGACAATTAACGTTGCGGCCAAGTTGTTCAGTAAGATATATACTCAGTGTCTCAGCATCTAGGTCTGGCGAGAATTTGGTGGCGAAAACACTTACCAATTTCGTGCGTACCACTTTTATATCCTTTTGCGCAGCAGTGCCAACAATAGGCTTGGGCATCCTCCGTTCAGGTTTTCCAGCACGCTGTTTTAATAAAACAGACTGGCCCTCGGGATTATTCCTCCGACCTCTGCCCTGTTTCACGACTTGACTCCATCTCGGCGAGTTCGGTGCTGTTTTTCCAGGGCTCACACAGGTAGTCACGGTTATTGCTGCAGCAACAGGTTCAACACAGGTGGGTTCACCAGCAACGGAGGTGCCGGGTGCGCTCGCAACATGCGCTGCGCCATTCACCGGGCCATCTTGCGGAGCACTTCCACCGCCGATTGAAGGGCCATCAGATACAGCCAGTCCTCCGCCACCACCCGGCTTCAGTCGGCCCTCCACGGCAGCAACTCTGTTGTCCATTGTTACAGCCATAGTACGCAGGTCTTCGCTGATTTCTGCCTGAACTTCTACTGTGTGTCTTAGTGCGCAAACCTCGCTGTGCAGACGCTCCATTCTGCTCAGCAGGTTAGACACATCCAGGTTGTTAAACGTTACAGGTGGCAGCTCGTCCAGGTAGTGAGAGACAAAACGGGGGATGTCTTCTCCGCACTCGTTCAGTACTTTTAAGCAACTTTTAATATTATTTGCATCCTTCTGGTTGCCTTTGAATGCCACACACCTTTGCTTTGTCTCCGGACAGAGATCAAACAACGGAAGTCTCGATCCATTCAGAGTTGAATGTGTTTGATGCTACAAGAACTAGTTCATCCTGGGTCATCGTTTTAATTTTAACCACTAGGAAGTTTAAGAACTCATCCTCCACAATCACTTGGCCATCATCAGTTGTGTAAATTGTAGGCTTTAATCGAGGCCGGTGATTGAAACCAGGAGCTACTGCGCCACGAGACGCACCATCCGCCATCTTAGTATACTGTGTTATGATCCCTATTGTTTTTACTGGAAATCTTTAGTCAGTTGGAGCAATCATGCAACCCAAGAAGGTTTCGTAATGATGTTCCAAAATAAAGGACTAATGTTCTCGAGGTGAAGTGTAACGTCTTGTCTCTCTAGCAATCCTTGTTTTTTTCCGTACCGCATTCGCCTTCCGAGTCCGGACTCTGAAACCGGGCATGCGCACGCGCTTGCGTTAGCCAACTATGGTGAATGGCACAACACAAATAGATATAAGGTGCTTGTGTCAGGATAGTGATATCAAGGCGCACAGGTCAGTCAGTGCAGGACCCTCATGGTCTGAGTGGACACTGGAGATTCATCCTCCATCAACCTGGGACAAAAGGCCGGGTAGAGGAGTTGTTCACTGGGCTGGTCCAGCCTGCAGTAGAAGGTGTATAAAGTCATCCACCTCACCGCATCATAGAAACACAGTATGCCACTGTCAATATCCAGAAAGATGCCAATTTCACTAGGCTTCTCCGCAGCTGTGAAGGAGAAAGTCAGCCAGTCGTGCTGGGAGCCGAACTGCTGCTTGCTCTGGTTGTAACTCAGACTCCAGGAGTTGCTGTCCCTGCCCAGCTGCTTCTGCACGGTGCTTTGCTGAGGGCCGAGGTAGGCGATACCTACAGCCCAGGAGGGCAGGCCATTCACCTCTACCTCCCAGTGGTGCACACCCTTTGACAACGCTGTGCGACCCAGAACACAGAAAGGACGGTTTGGGATTCTGGCCTGATCTTCTTCTTGCTCCTCGGACAACCAGACAGCAGTGTTGTCAGGGCTGAACTTTAATCTGGGGTGGGCACTTGGTTGGTGGAAGAAGATATGATCTCCTAGTGTAGAGAAAGGGACATCAGGTTATGGAAAAACACACATGAGCTAACATGCCCGAGAGACAGACATACAAATGCAGGAAGTGAGAGTTAAAAACTGTAGTTAGTTTTCATTTGTACCTGGGAATACATTGTGCAGGGTTTTGAACAGTGGGGTGATGGCAGAGGGAACAGGTTGAAGGGTACTCAATGTTCTTAGCTCCTGGATTTGAGTGGAACATGTGCTTCTTTCAAACAGGTCAGCCCTAGGGAACAGACAAGCCACTATAATCATACATTTTCATTGTAACTTAAAAGCTGTGGTTTTTTTTGTCAATCACCCATGCAGTTATCAATAAGCAACACCTCACTTACCAATCTGCATTCTGCAACAGCTGTTTCAAAAGACAATACAATTACTTTTAAAATCCATAATATAGACATGTGCAACCGTAACTGCCATTCTTTTACATAAATAAGAATATACCCATAGTAATTAAAACAGAGTATTACTGAGGCACATATGTTCTGCCTACCTGGAGCAGCACTAGAGGGTCACGAATGTTCTGTGCTTCCAGAAGGGTCCGCTGTGTCTGGCTCAGTCTCTGCTCGAGTCTCTTCAGCTTCTCTGACCTGTGCTTCCTACTCCGTCTGGTCTGCACCAAGTCTACAGAAAACCTCTTCAGCCAGGCGTTCTCCTCGAAGTCCAGGAAAAGCTTCACTCTGCTCAGGAAGTCTGTGTACTGTCTCTGCTGGCTTAGAAGGCTGTCCTGGGAGAGAATGTATGGGTGCACGGGGGGACATTGATATATTTTCACATCCACTAAATGTTTTACTGTAACAGTGTGCATGTTGTAACAATAATATTACTTCAGAGTGTGAAGCTTCGTCGTCCATCTTTGTCAGACCATCTTTGACTTCTGACAAGCTCTGCGTAATACCCTCAAGTTGGACCTGACATTTCCTCTGCAACAAGCAATCAACACACAGTACATAAGATGATCATGGAGTAACTATCGTATCAAACGCAGAATATTTTATGCATTTAAAATGTTGGGACAGTCATAAATGTGACGTATTGTTACCCTCAGCATGGTCCATGAGTCTGCCAACTTCACGACGCTGTGTCCGTCACCGTGCTTGGCTTCGGATGGTAGCATGCAGTATACACAAAAGTGTAGAGTCAGTCTCACAGAACAATTCCAGCTCTTTCCCGTGCTCTACACAGAGCCTACATGTGTCGCCAATTGGATTCACAAGTACATGTTGGAGAAGGGTTGAGTTCTCATAGTGTGGCATTATGTGGATAGTGCAATATGACTCATTGCAATTGACACAACTCTTTTCTGCAGCCATCCTCTGCTCTCCTTTGCAAACAGAGCAGTCGATACAGCTTGCACGACTTGTATGATACTTTTCAATTATGTTGTAAAGTACAACGTTTTTCTTCAAGTTGATCTTTGTGTCGCATGGTGCCAGGCAAAGTTGGCAGGTATAATATTGAATCAGGCTTGCGAATTCGTCTTCTCTGTCCGAGGCTCTCTTCACCTGGTTAACGCAACTCTCGCAATAATTATGGCCACACGGCAAAGTCAAAGGCTCCACAAAAATGTCACGACATACAGCGCAAATAAGCTCATCCTCAAGAACCTCCATGTCAAATAAATGTTCGCTGAACAAAAAGTTGTAACGTACTATCGACTCAACGTTTGCGGCGCCTGTCTTATTTCTTCTGTGGTTAACGACTTGTCCCTTCACTCAGAAATCCACCATCTGTTGCCACCTAGCGCTGGCTAGTGTAGTGACAACGTTGAAGAGGGCACAGCCAGCCAATAGCAATAGAGTCCAGCTGCAGCCCCGGAGACAAACACCCTGGCGTGACAACAACAACCCAGGCGTGACGAGTAGGGTCCAGCTGCAGCCCCGGAGAACAACCACCCTGGCGTGACATAACACCCAGGCGTGACGGAAGTAACCGTGGTGTGACGGAAGGGATTTTTTTACACATCGCTATCAGAAACCAAAGATCAACCATGGAAGTAAGTGAGAATGTCAATGTACTTAATGTATTGAGTAATATTCATGTTAAAGCCATGCCGTGGTCTATTTACTTTTCGCTAAATTCGGATATAGCCTAATAATATTATAATACCGCGCCCTTTTTATGAAAAATTAGCCAACAGTATCCAGCTGCATTTCGTTCATGGAAGTAACCCCAACCCTAGGTGAACCGAGCCCTGGTACTTTCTCCTAACCCCAACCCTAGGTGAACCGAGCCCTGGTACTTTCTCCTAACCCCAACCCTAGGTGAACCGAGCCCTGGTACTTTCTCCTAACCCCAACCCTAGGTGAACCGAGCCCTGGTACTTAATTGTCGGTGCCTGTGTAAAGTGATCCACTTTGGTCTGCTTTAGACGGGGACAGACGACACAGTGCATCTTAGTTCCATAAAAAAGTTGCTTCCGTTTGAGCTCATAGCTCTACTTTGCTGCCATCTTCACTTTATTGTCTCGCGCCAGTTGTTAAAAAATGTATAGAGATTATAGAATTACAATTTGACAATCCCTCGTCACTCACTACTCAACTCTTGATTTGCCAACTGTGCGCCCCACGAGCTGCATAGGCATTTATGCATTTAGCAGATAGCAAAACATATGAAGGATGTTAACTTTTACAATGCAATTTTTTTTTCAATCAATAATTTGCAGTGGCCCGATCGGGCCAGTGAGTTGCTAGTTTAACTGTCCCGATGTTACTTTTTACTGGCCATCGGGCCATCGCTTATGTCGAACCCTGTAATGTAACTAATACTGAATATAAACAAACTATGGAACAGTGGAGGCTCCTGAAAAAAATTCTCAGGGGGGGATTTTTTTTTGACAATGATTAAGGCGACTCAATCGAAAGGTACCTTAAGCAGGACAATTGTATATGTTGTGAGCTGAGATGTAGTGATAGGCAAATCGAGGCTTTTCGAAACACCGAGAAAATTAAAACATTTGAGTCGGGGCCTTTGAAACCCTCAACCTTTACTCGACAGCTCTGGCAGCTACGAGTATGGCATACCTAAGTCTTATAGTTGATTCCACATCGGAGTTTTAAGAGTGCTTGTGGTTGAATGGAATTATAGCCGATCTACAATGTAGATGGCACGGGATCGAATCTTGGAGGGATGGTTTTATCTATTTAGCTGGTGGAGGTGGCGTGGGAGCTGATTGTTTGAACCCTTTGTCAGGGTTGCCAAAGCCCAGAATTTGTAATCTTGGATCCAGGATAGTGGCAGCCTGCAGGCAATGAACAGTCTCTGGACATTGCCGGGCCCTCAAACATCTCATCAGCTTGTCCCCCAAATCTGATGCTGTGGGGTCTCGGATATCAGTCAGCTTCACAGTAATGCTGTGCTGTATCATCCTCACCATTGGAATAACCTGGAATATAAAACAGATATTTATATGTTCATTGTTTTCACATGTGTTATATTGTAAGTGCTGTTGGACTGATAGATACTAAACTGACCTTGGAAGCTGACAGTTCCACAGTTGCAAGGTTGAAGGGGGCAAGGATGGAGAGGGCCTGGCAGATGGTGTCATTTTCCGAACTTGACAATGCTGTTACTTCTGTCCTTAGGCTAGAGAGCGCAGCTCCAACTGGCTCCCTCTGCTCGTGCAAACGCTGCAACATGGAGAATGTGCTGTTCCATCGCGTCTCCACTTCCTGGATCAGCTTCAGTTGTGGCCTGCCCATCTGTCTTTGGACATCTGCCAACCTGTCCTTGGCTGTGCAACTGCTTCTAAATAATGTCACAATCCTCCTTGCTTTTGAGCGGATCGTTACCAGATCAGCAATATCGTCGAGGGCCTTCTTCACCACTAGGTTCAGTGTATGGGCAAAACATGAAACATGACTGATTTTCATTAATGAGGCACAGAAAAGCATATTTGCTGCATTGTCGGTAACGAGACACCTGACTCTGCCATGCAGACCCCAGTCTGCTATGAGCAACTCCTTTGCCTCCCTAATATGCCCTGCTGTGTGTGTTCCAGTGAATTTAGCGACACCCAGCAGTCTTGAACATAATTTATCGTCTTTGGTAAAGTGGCATGTAACGCCCAGGTAGGAATCCATGTTATTGGAGGTCCACATGTCCGACGTCAGGCTGACACAAACTTCTGCATCCCTCAACTCAGCCTTCTCCTTGGTGGTGCGGTATTTTTCACACACCATGTCCTTTAATGCTATTCTTGTTGGAAGAGTGTAGGCTGGATCCAGCTTCCCCACAAATGCTCTGAAGCCCTCATCCTCCACCACAGAAAAAGGCTGTAAGTCCTTCACCACCATCTCCACCAGTGCATCATCAAGGGCTTGTTTTCTTGCTGTCAAGACAACAAATCGTTTGAATATGTATTACTATTTAACAGATTAATTGTCTTGTAACTTTCATACATATACTGTATGACTTATATAGCCTACAACTGCTGACCTTTACATGATAGTACTGTGTAAGCAATCATACCGTGTGGTACAACTGCAGGCCTCCCAGCAGCAACAGCAGCACTTGGGGGTTGACGGGGGCTGCTGCCGGGATGGTGTTGGCAACCTGGAACCCTGTGAGGTGAAGGGGAGAAGGTGGAGAGGGGAGGAAAGGAGGGGGTGAAATGTGCAGGTGTACTTCCCGTTTGATGTGGTTGGTTTCTCCTCTCTGGACCCTCGTACTGGGGGCTGGTGTTGGTGCCCCCGGGTGAAGTGGTGGGGTGAGTGGTGGCTGTCAGGAAGGTGTTGGTGGTGGTGATGGTGGTGGGGGCGATGAGGGTGTTGAACGGGGAATGCCGCCGGCCTTTGGGGACGGAGGACGGGGTGTGGAGCTGGTGTGGTGGCGTGGTAGACCCTGATGTTCCTTGTCTCCCATATCGCCTGCCTGACGGCGCCGACGGTCCTCCACTGGTGTTGTAGGCGGGGCGGGGCGTCCAGCCCCCCGGAGGACCGAACAGGATGTTGTCCGCCGCCAAGCGAGGCAAGATGGTGTTCCTGTGGAGGGAGACAGAGGGAACAAAAGGGCCCAGACCCGCCTGGGGCAGAGCCCGGTACGGGCTATGTGCCGTCGTTACTTGGATTCTCTGATGGGGAGACAGCCGTGAGCGAGTGATGTGGGTTTGAAGATGGTCATGGTGATTGTGTTGGTGTGGCGGGTCCGGCGATTCCTGTGGCAATGATGAGGAGGTTCCTGATGGCCTCCTCTGTTTTCTCCGGGTAGGACACCTCCCCCCGGTTGCTCACGGCTTCGTCGTCCCCCCGCTGACTGCCTGGTGATGGAGGCCTGGCTGGCACGGAGGGTCCTTTGGTGGGCCGGGGCTGGCTGGTCGGATCCTGTGTGGGTTCAGAGACTGCTGTGGGGGATTGGTGTCTGGACCTGGGGAGGCGGGGACGTGGGGGGAGGGGGTGGGAAGGAGGGGGAGCGGGGGAGAGGGGGTGGGAAGGAGCGGGGGGAGAGGGGGTGGGAAGGAGGGGGGGGCCTGGAGGCTTTGGTGGAGTCATCTTCAGAGGGGGCGTCGATGTTGGTGCGCTTTGTCATGGTGGGTTTCATAAAACCCCCAGACCAGTGTCCCATGCCCTTTGATGTAGTCTCTCTACCTCTAAACAAAATCCACAGTCCCTCACTCTACTGTATGCAAATGGTTCATGGCAAAGAGGTCAGCTTTATATCTCTATATCTCTCCAACCCCCACCCTTTATTTACAGAACTATTAATTCTTGAACCATTACACTCTGTGCTGGGAGAGGAGGTGGAGGAGGTGGTGGGGGTGGTGGAACTCGGCTCCCCAGTTGGTGCTCTCTCTTCGCTGCTCTCTTCCTCTGCTCCCGTTCCTTCCTCCCGCTCCTGCTCCTTCTTCCACCTCCTCCACTACCTGAATCAGGGGTCTTAAAACAGGGGTTAAAACCGGGGACGCCGCCTCCTTCCCCTGGCCTTCCACTGCCACCACCACCCTCTCCTCCACAAGCTCCACTGGCGCCCTGTCCGCCTTGAGCCTGTTTGCAAAGGACTGAGGACAGTCTCTGAACAGGTGGGAGAGCCCGCCACACAAGTTGCAGGCTCTCCCATTCGGGCACTCCGAGAAGACATGCCCAATCTCTCTGCACTTGCCACAGACCACCGCCCGGCATGCCTCCGCGAGGTGCCCGTGCTTCATACACTTCCTGCACAATTTAGGCTGTCCCTGATAGTGTACAAAGCCCCTGTTCTCCCCCAACACAATTAAGGAGGGTAACTGCCTCACTCCCTCGAAACCTGTAGGATCAGGGAGCTGCTGAATGGGCACTCTCCACGCCCCATTCCAGATGCCGTCCTGATCCATCACTCTAGCCGGAAGCCCGGTCACTTTGCAGTACCTACTCAACCACAAAGAGACATCCTCCGGGTTAACCGTCTCATTAAACATCCGAACAATCACCACTTTACAGGTGTTGTCCGTCAGTTTTTCCATCTCAAATATTTGGGAAATATAATCTCTGCAATCCTCATATCGAATCCAAAATTCTCTCAGCAATGGAGCAGTTGTAAAACTGACATCAAAGCCCTGCGCCGAGGGCAAGGCCAAGATGCAGTTCAAATCTGCTGCTGTGAACCTCAGTTTTTTTTGGAGCAGGATCCTGGAGAAGTCCATCCTGGACAACTCCAGTTTCGTGCCATCCACCACCTTAAACAGAAAACGGACACTGTTGTGCCTCTTCATGCCGGCGCGTGCGGCCGACATTTTGAGGCACAACAACACTCAACAAAATGACAAGGGGGTTGGAGTGACACTACAAGGTAACAAGGGGATGGGGGGGGAACACCAACACAAGAGGATAGAGGAATGACAAACACTGGAATGGGGGAGGGGGTAGGGGATGGGGGGGGAGGGGGGAGGGGGCACTAACAATACAATTAGGGTAACAAACACTGAACTGGACTACACAAAGCACCCCACCAAAAACCAAATCAACAAAAGATTTCTAAATAAAAAGACCGGCCAAAAGAAATTAACCAGAAATACACTAAAACAAGGACAAAATACTAGGACAAACACTCACACTAACAGACACACCTGCCTCCAATTACATGGCTTGCTAGGCCTGGCAACTGGGGGCACGGAAAAACACTGACAACAATTAACTAGACACACCTGCCACCAATCAAGGATTGGTGGCTAGGCTACACCAAACAAACACTAAGACTCACAAAAAAGACTATGGACAAACTTAAACAAACAATATTCAACCCAAAAGAGGTTGAATACTAACAAAACAGACAAAAAAACTACTAGCAATGGCTAAACAAATATGACACACTAAACAAACAAAGAGCTAAACAGAAAACAGGATAAAACTACACAAACACAAGACAAGGCCCACAGGGGGACCGGAAAAGTACTGGCCTTGGAGGCACTCACCTGGCCTAGCACTGGGCTAGGCCAGTGGAAGAATGGAAATTTCCGGTGAGTGACTCCTCCTCCAGCACTGGCTCCGGTAACCGTCTGTGGACCTGTGAACAAAACAGAAACAGAAGTCAAAAACAAGGACAACACCAAACAAACTCAAATGATAGGACAATCAAAAGCAAAGGGTAACGCCAACCGGCCGGCTGATCGCTTCTAACCAATTGACTCAAACACTTGATCTGAGCCAAAAGGCCGAGAAGCGATGACCGCATTATTGGACGCCCCCCGCTCGCGGGGCGTCCGTGCGTCGGCTGGGGCACTCGGTGGTCGTCATGGCAACGGTCACACCAACGATGGCCGTAACTAGGGAAGCTAAACGCAAAGGCCAGAGCCATGCCAGAAACACAGGCCAAAGGGCCAAAGCACCAAAGCACAGGCCAAAGCACAGGGACCGAAAGGCCAATGCAAAAGCAACAGAAATGAGACGGCTACACGACAAGCACAGGCCACAGTCAAAAGCACAGGCCACAGTCAAAAGCACAGGCCAAAGCTACACGGGGAGCAAAGACAAAAGAAAAGAGCAACAGAAATAGGAAACGGCTACAACAGAAGAAGCAAATGCAAAAGACTCGCTCCCAACTTACCCTGCTTTCGTCACAAATTCATCAGGCTCTTCCCTCAGTCGGGCAAAGCCTCCCAAAAATACCAGGTTCCACTCGTCGGCTCCCCTCCACGGAAGTCTTTAGTAAAATTTTATGGTTTTTAATGGTTTTTCCAAAGTTCGTTTTACATTGACAAATACATGTTAAAACTCCCACCACAGTTCACCAGTGCAAATCCTGTACGTCATTCACACATTTACCCAGTGACCATTACATCCCAACCACATCAATATTCACCCAGTGTTGTCCCTTCCTGCGCCAACCTAAAAACCCTCCAAGAAAGCGAGGAAAAACTCCTCACAAAAACTCTTTAGAGAAAATCTCGAAGAAACCTCGGGAGGAGCCATTCGAGGGGGTATCCCCTCCTCCAGGGACGGTTGGGGGTGCTGCAGGTCGGGCCGAGTCCAGGTGGAGTGTAGAGCTGGTGTGGTGGCATGGGAGGCTGAGTTAGATGGACACGTCCTTCCACCTCTCAACCCCCCCATGTGTCTCTGGCGGTGTCCGGGTGGTTCTTGAAGTCCTGTATGGCGTAGTCCCTGAGGAGGAGAGTGATTCTCCTCCTCTGGACGATGAATGGTTGGTCCTGTTTATGGTAGACCCTGATGTTCCTTGTCTCCCATATCACCTGCTTGACGGCGCTGACGATCCTCCACTGATGTTGTAGGCGGGGGGTCGTACAGCCCCCCGGAGGACCGAACAGGATGTCGTCCGCCGTCAAGCGAGGCAAGACGATGTTCCTGTGGAGGGAGACAGAGGGAACAAACAGGGCCCAGACCCGCCTGGCCACGGTGCACTTGACAAACAGATGGTATACGTTTTCAGTGTCAGTGCACCCGTGGGGGCAGAGCTCGGTACGAGCTATGTGCCGTCTGTACATGAATTCTCTGGTGGGGAGACAGCCGTGAGCAGTTGACCAAATCAAATCCTTCTGTTTATTGCTGATGCATTTATGATTGATGTTTTTCCATACCTGTTGGATGTCCAGGGCCGGCCTGGCCTTGGGTGGTATGATGATGTCCTTCCCTCTGATGTGTGCCATGATGTCCTTGTATTTCCAGGAGGCCAGGCCGGCTGCGGGCAGACCCGTCCTGAAGGCAAAGTTCTTCCACTCCTTGTATACTTTCGGGGGGTCCCAGCAGTAGGGCACAGTGTGGTTGATGGTGATGTTGGTGATACGGAGTGCTCTTAATATGGGTGTGGCGAAGTACCTCTCAAAGGCTCCTGCCTTCCTGTCCGGTTTATGGATGTTTGTGACCAGTTGGGAGAGGCCCTGTGCCCTGATGATGTTGAGGATGTCTGGGACCCCCTTCCCCCCCTTCTCCTCTGCGCTGTACATGGTGGTCCTCTTCAAGCGCTCCATGGTGCTCCCCCAGACGAAGGTGAACATCAGGCGCTCGATGGTTTTGCTCGTCACCCTGTCCGGGGGAAACACCCTACCGACATAGAGGAGAATGGGGAGGATTATTGCCTTCAGGATCAGGATCTTACCCGTTATTGTGAGGGACCGTGCACTCCACTGGGCGATCTTCTGCTTGGCTTTGGTGATGGTGTTGGCCCAGGTCAGGGTCCCTTTCCCGCTGTTCTGGTAGGTGACTCCGAGCAGCTTGATGTTGTCTGTCTTCACAGGGAAAGAGGTGGTTATCGCTTCCTTCCAGTGTTGCGACAGGTACAGTTCGCTCTTACCTCGATTGACCAGGGCGCCAGTGGCTGCACAGTAGTCGTCCACCACCTTTGTTGCCGCGGCGATGGACCGACTATCTGTTCCGACGATGGTGATGTCGTCCATGTACGCCACCACCTGAAGCCTCTCTCCCTGGGCCCCCGGGAGGTGATAACCCTGGATGTTGGCTGTAGCTCTGATTTTACGGAGGAAGGGCTCCAGGTAGATGACGTACAGCAGGGGTGCTAGGGGGCATCCTTGTCTGACCCCAGACCGGATGGGAAAGGGGTCTGTCAGTTGTTTATTGACCAGGACTCTGCTCGTGATGTTGTTGTAGCAGAGCCTGGTCCAGTGGATGAGGTGTTGTGGGAAGTTCATCCTCCCCAGTACCTCCTGCAGGAAGCCATGGCTTACCCGGTCGAAGGCCTTCTCTTGGTCGAGGCAGAGGAGCGCAAAAGGGGACCTCCGCTCCTGGGAGTGGAAGATGAGGTCCCTCACCAGGAGCAGGTTGTCGTTGATGGACCTTCCGGGGACGCCACAGGTTTGGTCCGGGTTGATGACTGCGGGGAGGTGTGCTTGGAAGCGCCACATGAGGGCCTTCGTTAGAATTTGTAATCCGAGCAGAGGAGGTTGATGGGGCGCCAATTCCGGAGGTCCTTGAGGTCCCCCTTCTTGGGTATTAGTGTAACTGTACTCTGTCGCATCGATTCACCTAGCCTCCTTTCCCTGTAGACTGCCCGGAGGACCTGGGCCAGATCGCCCTTGATGACTTCCCAGAAGGCCTGATAGAATTCGGCCGGGATCCCGTCCGGTCCCGGGGCCTTCTGGGTGTTCATGGCGTGCACGGCCCGGGTGAGCTCCTCCAGGCTCAGCTCTGGTTCCTCGCCCTCGCCTCCCTCTTTGATTTGGTCCAGACCGTCAAGGAAGGTTTCCGCCAGAGCCCCGTCCGCCGGCTTGGTGTCGAACAGCCGGCCGTAGAACTCCTCGGTCACCTCCCTGATGTCGTCGCTGTCCGTGACGGTCTGGCCGCTGGTGTTGTAGAGGGACAGGATGCCTTGTTGCTTAGACCGTGCCCTACGGAAAAAATGCTTTGTACATTTCTCCTCCTCCTCCAGGCCCTGGAGTCTAGCCTTGAAGGTTTTCCTCTCGTGTTCTTCCCGATAGAGTGTGGCCAGGTGTTCTTTGGTCTCTGACAGCTCCCGGGTCACATCGAATCCTCTCAGCTGGAGGAGGCTCAGGCGTTGCAGGGCCTCGTTGTGGTGGTGGAAACGGGCCCTCTGTTCCCGAGCTTTTCTCCTTCCCACCCCTCCGAAGAACCCCTTGACCCGGGACTTTACCATTTCCCACCACTCTATCGGGGATGTAAATAGTTCCTTCAAGGTCCTCCATTCCAGGTAGCGCCTGGAGAAGGAGTGGCTGGTGGAGGGGTCCTGGAGTACAGATGTGTTCATCCTCCAGGGCCCCCTCGTTGGTCTGGCTGGCCCCTCCCATCGCAGGGTCACGGTCAGCATCCTGTGGTCTGAGAAGTGCGTTGCCTGGGTCTTGAAGGAGCACACTCCCAGGCCTGGCGAGAGCAAGAACATGTCGATCCTTGAAGAGGCAGAGCCCGAGGATCCCACCCACGTGTGTGTTGAGGGGGAGGTGCCACCGACGTCCATCAGGGAGAAGTCGTTGATGATTTCCTGTAGTGCTGTGGTGGATCTGTCCTTGCGTGGTTTGCTCCGATCCTCATCCCTCAGGGCGCAGTTGAAATCCCCCCCTACCACTACCGGCATGGGGGTCATCAGGAGAGGTCGGAGCTTGGCGTAGAGGGAGACTCTCTCTGCGACGTTGGTGGGGCCGTAGATGTTGATGACCCTGAGCGGGGAACCCCGGACCTCCAGGTCGACGGCCAGGATCCGCCCGCTCTCGACAACTCGATGGCTGGTCTGTCGGAGGAATGGGTTGGCCACCAACATCCCGACCCCATCCGCTCTGGCCGTGTTGGAACCTGACCAGAGCGAGTCTCCCCGAGTCCACTCCCCCTCCAGAAGGGCATCCATCTCTTTGTAGGGGATGGCACACTCCTGGAGGAGGTAGATGTCGGCCGGTTGTGTTGAGAGGTGTCTGAAAACAGTTGCCCTCTTCTCCAGTCGTAACATACTGCGGGTGTTGAGTGATGTTATTGTAATGGTCATGGTGATTTTGGTGGTATGACGGGTCCGGCGATGCCTGTGGCGATGATTTGGAGGTTCCTGATGGCCTCCTGTGTGCTTTCCGGGTAGGGCACCTCCCCCTGGTTGCTCACGGCTTCGTCGTCGTCCCCCCACTGTCTGCCTGGTGATGGAGGTTTGGCTGGCACGGAGGGTCCTTGGGTGGGCCGGGGCTGGCTGGTCTGATCCTGTGTGGGCTCAGAGACTGTTGTCGGGGGTTGGTGTCGGGTCTGGGTCTGGGGCGGGGAAGGGGACGTGGGGGGGAGGGAGTGGGAAGGAGGGTAGGGGGTGGGAAGGAAGGGGAGCGGGGGAGAGGGGGGTGAAGGGGCTGGGAAGGAGGGGGAGGGTGGGCGAGGGGGGTGGGGGGGGAGGGTAGGAGGGGTGGCAGGGGGTCCTGGAGGCTTTGGTGGTGGTTTCGGGGGGGAGGGGGAGTTGGGATCCGGGGTGGAGTCGTCTTTAGAGGTTGCTTAGAGGTCTTGTTGCGCTTCCTCTTCAGAACGACCGTGTTCAATTCTGTGGGTGGTGTGCTGTCCTCATTGAAAAGTGACTGGGAGTGTGGGGGTAGGTCGTGTGGAGTGACAATCCCTACCAGGGCCGGCTCCCTGATGGTCACCGGTCTGGCAGGGGTGGATGTGAGGATCGGCAAATATATGGGGGAAGTTATGTCCGTGGAGTCAGAGTCAGTCCCAGGTGTGTTTGTCATGACGGGTGTCGGCTGGAGAGGGGTGGGTAGGTCTGTCTGAGTATCTGGTGAGTCCGGTATTGTTGTTGGGGTTGAGACTGCCCCAAGTGGTAGGGAGAGGGGGGGGGTTGTCAGTCGGGGGGTCAGCGAGGGGGGGAGTCAGGGAACTGGGTCTGGGTCGGTAATGATGAGGAGTGGGGGTGTGGAAGAGTCTGAAGTGGGGGAGGGGGGGGGGTCCGGGGTAGGAGTGGGGGGAGTTGGTGGAGGACGGTCGGCCTGCTCCGTCTGGGGTGGAGGGTGTTGAAGAAGATTTTTCGTAATGCACTGAGTTCTTTCAGAGATAAGTTAGAGACTGCACGGAACCAGAGTTTTGGAGACTGATGCAAAAAGAGAGTTTATTCGAATCCAACGACGTTCGATTCTCACAAACAATGAGACAGACCCCGGGATCTGAATGAGGATCCTTCGTTAAACATTGGCTTTTATAATTTCGTTTACATTAATTTCAGAGTTTACCATTGGTACATTTCTATGCATTTATGTCGTTTTCTCCGGTTGGTCAAGTGTTGTAGACTAGATGTCTCTCGGACAAATTCTTTCTCTGGGGCCCTGCACAGCCGGCCAAGGCAGGGGAATTTCCTAGGCTGTAAATCTGTCCTAAATTTGTAGTTCTCTGTCTATTGGGCCTTGTAGTTTTCTTTACCAGGGAGAAGCCTTCATGCATTTTCCTCTCTGACGCTCAATTCTTGGCTTTCATTTCCCTATTTAATTAGAGGCCTTCCTAATCACTCAACAACTTTGCATCTGGTTTACAATCTCGCATATATTAGGTATAGTGGTGATTCAGTGTTCCTTTATAGACATAGTTATCCATAATCATTTCTCTGTGAGTCTAATTACCCCGTGACATGATATTTTCTTCATCAAGGGGGGTCGGCCTGCTCCGTCTGGGGTGGAGGGGGTGCGGCCTGCTCCGTCTGGGGTGGAGGTCCAGGCGGTGCTGTGGTGTTGGCAGCAGCTGCATTGGCCGCCCTTGTTAGAGATATTAATCTATCAAGCATTGCACAGTCAGTCGGTGAACAAGTTAAGAATGCTTTATTGCTTGCGGCCACAAGGAGACAAAAACATCACACGCCATTGTGCTAGAAATTTGTCTGACTAGCAACCGTTGTTGCTAGTCATTTTAAACACCAGCGCTCAGGACTGTAATTGGCTAATACAAAGTATTTAAATGTTCCATGGCTCTTCTTCATTGGCTCCTCTGCATAGACCTTGCGCGCGTGCGTGCGTGTTTGAGTGTGTGCATGTGTGCTCTTTGACCCCTGTAATCCTCCCCCACTTTCCTTTATGGCCTCTCCAGAAAGATAGTGGTCAAGACCAGGTCCCCTTGTTTATGTAATCCTAGTGTTACCCAGAGTTCAGATTTGGGGTTAGGCCTATCTTTGCACACAAGGAATACTGGAACACAGAATCATTATTATACAGGATAAATATGTTACATCTTCAATTTCTCCCACAGCCCTCCTCGTCCTGCTGGCGTAGGATTGGGGGCAGTCTCTGTAGAGATGTCCCTGGAGGCCACACAGGTTGCAGGGGCGTGTGTTGGTGCACTCCGCAGAGGGGTGTTCTCCTCTGCAGATGCGGCAGATGGTCTTTGTGCAGGCCGCGGCCAGATGTCCAAGGTGGCCGCAGGTCCTGCACAGTTTGGGCATTCCGTAATAGTGGACGGTGCCCCTGTGGTTCCCCAGGTTAATGGTGCTGGGGATGTGTGGAGGTGACTGAATGGCGGGTTATTTCTATTCTGGCGGTACATGATCCAAAATTGCTCTAAAAGTTGTGGTGATCTGAAACTAACCTCAAAGGTGTTGGGGGTTGAGGGTGGTTTCACCAGGCAGTTGAGATCAGTCGGCACAAAGCCCATACCTCGTTGGAGTATGGCTCTGCTAAATTCCAGGCGGGTCATTACGGTCGTCTTGTCTTGCTGTCCTGTCGTTGCGGTGGTCGTGGATCCTTTGGTGGCTCCGTCCCCGGCAGCCTCCTCGGATCTCACTGTCACTTTGACGGCGTTCACCCGTCTCATCGCCCCAGGGTTCATCCTGGCAGCCATGGTGGTGGTGGTGGTGCGTGTCCCCCGAACCTGCAAGGGTGGGGGGGGAGAAGGAGACTCAGAGCAGGCTAAAACCACTCGGTAGCCCGCCTGCTCCTAGTGTTGGTGTTGGGTCTTTAGTAAAAGGCGAAAGGCTTGTGCGTGCTGAAGGGGAGCCAGAGGGCCGATTTGAAGACACCCAAACGGCCTGTCCCGAACCCCTCCGTTGGCCCCGACTCGCCCGTCCGCGGCGTTCCGGCAAAAGACGTGGAAACGCCGCGGGCCGCAAAGGGGCTCGGCTTGCCCGCTTGTCTTGACACACTTTTTCCATGCCATCTCTGTCTCACTGTCTCACTCACTGTCTCACTCACTGTGTCACTCACTGTGTCATTCACTGTGTCACTCACTGTGTCACTCACTCAGTCAGTACTCAGTACTCAGTACTCAGTGACAGCCCCCCTTTGAAGTCACTGGCCTAACCACTCTAAAAGGGCGGGAAAACGCCCCCGGCAGACAGGGCTCCGCGCGCACCCCCATTTTCAACCCGTTTTTGGGACCCCCAAAAAACCCAAGCCCAAACCCCTCTCCCCCCAACCTCAATCCTTCTCTCCTCAATCCTTCTTTCCCTACCTACCTACCTTCCTCCCTCCCTTTTTCCTTTGACACGCTTAGAAAGAGTGCACCCTTCCCGGAGGCGCTGCAATACCGGGGCGATGCGCGGAGCGGACGGAGCGAGCCCCTGTTCCGACTCCCTGTTGCAAAAATCTGTTTAATATGTTGTCCTCGCATGGAGGACATATCAGATATTAAACTGATAAGAACAGATTTTTTTCTTTTTTTTTGTAAAATGTTTTTATTCACTAACAGTCACGACAACAAACAAGGCGTGGGGCCGAAACCCCACTCACCCTACAGACACAATCCTCACAAACCAAAACCCCAAAACACAATCCCTGTACCCCACATGAAACCATCGCCCTTGCCATCCACCTCACCCCCAGCCCCATATAAAACAAAGAAAACAAACCAACAAAACATGACGGTTAAAAACCACACACAATCCACACACAATCCACCCACAAGGGGCGACACAACAAAAACAGGGGCTATACACAGGGGCAAGGGACATAGGGACACACACACAGGACATCCTTGGTCCAAGGCCACACACAGGGGCCAAAAACAAAAACAGGGTGACCCTCCCACACAATAATCAAAACCCCAACAAAAAACCCATACAACACCACAACCCTCACAGGAGACCGAAACCCCCCTTTCCACCTCTCCCTGGCTGCGTGCATCCCCCACCGTCGAACATCCACCCCCACCCTCACCCTTAGACTATCCTCCACCCGCTTAACACACCCCTCAACCCCCCAGTCAACCCCCCGCTGCACCCACTCCTTCCTCGCCTGCCACAACACCCGTTTAAAAAGACTGATGATCAGCCACAGGAGGAAGCGGTTACGCCTCCCCCCTGACCACCCCACCCCTCTCCACCCTCACCCACGTGAGCCTAAACCCCATAACCACCATACCCAGCAAAACCCCCGCCCTGGCCCACACTACCCCAGCAAACGGACAGTCCCACATGACGTGTCTTATGGACTCGTCACCGCTACAGGTGGCCCGCGGGCACACCGAGGTCCGTGCCAGGCCGTGCCGGTGCATGACCTCACGCACCGGCAGGACCCTTGTGCAGGCACAGCCAATTCAAGTCCTTGAGACCGTTGTCGAGACCGGGCAGTTGCACAGACGACCAGACCGTGGCGGGGATCCCCACCACGGCCGGCGCACAGACTCCCCGCACCAACTCGGCATACAGGGCCCTCTGACTCAGGCCCAGCACCGGGTCTCTGGCCGCCGAGTGCAGCCGCAGCCACTTAGCCGCCTGGCCATAATGCCAGGGCAGCTGCTCCGCCCGGGGGCCCAGGTTGGACCACTCTATCAGGTGCCTCGCCTGATAAGAAAAGAAAAAACGTAGGAAGTGCCCAGAAGGGTGCAGCACCGGACTGGACAACTCTCCCAAAAGAAAACAAACGAACACGCAGTCAAGCTTCAGCGGGAAATGCGGCACGTCCCTCCCCCCCTGACTCACGGGGGCCAGCATGCGGGCCCTCGCCACGACCTCGTATCTCCCCCCCCCAGAGGAAGCGAAACACGAGCCGCGTCAAGGGCCTCCGCATACCGGCCGGCATGGGATACACGTAAGCCAGGAAGAGGAGAGTCGGCAACACCTCCATCTTCAGGACCAGTACCTTCCCCACGAATGTCAGAGTCCTGGCCTTCCATAGGGACAACTTCCGCTCAACTGCGTTCAGGCGCCTGGTCCAGTTGGCCGTGGCGCACTGGGCTGCCTGAAAGTGCACCCCCAAGATCCGCAGGGGCCCTGCACAGTGAGACAGCCCCCCTGGTACATCCGTCCTACCCTTCCAGCGCCCAAAGAACTTCACAGAAGACTTGGTGAGGTTGAGCACCGCACCAGAGGCCTTCGTGAAGTCTTGGAAGGTCTCCAAGGCTCGGATCAGGCTAGCGTCGCTCCCCAGCATCAGAGTGGTGTCGTCTGCATACTGAGTCATCTTGACCCGTAGGCCCCCGCTACCTGGTACCAGGATCCCATCAACACCGGGGTCGGCCCGAATGGCCGCCGCCAGGGGCTCCATGTAAAGGATAAACAGCAAGGGTGAGAGCGGGCACCCCTGCCTAACCCCCGAAACCAAATCAAACCTCTTGCCCAAGTGCCCATTGATAGAAACCGTGCACCCCACGGCCGAGTACAGAGTACTCAGCCACCCGATGAACACGTGCCCTATCCCTAGCCTCTCTAACACCTTAAACAAAAAACCTCTGTGAACCCTATCGAACGCCTTTGCCTGGTCAAGGCCGGCTACCATCAGAGGCAGCCCGCGGTCCTCGGCCCAGGCTATGACGTCCCGAAGCAGCTGGAGATTCAAACGCACGGACCGACCACCCACTCCACAGGTCTGGTCCTCGTGCACGATGTCTGGGAGTGCTGTGCGCAGCCGGTCAGCCAAGACCTTGGCCAACAGTTTGTAGTCCGCGCACAGCATGGTCAACGGCCGCCAGTTCCCCAGGTCAGTGCCGTCCCCTCCCTTTGACAGGAGGGACAGCACCCCGTCGGCCATTGACCCTCCCAGGGTCCCCGCGCCGAGGACCGCAGTGAGGACCTCGAGGACCGCCGGCCCGATCACATCCCAGAACTTGAGATAGAACTCGGCCGGCAGCCCATCGAGGCCCGGCACCTTCCGTCGGCCCATGCGCCCCAGTGCTCCCTCCAGCTCCCCAAGGGACAACGGTGCCTCCATGGCCGCCGCCACATCTGGAGGCGCCCGCCGGGTCAACGCACTAAGGAAGACCTCGCCACAACCTGCATCTACCTCCCTAGCACTAAATAAAACACGGTAGTAGTCGGTGGCGGCCTCCACCATACGGGCAGGCTCCGCTGCTATGTGGCCCTGGAGGTCCCTCACCCCCGCAAACACTGACCTCCTCTTCGCCGCCTTCACAGAGGCAAAGAAAGAGGCCGAGCACGTCTCATTCTCTTCCAAGAAATCTTGACGCGCCCTCAAGAGGTAGGCGCGAGCACGACGCTCGTGGATGACCCTCAATCGGACCTTGAGAGCGGCACACCGCTGCATGTCGGGGGACAATCCCAGGTTTCCCAAGGAATGCTCCAGCTCAAGTTGGTACTGCAGCCGTGCGACCTCCGCCCTCAAAGCCTTCGCCTTCCTCCTGCATCTCCCCTGAATAAAGTCCCTCAACCGGGCCTTAACAGTCTCCCACCACTCGACCACCCCCGCGTAGAAGGGCTTAAGGCCCACGAGGCCCTGATAGAAGTGGGCCAAGGAGTCACAGAAAGCCTGCTCCTCCAGGACCCCCAGGTTGAGGCGCTAGTACCCCCGGCCAAAGACCGGCACCTGGCCCCGCACCGTCAAAAGGACCCCATCATGGTCCGAGAAGAATACGGGGAGCACCCGACCCGACACCGGTCCCAACGACCGAGGCAAGAAAACGTAATCTAAACGCTTCTGGACCCCACGGGAATTACGCCACGTGGGCCCGTCCAAACGTCACCCGTGCCCCCAAACTCAACATTGAAATCCCCCCCTACCACCAAAACCCGGTTCGTGGCACAGTGAGGGGCCACACACTCCACCAACTCCCCCCTTGCCACCCTCCCCTGTGGCCCATACACACAAATCACCCGCAATTTCAATTCCCCCACACAAATGTCAGCCCCCACGGCCCTCCCCTGTGAAATCATAAAAGAACCCTCCACCCGAATCCCTCCACCCCCAAACAAAATCCAGACCCCGGACGAGTACTGACCTTCCGAGCGGTGAATGGGACTGCACCCGACTACATCAAGTCTCTCCTCCAGCCCTACACCCCCTCCCGCCACCTTCGGTCCTCCTCTGACAACCGTCTGGTGGTCCCACCGCTCAAGACCGCCCGGTCCCAACACAAGCTCTTCCCCTGTCTGGCCCCCCAGTGGTGGAATCAACTCCCCACCTCCATCAGAGACACTGACTGTCTCCCCACCTTTAAGAATAGGCTCAAGACACACTTGTTCCGGGAATACAACGGTACCTAGGAAAGATCTGCTGGACATGATGTTAGTTTCTTCCAGGATCACAAGGACTCTGACTTAGAGAGCTGCTGCTCTTGTCGGTTAGCTATAACTGATTAAAATTATTGTACTCGCTGTGAGGTAGTTTACTGCTGTTTGCTCGTCCACAGGTGCACTTTTAGATTCATGTTGTCCAATTGTAACTTGTTTAACTTCATGCTCTTATGATTTTTCCCTTTGGCACTTATTTTTGGTTTTTTTTTCACAATGTATGATTCATGTTAGAAGAATAGAATAGAATAGAATATATTTATTGCCATTTGCATAGGTACAAGTACAAGTGCATTGGGATTCTTGTGCGAATCTCCCTGAGTCAGCTTCAATAAAAACAATGTATAAATAGCATTATAACAGGAAAATTCAAAAAATTAAAATAAGAAGAATCGTAGAAAAGTAGAAAATAAGAATAAGTAACAGCTAAGTACCCTGTACAGAGGCTGTTCTATCTAAAAACAAGATATAATACAGTAGAATAAAAATAAATAACAAATAAATAACAAAGGGGAGCACTGTACAATAAGATGAGAGACACACAAGGTTATTGCACTCAAAATGCTCACATTACTACTTGTCCATTTAGACTGAGGTGTGGGGTGAAGTACTTCCCTCCCATCTTAATGTCTTGTGCTACCAGTCTCACAGCAGCAGGGTAAAAGCTGTTGTGGTAGCGGGCCTTGTGGGTGGAGATGCTCTCTGGCCGGCGATGTCGCAGGTTATAGCCAGAATTCCTCCATCCGAACAGAGCATGAGCTGGGTGATGTTTGTCCCTGAGGATGCACTGTGCTTTCCCCCTGCAGCGCTGTGTGTACAGTGTGTCCATGGAGGGGAGGTTAGAGCCAGTGATTCTCTCTGCAGTCTTTATGACCCGTTGAAGCGACTTCCTCTCGGACAGTGTGGTATTTCCAAACCACACTGTGATGGCATTGGATGGCATGTTTGACTACTTGCAATGTTGGGGATATCTCGTTGTTATGATCAGTGACCTATGCACTTTTGTAAAGCTCTCTCTTGGAAGTCGCTTTGGATAAAAGCGTCTGCTAAATGAATAAATGTAAATGTAAATGTAAAATGTAAATGAGTGCACCCCCCCACACTCCATACCGCCCCTCCCCTACCCCACTCCCTCGTGAAACCCACCACATCCCCCCTATCCCGTAAATGCACCTCCTGAACAAAACACACAGTGAAATTCAACCCTCCCAAAAAAGAAAAGACAGCCGCCCTCTTCACCCTGTCCCTCAAACCCCGCAAATTAAAAGTACATACTGTGAAAGACATAAAACCCCAAAATAGTGACCAAACACCCATCAACTATAGAGGTCACTCCCACTCCCCTCATCCTCCTCCGCGTCCATCACCGCCCCCCAGGAGGCCGGACACGGATTCAGCCCCCCCCCACCCTCCTGGACCTCCATATCCCCCTCCCCCAACTCCACCGGGGTATCGGGCAGTGAAGCGGGCAGAGTCCGCCCTGACCCCCCCTCCCTCCCCCCCCCCGGCTTCCCCCTACCCCTCTTACTTCCCTCCCCACCCGATACCCCCGGCTCACCTTCCACCATGCCCGTCGCCTTCCTGCGGGGGTTCCTCGACCCTCCGGAAACCCCTCTGTCCAGACCGTCCAGGACCCGCTGTCGCTGGACGAGCCCCCCTGGGCCCGCCCTGCCCGCCTGCAGTCCTCACCGGCCTATCCACTGGCCGTGGTCCCTGCCCAGAAACCAGGGCCTCCTCCACCCGCACAGGCGTCCCCTCCAGCGCCTTCAGCTCCTCCAGCACCAGCTCCAGGTGCCGCAGTCCATCAGTGTCCAAGGACCCCCCCTCACTCTCCTCCACTCCGGCAGGAAAGACCAGGGCGTCCGGGACCACGACCGGGGCGTCAGGGGCCGCGGCCGGGGCGACAGGGGCCACGACGGGGGCGTCAGGGGCCACGACGGGGGCGACAGCGCCCACAGCCGGGGCGACAGGGGCAACGCGCAGGGCGACAGGGGCACCCCCTTGCTGCTGCGCCGGCGTAGCTCTTCTCCCACTGGGGGCACTGCCTGAGCAGGTGCCCCGTCACACCACAGAAGTGGCAGGCCTTTGGCACGTGGCAATTCCTTACCACGAAGGTTAATATAGCACGGGCATGTGACCTTGCCCGAAAGATGAGTCGGCATCGAGTAATAGTCTCTGGTCCACTGCCTGTTAGGGGGACTGACGAGATCTACAGCAGACTTGTCTCTCTTAACCGCTGGTTGGTTCGCTTCTGCTCAGACCAGGGTTTAGGATTCGTGGATAATTGGTCTCGTTTCTGGGCCAAACCTGGCTTGTTGAAGGGTGACGGACTCCATCCGAGCTGGAGAGGTGCCCTTCTATTATCTAGGAATATTGATGTTAATTTAGACCAGGCCTGACACTCACTAGAACAAGCCGGGCCACAGTCTCTTTTAGAGTCTGATAGGTATGTTGATAGGCATGTTATGAGCTGTTGGGGGCCCGAAAGCTTAGCTTGTAGTGTAGCCAGTGTAGCCAGTGTGGTGTCTGATGTTGTTTTCCCCATTGAGACTGTGTCGGTCCCCCGCCTCTTTTCCAAATTTCGGCCTTCAATTATTAGGAATTATACCAATTTAACATGTATCAGCCTTGTTCCCCCGTTGCTCCTCCTATTAAGTTTTCTGCTGACAGTGCCACCTTCTCAGAAGGATTGTCTACTTTTAAAGCTGCCAAAAACCCACACTGGAATGTTGGGCTCCTAAACATCAGATCTCTATCCACAAAGGCCGTTTTGATTAATGATCTGATATCTGAATGCAGCCTGGACCTGATTGGTCTCACGAAACCTGGCTAAAACCTGATGAATATTCCCCCCTTAATGAAGCATCGCCTCCCGATTTTGCGTACTCACATATCCCTCGTGTCTCAAAGAAAGGTGGTGGTGTTGCTATGATATATGAAGCTAGCTTCAACCTCAGCCTAAAATCTGTAAACACCTTTAAAACATTTGAAATAATTTGCATGAAACCACCAACTACTTTAAAAAGGACTACTGCTACTACTCCTGCCCCCCCTCCCTCATTTTGTATAGTTACTCTATACCGCCCCCCCGGCCCGTATTCGCTCTTCCTAGAGGAATTCGCTGATTTTAGTGCTGATCTTGTGACATATACTGATAATATCTTAATTATGGGTGATTTTAACATTCATGTGGATGACCCAAACGATCCTTTAAGTAAGGCCTTTACTGCACTAATGTATTCCACAGGTCTCACTCAAATGGTTTCCAAACCTACCCATCTTCACTCGCATACGCTGGACTTAGTACTCACGCGAGGAATCAGGATTAGCGACGTCACTGTCCACCCCCACAATCCTATATTATCAGACCATTGCCTGGTTACCTTCAAAATGGATCTCTGCCAAAGCCTTGGAGGCACTCAGAATACTTCTACTAGCCGCTGCATAACCCCAAACACAGCTCTAGTACTGGCTAATATTCTACCTGCTGCATTAGAAGCACTTGACGTCCCAAATAAATCATTAAATGCTAAAACAAGGGATCTGAATGTGGTTCTTCAGCTATCCCTAGATTCTGTTGCCCCACTTAAACCACGTAAAAGAAAAGACAAAAAACTGGCTCCATGGTATTCAGAGGAAACCCGCACTCTAAAGAGGTCCACTAGAAAACTAGAACATAAGTGGCGTACCACTAAATTGGAGGTTTTCCGCCTGGCCTGGAAGGACAGCCAAATGGAGTACAAACAAGTCCTCATCAGATCCAGATCAGAATATTTCTCTAAGTTGATTAGTAAGAACAAACACAATACTAAGTTCCTATTTGATACTGTTGCAAAACTCACTAAGAAAAGTACACTCTGTGTTAATACTGTTCTCTCTCCCAATGATTTCTTGGAATTCTTTGACCAAAAAATCTATGCAATAAGGGACAAATTGGCCATCGACACTGAATCTTCCTCTATACCCAGCGCGCTACATGTCGAGGCTCTCACTCATTTTAACCCTATTTCTCATTTTAACCCTATTTCTATCGAAGCGTTCATCAAGTTGATAGATTCATCGAAACCCACCAGTTGCCTTCTCGATCCCCTTCCTGCCAAACTTCGTAGGGAACTTCTCCCTATTATTGGACCAGCCATGCTTAGTATTATTAATGAATCTATTGTAACTGGCCAAGTCCCTGACGATTTCAAACAAGCAATTATTAAGCCCCTTCTTAAAAAACCAAACCTTGATTCAGGTTGTCTCAGCAACTACAGGCCAATTTCAAATTTGCCATTTCTCTCAAAAGTTTTAGAAAAAGCTGTGGCACAACAGCTTACTGAGCACCTTTCCTCAAATCAGCTTTATGAACCTCTCCAGTCTGGATTTCGTCTTCACCACAGCACTGAAACTGCTTTAGCTAAGGTAGTCAATGATCTACTATTAGCCTCTGACGCGGGTTCTATCTCTGTGCTGGTTCTCTTGACTAAGTGCAGCTTTTGACACAGTGGATCATGCGATCTTCTGGAACGTATGGAGAACTATGTTGGAATTTCTGGTACCTCACTTCAGTGGTTTAGATCCTATCTATCTGATAGATCACAATATGTCCACTATGATGGCTGCTCATCCAGGTGCTCCACTGTAAAATACGGAGTACCACAGGGTTCAGTTCTAGGCCCTCTGTTGTTTTCACTCTACATGTTGCCTTTAGGAAACATAATTAGAAGCTATGGGGTAAACTTTCACTGTTATGCAGATGATACTCAGCTTTATATGTCTTTAAAGCCTGGGGATTTACCATTTGCTATGGAAACATGTGTTTCTGGGTTGAGAGCTTGGATGGCAACAAATTTCCTTCTTCTCAATTCGGATAAAACAGAGGTTCAAATTTTTGGTCCTAAAAAATACAGAAATAATTTATCCAATCTAACTTTAGACGGCATCAAAGTCTCTCAAAGCCAACTGGTAAAAAATTTAGGAGTCACAATGGACCCGGACCTTTTGTTTGAGTACCATATTAAGCAAATTACTAGAACTGCATTTTTCCATCTACGTAACATTGCCAAAGTACAAAATTTCTCTCAAAAGATGATGCTGAAAAACGAATACATGCATTTGTTACATCCCGATTGGACTATTGCAATGTGTTGTTCTCTGGCCTCCCAAATACCTACATAAAAAATTTACAACGGGTACAAAATGCTGCTGCTAGACTATTGACTAGAACCAGAAAGTTTGATCACATAACTCCTATTCTCGTCTCTTTACACTGGCTTCCTATCCAAGCCAGAGCTGATTTCAAGGTTCTATTACTAACCTACAAATCTCTGCATGGATTAGCACCGCCGTACCTCTCTGGTCTCCTTGCACCCTATCGCCCCACAAGGACACTTAGATCTCAAGATGCCGGCTATCTGGTGGTTCCCAAAATAAATAAAAAAACTGTTGGAGGCAGGGCGTTCTCATATAGAGCACCTCTTCTCTGGAACAAATTACCTATCTCAATTAAGGAGGCTGATACTGTTTCGACATTCAAAATCAGGTTAAAAACATTCTGTTTAGTCAAATCTATGACTGCTAAAGGTAAGTGTGTGTATGTACTTTCAATGTAAACTTATGGTGTGGTGTCGACGGGGGACGGGGCATTCTCACCCTTATTCTATAAATAACTTATTTTAGAGTTCTTTCCCCTGGAACAGATTTTATGTTCCAACCGAGGGGGGCTGGCGGTGTCTTAGGCTGTGTCTACTACCGCGCACTTGTGCACTTCGAGCACTTACTTTCAGTGCATAGGGCGCTTACGCTGAAAAACCAAAATAATTCAGTGCACTGAAAGTACCCGGATGATGCACTGCAAACGGTCCAAGAATGAAGTGTCGGACGATGGACACTACTCGCCCTAAACGGGCGCCATCTTGGCTACGTAGCGGAAGAGGAGGAGTCCAGAAAAAATATTTAGACAGGTTGCCATGGTAGCAGATTGTTAACGCCGTTAGCTCTGGTTTTTGGATTTTTGGACTGTACAGTAATGACGGGGGAAATGAATGTCGAGGCGATGGTACTGGTAGTACCTCTGGAAGCAGACCGTAAATGTAAGTATCAGCGGTAATTAAACACTGTACTGATATTAAATGTACTAGTACTAGCAACATTCTCAGATTAAAGCCAGCTACATGAGTATTTGGCACAGTTAACGATGTAACGCTATATTGACAGTTAGCATACCTAGCTAGGTAGCATTAGATTTCATTGGTACATGTCAGTTCTACTAAACTAGCTGGTTCATATTTATGTTTATGATGACTATCGGTAATAATGGATAAACAATCGATATGATCAGTTTATTAATGGGTTAACATCATAACGCAAACGATCATTCCGATACTTAATACCGTTACAGTACGATAGCTATCTAAGATAGGATCCGCCATCTGTCATTCTTGAAATAATTGTAGCTTTTCAATCGTCGTTATTCATGTCATGGTATTTCACATGTTTAGGGACAGACGAGGATACGAGGGCCCTAATCCCTTGGCGTTCCTCCAACAAAGCCCTCTTCACGGGGAAGAGGAACGCCTCCGTGATGGGATACGAGTAAGTAAAATGAGTCTAAGGGATTTACTGTAAATGGTTGCCTTAGTTGCTAACCTTACAATGATCAATGTGGTCCGGTGTGGTCATTACTGTGTCAGGGCTGTGGTTGAGGCGAGATGTTAAGCAGCATATGTTTTCACCAGGGTCTTCATAAAGGAAAAAGGGCTTGGGGGTTTGGCCCCCAAGCTGGTCAAAAAGAGGTGGGAGAATCTGGTCCACAAATATAAGGTCAGTTTACTCTTTTTCTTATCCATGTATTGTGCTCAAGTAATGTAAAGTAATCGTATGGTCAGCCTTCAGTTCAATAACCAATTACCAGACCAGTAGAAGGCGCAATGATGTGCAACTCCAGTGTGGTAAAATGGAATCCATTTCTTAGCGTAAATGTATATCTGCTATATCTCTCAATATGAGCATATACTGCCAGCATTTCTTTATTTTTGCTGTCTTTTCATCCACAGGAGCTGAAGAACCCTCGGACAGGTGTCAGCACCGAGGGGGGTGGGGTCACTGCCGCTTCTTGGAAGTGGTATTCCCTTATGGATGAGGCACTGGGGGCCAGGCCGTCTGTGACCTCGCCGGTCCTCTTTGCCTCATCCAGCCGGGAACGGAGATGGAGGACCAGAATAGGGTGACAGAGGAGGCCAGGGAGAGAGAGGCGAGGGAGGCAGCTGGGCAGGAGGAGAGGAGATACAAAGAGGGCCTGGAGAGGGAAGAGAGGCGCCACCAGGAGATGGTGGAAAGAGAGGAGAGGCGTTTTATAATTTTAAGAGAGAGTGAGGAGCGGAGAGAGAGGGAGGCAGCTGCCAGAGAGGTGCGGAGAGAGAGGGAGGCTGCTGCCAGAGAGGAGCGGAGAGAGAGGGAGGCAACCGCCAGAGAGGAGCGCCTCCTCACCATTTTGGAGCAGTTCCCACGCAAATAAAGCTTGGTTACTTCATTTACTTGGTTACTTCAGGTTTTTGTACATATCGGTTTACTAACACTCAACAGACTGATGCCCGTTTGGCTTTTCTAGGAAGTCAATAGTTGTACTGAATTACCATACCCTTATCATATGAGTAGCTGTCATTTGCTAATGGGCGGGCTGTTAGGAGCGGGCTGTTAGGAGCTCAAACCACAGTCAAAGACTGAAATGTGCGAGGGTTTAGTTCTATTCTTCTTATAAAATGCTTATCTATATTTTAGTTTCGAACTGTATATGTAGCAGTGGAATGTTGTTCCCCTAGATTATGCACTGGATTGTAGACAAGGTCAAGTAGGTCAAATTGGGAGGGGGAGGTTGACCATTTGATGTCAAGGTTAAAAAGTATTTCTTTAACTTTAGTTTTTAGCACAGGGAGTGTAGTGCCCAGCATCCACACTGCTTTTTTTAATGCATTGCACATGTAAACCCAATTGTTGATGTACAGACATTATTACACATTTATGGTTACGTCTTTGTAAAACTGTATGTTTGTGAAAAAGGTATGTGTGTTTTGGTTTGACCCATCGCAGGTTATCTGTTCTCGCAGTAAATGTGTTCTTTTTTACCTCCAGCTAGCGAGGTACGTTGTCTTCAGGTCTGAAAATTGTTAGAGAACTGGTGAAAATGTCTGCTTTGTATTCATGTTTTATAATATAACTAAGTCGATATCACACAACGTAGGCCTATAGTAATGTGTCATAATAATTGTAAATATTGCAGTTCCATGGTAGGCACAGAAAGTACCATCCAAAGTTGATAGGGCAGACATTCGCAGTAAACATCTTATTATGAAATGATTACAAACTCATAGATTGTTTGCCAATGATGTTTATTTAAATGTAGTCGTGGTCTGGATAGTAGCACTGAATGGCTATTCTATTTCTATTCTCTGCCCCAGAGACGGTTCCTAGAGGTGCTGGTTCCTGTGCTGGCTGGTCAGCTGGCCTCCCCACATCTGCATCTGGCTCCAGCAGGTCACCGTTGGTGAGGCAGATGTTGTGGAGCACAGTGCAGCACACGATGACCTCTGGCACAAACTTGACATCCACCTCCAGAGCCTTGAAAAAAATGGACCGCCATCGCGTCTTCAGGATGCCGAAGGACCTCTCCACAACACACCTCGCCTTTGACAGGCAGCAGTTGTAGCGTGCTTGGAGGTGGTTGCGGAGAGGCTGCCTGAAGGGGGTCATGGCGTCGTGCACTGACCCTGTGTATCCCACAAAAACATCCACAAATGTGCACTTCTCGTCGCAGATGGCCTGCAGCTGGATGGAATGGAACAGCTTGCGATTGAAATAGCAGGCTGCATCCTCTGCTGGGGGCTTCACCCTGACGTGGCAGCCATCGATAGCCCCCACCACTCTACCGAAGGCTGCTGACCCAGCTAGACGGGCGAAGCGTGCACCCAGTCGTGGGAGTTCCTCTCCTGTCGGGTGCCGGACAACAGTGGGCAGGAGTGCAGCAATCTGCGCACTTACCCTGTGCACCACCCGGTGAACGGAGGACCGGGGCATGTCGAAGGCCCTGGCCACCACCCGATAGGAGGTGGCGCTGCCAAGCCAGAAGAGAAAGACCAGGCAGGATATCTCCGGGCCCCAACCGTGGTCACAGTCAGTGCCCAGCACAGCCATGAGGGCTTTGAATGACTCTCTGGTGAGCCTGAAGTCCACCCTCAGGTCACTGTGGCCGTCAAAATACAATGCCAGCAGTGGCATTGAAACGTTGATCTGGGTGCGCCGCCTGGGGCTGGGTGGCTGCTGTAGAGCGTGTGGAGAGGGGAAGGGAAGATTTCATCAATAAAATGTTGTCATTAAGGTTTTGTAGTCTTTTATTGCCTTTGCTGATTTATATTAGGATTGATGAATGTTTGTAACAATAATTAATATGCCTCTGTGTTCCATTGCTAATTGATTCCTGTATCAGGGTAAACTTAACTACAACAGAGATGTGTGTAAAAGTACAGTCAGTCAAGGTAGGCCCATTACTGTGTGAATTCAAGCAGAAGAAGCCTATGATTTCAGTAGAGAATTCTTAAAACTAATTGAAATCCAGGGACATGTACATATTTGTCATGTTTTATTTCCATATGGCGTGTATGTGGACTGCAAAGAAGTAGGCTACTTCTGACAACGATAATTGAGAATGTGATTGCGACTATAGCCTACATGAGGTTATAGGCTGTGAAGGTAAGGCAAAATCACAATTACATGTACATACCATCTCGAGTGCAGCCAGAAGCCGGAGGTTCCTTCCACGATTGTGGAGGTGTTGCAGTTTCCAAATGGGATTCATGTTGTTTCCGTTTTTATTTATGCTTAGTGACAGAAATACAAGCAGGTTTGTTTCGCCGGTTTAGTTTCCGAGTGTCGCGAGCAGATTTGCGTGCGTCACTTCCCGCTAACTGGGTAAGTAAAGTGTTCCAGTTTAGACGGCACTACTCAGCAACTGAGTGCACTGCAATGTAAGTGCACTACATTGCAGTGCACTACATTGCAGTGTACTTCGTTGAGTTCGCGGTAGTAGACACAGCCTTAGTGTCTAAGGCTGCACCAAATACCTTTGTTTAAATCGCTGCATTAGTCCACACTTGACCGGTGGGGATCTCATTCTAATATCATTGTAACTGTTAGCTGCTCCTGGCATTCTCTAATCCCTGCTTTCCTCTCTCTGTCCCCCCTCCACACATCTCCTGTGGTGTGGGGGGTTTTTGAGCTGTCAGCACCTGCCTGGTCATCGGTCCGCCAACGCTGGACCTATTCACCAACCGGAAACTAGTCTCCGTGACGGGCAACAGCGAGTTTCCCGATCCCTTCCTACATCTACCAAGCTGGACAATGGATTTTGGTGTTTCTAAACCCATTGGCACTTCCCTGTGTATTACTATGTTTAGCCTGTGTTCTGCTCCTCTCTTTCACCAACCGTTTCTGGAGGAGGGGATCCCTCACTGAATTGCTCCTCCCGAGGTTTCTTCCATTTTTTCTCTTGCATTGAGTTTTTCTGGGAGTTTTTCCTTGTCTTCCTTGAGGGTTTAGGTTGGTTGAGGGGCAGTTTTTATGGGCGTATGTGAAGCCCTCTGTGACATGCTTGCGTGTAAAAAGGGCTATACAAATACATTTTGATTTGATTTGATTCTCCCGGATCAGGGCCAAGACGGACGTCGCGATGGCCGCCGTCTTCAGGGTCACATCAAAGCCCCCTCCGTGGTTGGGGGAATCCCTCCCACGGCACTCGGCCCCTCGGCCGACACAGCACGACCCCCATCACTGCCAACCCTCCCCTCCCCCAACTCACCGCCTCTGGTTCTGTCCACCGCCTGCATGCCACTGCCAGGTCCTCCGCCGCCGCCGCCAAGTTGTCGATCACCTCCAAGTCCCGCCAGCTGGATGTTCTGAGCCAAAAGGCCGAGAAGCGATGACCGCATTATTGGACGCCCCCCGCTCGCGGGGCGTCCGTGCGTCGGCTGGGGCACTCGGTGGTCGTCATGGCAACGGTCACACCAACGATGGCCGTAACTAGGGAAGCTAAACGCAAAGGCCAGAGCCACGCCAGAAACACAGGCCAAAGGGCCAAAGCACCAAAGCACAGGCCAAAGCACAGGGACCGAAAGGCCAATGCAAAAGCAACAGAAATGAGACGGCTACACGAGAAGCACAGGCCACAGCCAAAAGCACAGGCCACAGCCCACATTAACATTTACCCCCTAAGGGGTGACAAGTGGGAGTCCAAGTTTGACGGGTCGCCCCGTCGCCCTCTCCTCCCGGTCGTCCGGGTCATCCTCGCCGGAGCATCCAGCGACAAGGCCCTCTGCCCTCTTCGCGACGGCTCCTGGGGTCGACCACTCCTCCGTGCCCACTCCTCCACCGTGCACGTTCCCAGGCTGCGGCGCCGGCTAGGACTCCCCGGTGTCCTCCTCGCCAGAGCGTCGAGCGACTGGCCCTCTGCCCTCTTCGCGACGGCCCCTGGGGTTGGCGCCCACTCCTCCACCTGCGCACATTCCCAGGCTGCCACTCCGGCGAGGATTCGGCATTTCCTCGGCTGCGGTCCGTCAGTCCACACCGTCGTTCCCTCTGGTGGCCTAGCCCACCTCTGGGTTCACAGCAACTTTGGGCGCCGAGGCGCCCTCCGCTCTGAAGTTGACCGCTTCGACCCTCCCCCGTCACCGGATCCCTATCAGGTGATTCCAGTATCGACGGGGGAGGGTCAATGCCATTGACACACAGTCAATGACACTCACTAGATCTGAGCCAAAAGGCCGAGAAGCGATGACCGCATTATTGGACGCCCCCCGCTCGCGGGGCGTCCGTGCGTCGGCTGGGGTACTCGGTGGTCGTCATGGCAACGGTCACACCAACGATGGCCGTAACTAGGGAAGCTAAACGCAAAGGCCAGAGCCACGCCAGAAACACAGGCCAAAGGGCCAAAGCACCAAAGCACAGGCCAAAGCACAGGTTCCACTCGTCGGCGCTCCCCTCCACGGAAGTCTTTAATAAAATGTTACGGTTTTTATTGGTTTTACCAAAATTCCGTTTCACATGTATTTACAAATACACGTTAAAACTTCCACCACATATCACCAGTGCAAAAATATACAACCTTACACATTTACCCAGTAACAATTACATTCAAAAACCCAACAATATATCACCAGTGTTGGCCCTTCCTGCGCCAACCTAAAAACCCTCCAAGAAAGCGAGGAAAAACTCCTCACAAAAACTAATTCGAGAAATTTCGAAGAAACCTCGGGAGGAGCCATTCGAGGGGGTATCCCCTCCTCCAGGGACGGTTGGGGGTGCTGCAGGTCGGGCCGAGTCCAGGTGCAGTGCCAGTGTCCTGTGTTGTGGTGAGGGTCTCTTGTAGTGTCCAAAGCGGTAGGGTGGGGCATGTGGGTGTTGCAGGGGCCAGTCTTCTTTATGAGTGTTGTCCTTGTGCCGGGAGGGGGAGGTGTCCTTTTCGGGGTCCGGGGGGGAAGGGTCCAGGTGTTGCAGCTGCTGTGCCGGAGAGGGGTGATGACCGGTCTTTGGGGGTTGACCGGGGCTGCTGCCGGGATGGTGTCGGCAACCTGGAACCCTGTGAGATGGTGGGGAGAAGGTGGAGAGGGGAGGAAAGGAGGGAGTGAACAGCGGTACTGGGGTGCGGGTGAGATGTGCGTGTGTACTTCCCGTTTGGTGTGGCGGGTTTCTCCTCTCCGGACCCTCGTACTGGGGGCTGGTGTTGGTGCCCCCGGGTCTTCGGGCTTGGTGCCGGAACGGGTGAAGTGGTGGGGTGGAAGGGGGTGGTGGCTGCCAGGAAAGTGGTGGTGATGGTGGTGGGGGCGATGAGGGTGTTGAGCGGGGAACGCCGCCGGCCTTCGGGGACGGAGGACGGGGTGTGGAGCTGGTGTGGTGGCGTGGTAGACCCTGATGTTCCTTGTCTCCCATATCGCCTGCTTGACGGCGCCGACGGTCCTCCACTGGTGTTGTAGGCGTTGTAGGTGGGGGGACGTCCAGCCCCCCGGAGGACCGAACGGGATGTAGTCCGCCGCCAAGCGAGGCAAGATGCTCTTCCTGTAGAGGGAGACAGAGGGAACAAACAGGGCCCAGACCCGCCTGGAGCAGAGCCCGGTACGGGCTATGTGCCGTTGATGCTTGGATTCTCTGGTGGGGAGACAGTCGTGAGTGAATGATGTGATGGTCATTGTGATGGTGTGATGGGTCCGGCGATTTCTTTGGCAATGATGAGGAGGTTCCTGATGGCCTCCTCTGTTTTTTCCGGGTAGGACACCTCCCCCTGGTTGGCTTTGTCGTCCCCCCACTGACTGCCTGGTGATGGAGGCCTGGCTGGCACGGAGGGTCCTTTGGTGGGCCGGGGCTGGCCGGTCAGATCCTGTGTGGGTTCAGAGACTGCTGTGGGGGATTGGTGTCTGGACCTGGGGTGGCGGGGACGTGGGGGGGAGGGGGTGGGAAGGAGGGGGAGCGGGGGAGAGGGGGTGGGAAGGAGGGGGGGCGAGGGGGTGGGTAGGAGGGGAGGAGGGGGGGGCCTGGAGGCTTTGGTGGTGGTTTCGGGGGGGACGGGGAGTCAGAGTCCGGGGTGGAGTCCTCTTCGGAGGTCGCGGCGGTGTTGTTCCGCTTCCTCTTCAGGATGACTGTGTTCAGGTCGGTGGGGGGGGGGTGCTGTTCTGTTCTGTGAACAGTGACTGGGAGTGTGGGGGTAGGTCGTGCGGGATGATGATCCCTACCAGGAGCGGCTCCCTCACGGTCACCGGCCTGGCAGGGGTGGAGGTGCGAATCGGCAAGTCTATTGGGGAGGTCATGTCGGTGGAGTCAGAGTCCGTTTGCGTTGTTGGGGTTGAGACTGCCCCCAGTGGTAGGGAGGGAAGGGGGGTGTCAGTCGGGTGGTCGGGGGAGTCAGGGGTCGGGTCTGTGTCGGTAATGATGACCAGTGAGGGTGTGGAAGAGTCTGAAGGGGGGGAGGGGGGGGTCCGGGTTTGGGGTGGGGGAAGTCGGTGAAGGAAGGTCGGCCTGCTCCGTCTGGGGTGGAGGGGGGGACGGCCTGCTCCGTCTGGGGTGGAGGAGGGGCGGCCTGCTCCGTCTGGGGTGGAGGAGGGGCGGCCTGCTCCGTCTGGGGTGGAGGTCCAGGCGGTGCTGTGGTGGTGGTAGCGGCATCGGTGGCCGCCCTCCTCGTCCTGCTGGCGTAGGATTGGTCGTCCTGCTGGCGTAGGATTGGGGGCAGTCTCTGTAAAGGTGTCCCTGAAGCCCACACAGATTGCAGGGGCGTGTATTGGTACACTCTGCAGAAGGGTGTTCCCCTCTGCAGATGCGGCAGATGGTCTTTGTGCAGGCCGCGGCCAGATGTCCAAGGTGGCCGCAGGTCCTGCACAGTTTGGGCATGCCGTAGTAGTGGACGGTGCCCCTGTGGTTCCCCAGGTTGATGGTGCTGGGGATGTGTTGGACACCGCCCACCGCTGAAGGATCCGGTGTTAGCTGGACCAGCCATTTTCGTGCCCCGGTCCACACTCCATCTTCGTCCAGGACCCTCCTCGCTCCAGAGTTGACGCGGGCATAGCGGCGCAGCCAAACCTTCACGTCGTACTCCTGGATTGCTTCGTTATGAAATTGAATGGTGACTACTTTGTTTTCCCTGTCCGATAGTGGTTGTGTGATGAGGTGGCTGAATGGCGGGTTATTTCTGTTCTGACGGTACATGGTCCAGAATTGCTCCAGGAGTTGTGGTGTTTTGAAACTCACCTCAAAGGTGTTGGGGGTTGAGGGTGGTTTCACCAGGCAGTTGAGATCGGTCGGCTCAAAGCCCGTACCTCGTTGGAGTATGGCTCTGCTGAATTCCAGGCGGGTCATTACGGTCTGTTTGTCCTGCTGTCCTGTCGTCGTTGCGGTGGTCGTGGATCCTTTGGTGGCTCCGTCCCCGGCAGCCTCCTCGGATTTCACTGTCACTCTGACGGCGTTCACCCGTCTCATCGCCCCAGGGTTCATCCTGGCAGCCATGGTGGTGGTGGTGGTGCGTGTCCCCCGAACCTGCAAGGGTGGGGGGGAGAAGGAGACTCAGAGCAGGCTAAAACCACTCGATAGCCCGTCCCGAAGGGACGGCACTCTCCTGTGGCCCGCCTGCTCCTAGCGTTGGTGTTGGGGCTCCTGGCCCTCCTCCCGTCTGGTCTGGAGTGGAGAGTCTACCTGTGTGGACAGAGGGAGACCTGAGAGCAAGGCAGGGCCACCAGAGTGCTTGGCCCTAGGTGTGCCACTCTCCTGTGGCCTGCTTGCTCTCGGCGTAGATGGTGGGGCTCTCGCCCGTCCTTCCCTCCTTCCTCCGGGTCTGGTCTGGCGGGAAAAACGATCCCGATCCCGACTTGTTGGTCCGTCGAGCGGTCTGGCCAGCCGCAAGGAAGGGGGGGGTAGGGGGATCCGGGAGATGCTGGGGTACTGGGAGTCGAGGGTGGGACCGGTCTGCAACGACCTAGTCCCTCCTCCTGTTCCTCTGCCTCCTGCCTCTCACCGGGGCCAGCAGGCACCGGACGCTTCCGGTCCTGACCTGGGGGGGCCGCAGCTGGGCGGGTCCGGGAGTCGGTGGGGTACGGGGTACGCTGGAGGGGTCGGGGCCGGTCTGCCACGACCTAGCACCCTCCTCCTGCTCTCCCGTCTCCTGCCTCTCACCAGGCCCTGTGGCACCGGAGGGTTCCGGGCCTGTTCTGGGTGTTCCGCAGCTGGGGTGGTTGGGCTGGAGGTTTTGGCAGAACCGCGGTCAGGCCACGAATTCTGCCTCTGTCTCCAGCCAAGTGGTGAAAAAAGGGGGAAAGCAAGGAGAGAGAGAGGGGGGTCGACACTCTGATTCCCACCACACAGTCAACAAAGTGATCGCAAGCCGTGTCCCATACACAGCTCGACCCCGGAAACTTGCGATACCTTTGCTGACCACTGTGGCTGAAGGGGAGCCAGAGGGCCGATTTGAAGACACCCAAACGGCCTGTCCCGAACCCCTCCGTTGGCCCCGACTCGCCCGTCCGCGGCGTTCCGGCAAAAGACGTGGAAACGCCGCGGGCCGCAAAGGGGCTCGGCTTGCCCGCTTGTCTTAACACACTTTTTCCATGCCATCTCTGTCTCACTGTCTCACTCACTGTCTCACTCACTGTGTCACTCACTGTGTCATTCACTGTGTCACTCACTGTGTCACTCACTCACTCACTCACTCAGTACTCAGTGACAGCCCCCCTTTGAAGTCACTGGCCTAACCACCATCTAAAAGGGCGGGAAAACGCCCCCGGCAGACAGGGCTCCGCGCGCACCCCCTTTTCACCCCGTTTTTGGGACCCCCAAAAAACCCAAGCCCAAACCCCTCTCCCCCCAACCTCAATCCTTCTTTCCTCAATCCTTCTTTACCCACCTACCTACCTACCTACCTACCTACCTCCCTTTTTCCTTTGACACGCTTAGAAAGAGTGCACCCTTCCCGGAGGCGCTGCAATACCGGGGCGATGCGCGGAGCGGACGGAGCGAGCCCCTGTTCCGACTCCCTGTTGCAAAAATCCGTTTAATATGTTGTCCTCGCATGGAGGACATATCAGATATTAAACTGATAAGAACAGATTTTTATTTTTTATTTTTTTTTCTTAAAAAAAAAGAAAAAGAAGCATTAATCAACTCAAACTTTTCATATAAAACGACAAGACAGGACAATCAAACAAGACAGTCAAAACAAAAATAAAACATTCCCCACAAACGGGTCAAAACAATACAACCCAAATGGGTGCACATTACATTTACCCCCTAAGGGGTGACAAGTGGGAGTCCGAGTTTGCCGGGTCGCCCCGTCGCACTCTCCTCCCGGTCGTCCCACAAGTGGGTACAGAACGATACGACCCACATGGGCGCACAATGACAATTAACCCCCTAAGGGGATACAAGTGGGAGTCCAAGGTTGACAGGGTCGCCCCGTCGCCCTCTCCTCCCGGTCGTCCGGGTCGTCTTCGCCGGAGCATCCAGCGACAAGGCCCTCAGCCCTCTTCGCGACGGCTCCTGCTTGTTGCTTTTGGACTTGGAAAAAAAGCTGGACTTATATATAAAACTGATAAAAGGTAAAAGAATTTTCCCGGCTCCCGAGATCCCCTCTCCCAACTGTCTTTCCTGGTGGGACAGTCGGGTACTGACAAAGACAGTTGGGTGATCCCTGCTGGCAGTCGGGGAGTGGACAGTCGGGGGAGTGCGCTGCGGTCACAGGGATCTGGGCTCACGGATCTGATTGGCACCACGCCCTGTGCTTCATCTGAACCCACGACACACCAGCCCCCGACACCTTGGGGGCGACCTTAGAGCAAGCTCAGTCAAAGGATTTCTCTGGGTTCGAGGGTTTGGGTGGATTTGATCCCATGCCGTTGGGATTTGCTTGTCCGCATGCTTATCCATCAGGCCACTGGGGCCCCATACCTCCGGCATGTGAAGGTAGTATTTATCTTTTAAAAAGTGTTCTGCTGAAAGAGATACTAACATGTTTTGCATGCCAGAAAGCAAGCATGGGGTACACTGCCTCCAGCCAGATTTGAACCGGAGAGGGTCAGGACTCAAGATCCCATGCATATCCACTCAGGCCACCAGGGCCTTGCTGAATTTCCCTCTGAATCTAATTATGTCTTTATGAATTCCACTTGAAGACATAAGTTCAATGTTCAATTGAAAGCGTTCATCTAAAAGCACCTTGGGGGATGTGATCCCCAACCTTCTGATCTGTAGCCATACTCTCTAACCATTAAGCCAACCTTACAACCACAAAAGTTGCATGTGGACAGTCACACTTTGTCATAAGCACTCACTCATTTGTGAACCACACCTGGCAATCGTTTGTGTTGATTGGCATTCAGATCACATGACCAGTACCACCAATCCAGATGAACGAGATCTAATGCAACAATCCCCAGGATAGAAACAGTTGGCAGATCTAGCTCTAACATTGAGTCTATGGGGAACCACATGCTCAAACCTGACAGCATGTTTTAGATCTATAAGTGCTTTTAGAATCAGAATCAGAATCAGAATCAGAAAGGGATTTATTGGCCATGAAAGTTTGCACAGACAAGGAATTTGCTTTGGCAGGAAGGTGCATACAATAAACATATAGTAACCTTAAATTTAAATATGTGGACTATCTATACTAAATATCTATACTATATAACTATACTATCTATACTAAAGTGGATTATAATTAAAATAAAATATACAATAAAATATAAGTTGCCTAATTTACAATATAAAAATACAAAAAATACAAATGACAAAAAATACAAATGTACAAGATGCAGTAATGTAGTGCAGAATATTAGAGTCATTAAAGTAAAGTCATTAAGTCAGTGTGAACCCTTGGCCTTGTTGAAGAGGCCAACAGCAGAAGGGAAGAAACTGTTTTTGTGTCGAGAGGTGTTGGTCCTGATGGACCGCAGCCTTCTGCCGGAGGGGAGTGACTGAAACAGGGAGTGTCCAGGGTGGGAGGAGTCGGCCACAATCTTCCTCGCTCGCTGAGGGTCCTCGACGTGTTTAGGTCCTCGAGGGTAGGCAGATTGCAGCCAATTAGGTCTAGTTAGGTCACATGGTCTTGAGGCTGTAAAGCTATAAGAAGGTGTCCCTTCTCTGTAAACTGTACCTTTCCACGTTTATATCATAAAATAAATATGTGAATTTTGCTTCATGTTCATGTCCTCTGTATGTTAGAGCACACCCATGATAATAACTCAGTCCTTTCTCCAACCATGACTTTAAAGGAAGTGCAGTAAGCCACCAGAGGGCATTGTTGGCTCACAAACTGCTGGCTTACTACCTGTATAACTCAGGTTTCCCCACAGGCAACTCTAATCCAAACAGCTATACAGAAATCTCACAAAAGCTCCTCCTTCCCATCTCCCTCTAGCGAGATGGTCTGTGTATTGCACTACACTGGTCCAGGAATGGGCACTCATATTTCTTCTATCTGTCATTTGGCATGTTCATAATTCTGTCAAACTCTTATTCCTGTGAGGGATCTAAATACACACCCTTAGGAGTGTGACTCTAGACAAACTCTCCCCAGTGTGTTACTGGTAAAGCATGCACCACATGTTATCATTCATTATAAGTTACGTTGGTCCTCGTCAATGATAGATAACATGTTCTTAATCTAAAAATGAATCAAAGAAATTTACACATTTTTACTTCAGTCAAAAAAGCATGTTTCTTTTTAATTAAACTTATAAAAAACTATCAAAGACAAATCTGAGTTTAATTATGCATGGCATTGTGAGCAAGCATGTTGAAGCTAAAATAACACTGTCTATGGTAGCTGAGGAACTCAGAATACAGTATACAGTCATACATCTGAATAGGAACTGCGTCTTGCTTGTCAGTTACTATTAATGCACCACCTGGAAACACATATGCACAAGTAGACAGGTACTGATATCAGAGCATCATAGTTTTGATTATGAATCAACCAGTGTTGTTTGGTAACAGAGCTTCATAGTGCACTTTAAATTCAAATACTGAAAAATGAAGAATAAATAAATACGTACACACAGCAAACATTTGAGACACTTTCCACTCCTAACAACCCCAACTAGCAGTTTCACCAGTACAGAACAACGCCAAGCTAGCTAGTTATACAACTCCGAGCCACTACAAGCTGCTGAAACAGACCCAGGAGGTATTACAATGTCAGCAGTTGGTCCACTCAAAAATAAAGTTTAATATGCATGCAATGTATGCAAATGCATCTTTAATAAAAAAAACTAGATTGGAGAGTTTGAGAGCACTCGTCCCAGAGCTGATATGTTGATTCTGGAAAGAAAACGTAACAGTAGATCTTGTTCCAATACTGATTTGGATTTTAAAAGGAAAACAGACATGGGGAGTTCTTAGGCAAAGAAAGTGACCATCACACAGCACACTGATATTAATAATAATAATTGAGCCGCCTTGGAACTTCTGAGCATGGCACACTTGATCCCTTTTAAACAGATGCACCTTCGACAGACACAGAGAAAGACGGAGAGAGGGAGGAGGAAAGAGAGCGACGGTTAGAAGGATTAAAAGGAAGCAAACTGATTTTCTGAGTACAGCTGTTACATAGCAAACACCCCCACGACATACATGTCTGCAGGCATCATGTAGAGGAACAATGTCACAATTCAATTCAAGTGCTGTAACCAAATCTTTTTTCGTACAAGTCAGTCATGTCACTAAGCAACAGAGTGCCTGAAAACTACTGATAATCATTTGACTTACTGGTAGGCTGGGAGCCACAGGACACCTTGTATGTAGTCCAGAGACTGACAGCCAGCAGGAAATGTGGCTATGAAGCCAAACACCTGACAGAGTACACAACAGGCGTGGAGTGAGTTCAGGTTGGATCCTTTCAGAATTTAAATTATACTACTATTATATAAAGTAGTTATGTGAAGCATTTCTATGAAATGAAGCTATTCCTAAAAGATACACTTAGGACCAACAGACGTGATACAATAAATAAAGAGATCCCCATTGACACAAATGCCTATTAACTCCTGACTGCTTGGTAGTTGAAGCCTCACATAAACACTAGATCAAAATGATCAAATTTCTTCTTATTCTCAAACTCTGGAGCCAAGTATTAAAACCATAGAACAGCAACAGTGATATAATCCGAGTGGTCATCAGTGAGGTCACTCACCGACCCGGCCACCAGTTCAGACACACCATAACTCTTTACAGCTGCTACGATGGAGGCTATGCCAACCAGGAGGGTCCCCACGGCATAGTGGAAGAACTCCTAGAACACAAAGATATATTTGGGTTCACATTACCCACTTGTGTGTGTGTGTCTGTGTGTGTATTGTTGCAAGGGGGGAGTAATGAATGGCCATAGGTGGTTTGTAAATTCAAGAGAGGAAAAAAAACCAAAAAAGTGATGCAAATTGCAAGAAAGAGATGAAATGTGTGTGTTGTCGCTCACAGTCAGAGTCCAGTTGATACAGGGGATCTTGCTCTGCAGCCGGAGCACGTACATGAGGTAAAAGATGAGGAAGGCGATGAGGAACCACAGGGTCACCACCTCAAAGTAGCGGAAGGCTGACCAGTCTGTCCATCCCCGGGCAAAATGTACACACAGAAACGCTATCAGGAGTGCCACCTGGAAACGCACATACAGGTTTAGGCCTACTTCTTATTATGATGGATTTTAGTTTAGTTCAAAGTGGGAGTTAAAATAATTTGTCATTATTTTTAATTGAATTAATATGAATAGTGAATAATAATAAATACATCTGAATCAGCATTAGCAGCATGAGCAGAAATAGCATTTGTAATGCGCCTTCCTTGCACTCAAACCGCTGAATGGAAAATAACCCTCAACAGGACATGAAACCGCAAAGGGTAGACGTGTGCAGCCGAGTTGGGACCGGTGTGCATAGTGTGACTTGGTTCTCAGGACAGATTTACTGGGAGGGGTTTGAATAGTTCGTAAAGCTAAACATCACCATCAATATGGCATGGCAAGTCGAGCATTTCCAACACGTAGCTAACTGAAATACATAATAAAACGTACCAAGAGTATAAACATCCAATTTTCAACATAAAAAGCTGAGTTTGGATTAATACTTTGAATACGTGCGAAAAGAAGAGTATGAAAAGTCGTCTCAAAACTCGCAAACCAATTTTGAAACTGCGTGGTTGAGACCCAACATCCACATCATATAATATTAGGATAAAAGAAACGTTTTTAATTTCACAAAAGTGTCATGGCTTTAGTATAGCAGGCTTTGGGGAAAGATATAATCTGATCTCACCATTTGAGCGATCTTCAGTAAACCTTGTGTGGAGCGGGTGTAGCCCATATTAAAAAAATCTCCATCAGAAGTCGATGTTGTTGTAGTAGTGGTAGTTACAACAGTGTGAGACATTTTGATATTTGTAGAAAATACCTATTATCAAGATATATCAACCGTTAATACGCCAGTGTCCAACAGTACGCAAAAGTCTGTGAGCACTGTTACCCGTGTCTGAGTCATGGGGGTGGGGTTTTCAGCAAACGAGCAGTTTCAACATCAACAGATTCTGTAGAATTTTACTCTATGGCTGAAAATGACCACAATAGGAATTCCACAATCAACAAGTATAATATCTGAATCAGGCCTACTCCTGCAATACTGGTCGCTTCGTCCGTGCGAGACAACGTACTATCACATAGGCCTACTATCATCATTTTAATACATACATTATTTGACGTTTGGTTTGGCTGTTTTTATTTACTTAATTTTGATTCGAGTTGATCTGTCAGCCTATCTTGAAATAAACGCATAAACTTGTAAACACACAAAATGTGGTTGTTTTCTAGCAATGGTGCAACAGTTGGGACCCACCTACTTAAGAGTAATACACTATAACTCTAGTAGAAGCTACAAGCTTGTTGTTCACACATGCAGTAGCACTAAGTGCACATACAGACACATTAGCACTCTCTGGGGATAGAAAAAGATTTAAATAGCCATACCAGAAGTCTCCACAGTCAAAAAGAAACCACACCCTTAAAAGGCCACAGTCATTAGTAGGCTAAAAAGCCAGTCTGCTTCATGTGTGCCAGCTGACAGACAACTTTCTCACATAGTTATAGCGAGTAGGCCATATACTGCAAAAATAAAGCTCACAAATTCAAAGAACACACCAACAAATGTATATGTTTGGTTGCTTTACTTGAAGCAATAAAAGGCATACGTGTATTAATATATTGATAGGATATGAGGGTGTGTTGTGTGTGTGTGTGTGTGTTGCTTTTCACTATACTTTCTCAGTCAGCTGTTCTCAAACAAGCCAAAAGCTTGTTTGCATAGGCCTACATAAGCACCGTAGAAAAAGTGATATCCTGTGGCTGTCAAAAACCTTTCCGATGTTACTTCCTAATCAAAAAAGGAAGCATCGTTTTTACACTGTCGGTTTACAGTTTACACAGTGTGGGACATGTTGGTTTCAAATCTGGAACAATCTCTTCTCCTGTTTCCTGTTTCCTGCCGTTAGGAGAAAGTCACTGAAGCGTAGTTGACACCTGAGCAGAAAAGGCAAAATCTGTTAGTACATTCAGCCTATTGGTGCAGTCTGTCTGTTGGTGCAGTCTGTCTGTTGGTGCAGTCTGTCTGTCAGTACGATCTGTCTGTTGGTGCAGTCTGTCTGTTGGTGCAGTCTGTCTGTTGGTGCTGTCTGTCTGTCAGTGCGATCTGTCTGTTGGTGCAGTCTGTCTGTTGGTGCAGTCTGTCTGTTGGTGCAGTCTGTCTGTTGGTGCAGTCTGTCTGTCAGTGCGATCTGTCTGTTGGTGCAGTCTGTCTGTTGGTGCAGTCTGTCTGTTGGTGCTGTCTGTCTGTCAGTGCGATCTGTCTGTTGGTGCAGTCTGTCTGTTGGTGCAGTCTGTCTGTTGGTGCGATCTGTCTGTTGGTGCAGTCTGTCTGTTGGTGCAGTCTGTCTGTTGGTGCTGTCTGTCTGTTGGCGCTGTCTGTCTGTCGGTGCAGTCTGTCTGTCGGTGCAGTCTGTCTGTTGGTGCTGTCTGTCTGTTGGTGCTGTCTGTCTGTCGGTGCAGTCTGTCTGTTGGTGCTGTCTGTCTGTCGGTGCAGTCTGTCTGTCGGTGCAGTCTGTCTGTTGGTGCAGTCTGTCTGTTGGCGCTGTCTGTCTGTCGGTGCAGTCTGTCTGTCGGTGCAGTCTGTCTGTTGGTGCAGTCTGTCTGTTGGTGCAGTCTGTCTGTTGGTGCAGTCTGTCTGTTGGTGCAGTCTGTCTGTTGGTGCAGTCTGTCTGTCGGTGCAGTCTGTCTGTTGGTGCAGTCTGTCTGTCGGTGCAGTCTGTCTGTTGGTGCAGTCTGTCTGTCGGTGCAGTCTGTCTGTTGTTGTTACTCACCCTCGTCTGCTGTGGAGACGTGAGGAAGCCTCTGGAGAGCTATAAGAACATAGAGACACGTGACTATGTTTACTCGTAAGAGGGTATTGGTCTTGTCCAGGACAATACTGAAATGCTGGGCTATTTCAATATTTGTATTGTAAAACACCCTGAAGAGTAAAACTCACGTGGACATGTGATGTGAACGACTGAGTAAACCAATTCCGTTTCTCCTATTTCCTCCAGGTCACTCCGCTCTGGGCTCTTCTCTGGGTGTTGGAAGATAGCAACAGGATGAAAACAATGACATGATCATTAGCCATGATGAAACTGTATAATACTCAGGGTTCAAATGACGGGGGGCCTGGGGGGGGTTTGACCCCCCTAATTAAGACTTGGACCCCTTCAAAAGAAGTCAAAACAACAGGTCGGGGGGGGTCGATACACGCCCTGGAGAAGAAGTCGACCCCCCTGATTGTCACTGTATAATTCGCGCTCGGATTATACTCACCTAAGTCTGTGCTGTTGGCATATATAGGACACTCACAAGACTGACCTGTCGACAAGCAGTTTCACCATGTTGTTATTTCTGTTATTTCAGACGTTGGAAAGCATGGAGAATCATAACTCACTGTTACTGCCTTTGTGAGGGAACGTAAACAACACTGAACCAGTGTGAGGCTAAACACCTGGCTTAGTTTGCTCTTCACACCTGGGCAAGGAGAGAATCTTGTCAGTGTCAATGCTACCTGATTAATGCAGTTAAACAAACAGATATTTCAGAAGACATGTCACCTGTTGTCTGAAGGACAGAGTCTCAGGATTCCTTGGGAGGAAAGGGGGACAAAGAGAGCAAGAATGCTCAATGAGTGTGACAATAAAGACATGGAATACTAAGGCAATCAGGAGTAAAGATGCCCAAATATATAAATTACGTTTTAATATCTTGTTTCAATGTACAGTAAACTACCTACCCCTCTTCCTTAGCAAAAACACAGCCACAACACCAAGCAGCAGCAGCACCAGCGTCACACCACAGACAGAAAGCGCTACAGGCAGGTATGAAGCCCTAGGGGGGAAGGAGGCCTCTGCTCTCCCCAGCCTGTTGTCTGCCCTGCAGGTGTACTGATGTTGGGTGTAGTAGGGGATTGAGCTTTTGATCTGGTAATCTCCAGGAGCATCCTGCTGGCCTGAGGGCTCCCCCTGGCCAGAGAACAGCCAGGTGATGGAAGGCCGGGGGTTGCCCTCCGCTATACAGCAAAGGCTGCCATTCCCTGAGCCAGAGGCTGTTCTGTCCCAAGTGAGGCTGAGAATCCGGGCCGGAGCTGGAGAGAAAGGAACACAGGCTCTTCATGTTCTTTAACCTTCCTTAAAGTATTTGATCAAATATACTCTAACATGTTCTGTTCCACAGTGTTTTATTTGGTCACGTTAGAATGTGTCTGCTTAAAGTATGGAGGACTATATTCAAATGATATTGACATAGAAACAATGCAATCCCTTCACCTGTGACGTAGAGGTGTGTTGGAGATATTTGCTGGAATTTATTATAGTCCAGTTCCACTCTGCAGTAGTAGTCTCCATTGTCTGTGAGTGTCAGGTTTCTAACCAGGAGGGAAAGTTTGCTCTCTCTAGGATCCTCATGAAGGAAGAATCGAAGCGAGGATCCAGAGACCAGGCAGCGATCCCGTTTTCCCTGTGTGACTTTTTCCATCTTGCACTTAAAGAAAGGCTTTGCATTCGTCTGTCTGAACAGCCACTGAACTGTGATGACCCCAGAGTATGTGTTTTGCTCTGGATGTGTGAAGGCGCAGGGCAGTACTACATCTCCTCCCATGATGCCGTTCACCACAGGGGCCGTGGTCATGTCCCAGACCTGGGACAGGACGCCTAGAGGGAACAACAAAGGCTGAGACATCTAGAGTGCTCAGAAACACAATCAATGCACCAACATTAACTAACATTCAAATGACTCCAGAGATGCTAATAGAAGAGTGCTCCAGGATGGTTGGTTCCTACCAGGGATGACCCAGAGAAGCAGCAGTATCCACATCACTCTCAAGAGCAGGATCTGGGGTCTAACAGATTCAATCTCTGGACGGAAGACGGTTCGGGACATCGGTCTCCTTTTGAGTCCTCGATCAAGATATGAACATGTATGAGCACTTACCGTTGAGAATGGGAGAATAGCTGCTGACAGGAAACATTGTGAAATCGCTCACACCCACTTCCCGCTTAAAGTTGATTATTTAAAACTTTGGACTTCTGTTTTCTGATGTATTTCAGGGTAAATTGGGTTTATGGTGGATTGGTCTGATCACTTGATGGAAGCTCTCAAGGATAGATGTTGTCCATACCTGCTATACAAGTATACAAGATTAAAATGTGTTTTACGAATAATATGGTAGTGCACTCTATATTAGACATGAAAGTATGTACTCGGATACTGAATGAGTCACTTTATAGCAGTGTAATGGGAATACTGACACATCTTGTGACACTGTGTCTGGGAGGCTGGGAGACAGTGAGTCAAGTGGGACCCACACATACACACACACCTCACAATATACAATATCCTGAACAGTACAGTCTGGCTATGGACATTCAAGCCGTGCTTTTCTCTTTGAGTCTCCTGCTCTCAGTCATTGAAGGTAAGTCATCAACCATACCGGTACTTTCTAACCAAGGGACATACACTCAAGGAACACACGAGGAGCCAGGGTTCTGAAACACAGGAGCGATTTCATTATTTTCAAATGATCTCTAATCACCTAATCACAACCCCTTGGCTCCTTTCATTTTAATGGGTGATCTTGTCAGTGTGGCAGCCATTTTCGCCTCCACACAGTGTCTTCACAGCCAGGCTATTAGTGGCAGTAACTTTACAGCTTCTCCAAACTTCAGAGATGCATCAGCTGTTCCTCTTGTCCCCTACCCTCCCCCTCTAGTGTGGGGCTCCAATGACGAGGGCTGGTCCATGAATATTCCTCCTGAAGTGAGGGCCATGGAGGGCTACCCCGTCGTGTTGCCCTGCTCCTTCACCCACCCTCACCACACGCTGCACTCCTCCCTGAAGGTGCTGTGGCGTCTGGGCCACGGCCAGGGCTCCAGGGTCCTGTTCCAGTGCTCTACCCCCAGCAGCACCAGCAGCTGCCAGCCAGGGCCTAAGCAGGACGAGCGCTACCGCCTGGAGGGGAACCCCCGCCAGCATGACCTCTCCCTGCGCATCACCAATGCCGCCCTGCAGGACATCGGCCGCTACTACTGCCGCGTAGAGGTGCCCGGCCACGCCCATGCCAGCTACGAGGACAAAATGGGCACCAGGCTCCGAGTGGAAGGTGAGAAGATGAGGGGGAGTAACAGGGGTGTGTCCTAGGGGGGCAGACTAACTTGTGGTGGGAGGACAATATGAATTCTGAAGGTGTACTATCATGTGTGTTTTTGGCCAATATGCCTCTCTGGTGACTTTCTTATGTGTGGTGCCGGGGGCCAGCGGCCCCACGTATCTTGGGCCTGTCTGTGCAGGGCAGCGAGGACTCGGGCTACAAGGCCCTGTGTCGTGTCCAGGGATCCCCACTACCTGATATCCAGTGGCTGGGCCAGGAGGATCTCCTGGAGGGGGCCTCCTTTGTTCCGCTGTCCCAGGACGCTCCTGAAGAGCACCACACCACCAGCCAGCTGCTGGACGTCCACCCTGGGCAGCAGTACACCTGCAGTGCGTCCAATCCACTGGGGAAAGAGCAGGCCACCCTATACGTGCTGTCTCCCAGGCCCCTGCCTGCTGGGCAGGGCCCCCCGCTGCTGCTGCTGCTCTCTGTCTCCCTGGGGGTAAAGCTGCTAGTGCTCTTGTGGACGGGGACCTGGATGTTGCTGGGGGGGGCTTAGATACTGCTGGCTGAAATGAGACACATGTACGCCCACACAGATGTCAACTGGGAACGAAACGTAGCTTTCCCTCCTAACCGCGCGCTATCCTAATGCGTCTTAGAATCAATAAACGAGACACTTCAAACTGAACTTTATCCTCTTTTATTTCTACATGTCACTGTTAAGATACTTCAGTTTCTTAAGTGAAATCAATAGTGTCAATGCATGCATGGAGTCATACATTTATATTAACCTCTCCAACACAAATGTTATCCATAATGTTTAAATTCCACTAAACCAGTACAGTTAATCACACAATATAGTATTATGATTAATATAACTTTGAATCTAATCACACAAACAGCACTGAAAACGATAACAATTCTATTGTTAAGACTTAAAATTCAACTTAAATGACTATTCGTTAAACTACATGTTTAAAAACGATTTTTTTAAATCCTTGCTACAGTCCAAATGACTCAGCTCTAGAATGAGTCCTAGGTCAGAGGGAAGTAGAGCGGCTTTCTGTAGCACAGAGCCGGGAGGAGTTTACAGCAGCTCTGGTCGCTCCAGTTGTATTCATCCAGGTTCATGGCAGCACACTGGCCCTCCGCCGGGCGCCCTGGCTCATTGGCGGCCCAGCGAGTGACATCCAAGGCAGCCTGATCGTACCAGTACCACCCCCCATTCAGGGAGCTGCGCCGCAGGCCTATCCACACCTCCTTCTTCATCTTCCCCTTCATCTCAGCTTTCTGTTTCTCCATCTCCTTGGTCACATGTTGCAGGAAGTCATCGGTGCTGAAGCTGATCTGTACCATGTGCCGTTGACGGCAGTATGCCAGTGCCTCGGGCCAGCCAACCTCCTCTTCTCCCACCATCAAGACCTCGGGCCTCAACAGACAGCCCTTCTCATCTGGAGGAGAGGAGGATCATGGGAGAAAAGGACATATGTTTGTTTTCAAGCAACATCACCTCAGCATACCGATATAAGAAAACACACAACTATCTTTTTATTCTAATACATTTTTAAGCTAAATTTGATTCAAACTAAAATCACCTTCAAACAAAACATGCATTGGATGTTTGAAATGAGATTGGCACATAGATGTGACTGTTGAAGTTTCTGTCACCATACCTGGGTACTTGCTAAGACTCAGAGCTGGACTTCCAAATACAGCTGTCCCTTCTTCACTCCCTAAGTAATAGACGGCAATTTTGGAGGAATCATGCCAAACCACTGTCACATCACGTTCAGCGTCCAATGCCACCAGTGCCCAGGAGTGGCTGGTGCCTTGCATGGGGTTCCAGTCAGCTACCAGGGGCTGTGTACCTAAATGCACCCCGTCCGTGTCCTCAGTAGGAGCCACCAGGAGGGCTCTGTTCTCAGAGGTTTGGAGCGTGTGGAGGAGGAAGCAAGAGGAGAAGTCTTGGAGAGGGATGAGGTTAAAGAGCATGTTGGATATCTTGAGGGTGATGGAGATGGGATTGGTGGAATCGATTTCCAACAGAGAGGAAAATCCGACGACTGCTTGTCCATCGGGGAGACCCTCGTTCTTCTTGGATGATACCAGGAGGAAGGTGTCGTTCTCTGTGTTGCTTCCCATGAAGGCGGGCATGAGGAAACTCGAGCCCCAGTTCTGGGTAAGGGGGAGGTAGGTGACCAGCATGCTGCACTTGCAGTCACTGAAGAAAGCACAAGGGTGGCTGAGGAGGACAGCCACAGGATGGTCAGCAGATACCCTCAACCCTGGCTGGGAGAGGTTTACCCACAGTTGAAGAAGCTGATACGGTCCGAGTGTAACAGATGTCTTGGTCTTGCCCTCCTCCCCCGAGATGGTTACCTCGCTCGTGTTTTGAGTATTGACGACAAGGAGTCGGAAAACCACTTCTTCCATGCGTGTTGTATCTAGGTGTCCTCCGATTGGTGTGCTCGGAGCTGAGGCTGTTCTACTTGGTCCCCGAGGTGCCTGGTGCCACATTGCAGGTATGTGGTACTCCTTCCCAAGGCCTTGTGTGGGCGGGATGGGTGTGGTCTGGATGCTGTGTGCTCGTCGACTGACGGCTTGGACCATGATGTTACCATCGCTGGTCACATGCAGCACTTTACCGGAGATGTTTGACCTGTCGAGCTCCATCGGGTTCTGCGGATTCATGACTGAGATGTCCACCACCTCCATTTGACCTTTGTTCACCGTTCTGGTCACAGGGAATCTATCCTCCATGAAAATATTGACTATGTGGTTGCCATCTATGGCTGTGATCTGGACTTGGTTAGAGGGTTTCTGTGGATGGTAGTATGCAATGTTCTCAGGGAAGGCCAGGACGAAGTCTTTCCCATAACTATTCAGAGAAGACATGGCTGTGGATTTCAGAGAGGGGTGAGAATTAAACATACTCATTCAATTTGGGTTAAATCATCCATTTGAGATCTGAATGGAAATAGGGTTTAGAACTGTAGAGACATCACGTGTGCGGAACAATATAGTGGTCATCACTAGAGGGCGACAGATACCGCCTCCATCACGTTCTCCGTCATGTACACTGTCGCAATACTAGACTTGAGGGCATAGTCACATGGTTCCTACATGCATTTGTTTAAACAACTGAATGATGGTAGGATATCAGATATCACTCAGGAATCAAAGTGATGTAGGTGTTCTCTTTGTCCGTACCTGGGTGAAAAGCTGTGAGGGTAAGCAGAATAACTGGTATGATTCCCATGATTGTAAAAGGACACCACTGCCAAGCACAGCAAACAGTGTACCTCAGGTGGGCCCACTTCACTTTCCCCTGCAGGTGTGTGTGGAGGAGGGAGGGGGGGGGGTCAAAACATAATAAGAAGTTGTATGACTAGAATGAACGATGTAGCTTGGCAAAATACCTTCACTCTCACATACTGTCACATAATAATTAACACAATAAAACAGAACTGTGGTTTGGTTACAAGTTCACATGACAGAAAACCAGCCTTGTCACCTAATACCTCAGCAGTTTGCCTTGTCAGTTTGTTGCTACAGTCTAGGTTGCCTCTGTAGACAAGGCAAGTTTACATATTCATTCAAATAGCCACATTCAAATACCCACATTGACCTTATGCACAGCGAACATTGAAATCAGATACAGTTTAGTTTACAGTTTGTTGTTGTTGGGGTAATCTGGCTGACACAGGCTGGTATCTGGTGTCAATTGATGTTTCAAAACTAATGCGACAGGAGGGACGATGATGAAGTTGGATTAAAAGCTAGTTAGCGGTAGGCTTAGTGATTAAAAAACTTCAACACAGGGGTGTTCAGGAATGTTGCTGGACAGAAATTAGCTTATGAGAGTGACATGCCTCAGTTTGTTTGTAAATGCATGCTGGGTGCATCACAAATAGGCTACACGGCCTACATTTTGTGTTCAGCGGTCAAACATCTGCTTAAGGATCACATTACCAGTGAGCACAGGTAAAGTGTTGACCGCATTTGTTTACCAAACATTGAGACAAATCTAGCCACTACTTCCAGCTCACAATACTTTGCACAGTTCTCAAACTTCTGTAAACCAAGTCGATTAGTGGTATTATACTTAATGAACACATGAACAAATGCATACGCAAGAACGGCAGTCTTTCAAAAAGCATGTGGAGAGGCAATAGGTAATGTGAAGCAGTCTGGTTAATACAGATACTGCAGGCAATCCCTTTGTTTGCTGTAGGCCCTTCTGTAGGTGTGCAGTCTCCGGGATGTGGAGCATGGCAGGTCATCATATCTAGTCCTATCGAGCGGCCCCATACACAGCAGAACCTTTGAACCATCCAATTGCTAGGCTCTTTGTTTCTACAAACATGTGGTACAGCACTATCCCTATGTACTTCAGGTACGGAATAGGACTTGATAAACACTTTATAGCAACAGAGCCAGACTGAATAGAATAGTTTAGTTGTTGACGAAGACACTCTTACCTGAGAGTAGAGACCCTTTCTTCACCAGCAGCTCCTGACCAGCTGTGAGAAGAGGTGTCAGACTGCTCTATTCCTTGGGACATATGAAAACACATTTGCCAGTCAAACTCTTGGTATTTGACTTCTCTTTGCATGGCCTACAGAGACTGGAGGTAGGAATACAAGGTGACTTGGAAAAAGTCATTTTTACAAAGGAAGCAATATGATGAACACTTCAGTATTGTCCACTGGTGTAATTCAGTGCAGTACTGTATAAAACAAATTCAAATTTGTTTAGGAACCTTGTCTTGTATTTTTTTTTCCAATGAGGAGCACAAACTGAGAATGTTTTCAAGGAATTTATAATAATACTCTTCATGAAAATCAGCTTGTAATGAAAATAGAGATCCATTTGTCCTGATAACCATTGTTGTCAGAATCAGAATCAGAATCAGAAAGGGTTTTATTGGCCATGAAAGTTTGCACAGTCAAGGAATTTGCTTTGGCAGGAAGGTGCATACAATAAACATATAGTATCCTTAAATTTAAATATGTGGACTGTCTATACTAACTATCTATACTATATAACTATACTATCTATACTAAAGTGGAATTATATTTAAAATAAAATATACAATAAAATATAAGTTGCCCAATTTACAATATAAAAATACAAAAAATACAAATATGACAAAAAATACAAATGTACAAGATGCAGTAATGTAGTGCAGAATATTAGAGTCATTAAGTAAAGTCAATAGTCAGTGTGAACCCTTGGCCTTGTTGAAGAGGCCAACAGCAGAAGGGAAGAAACTGTTTTTGTGTCGAGAGGTGTTGGTCCTGATGGACCGCAGCCTTCTGCCGGAGGGGAGTGACTGAAACAGGGAGTGTCCAGGGTGGGAGGAGTCGGCCACAATCTTCCTCGCTCGCCTGAGGGTCCTCGAGGTGTGTAGGTCCTCGAGGGTAGGCAGATTGCAGCCAATCACCTTCTCTGCAGTGCGGATGATACGCTGCAGTCTGCTCTTGTCCTTGGCAGTGGCAGCAGCGTACCAGATGGTGATGGAGGAGGTGAGGATGGACTCAATGATGGCTGTGTAGAAGTGCACCATCATCGTCTTTGGCAGGTTGAATTTCTTCAGCTGCCGCAGGAAGTACATCCTCTGTTGTGCTTTCTTTGTGAGGGAGCTGATGTTCAGTTCCCACTTGAGGTCCTGGGAGAGGATAGTGCCCAGGAAGCGGAAGGACTCCACAGTGTTGACTGGGGAGTCACCCAGGGTGATGGGGGTGAGTGGGGCTGTATTCTTCCTGAAGTCCACAACCATCTCCACTGTCTTAAGAGCATTGAGCTCTAGGTTGTTCTGGCTGCACCAGGTCACCAGGTTGGCCGCTTCCCACCTATAATCAGACTCGTCTCCACCAGAGATGAGCCCAATAAGGGTGGTGTCGTCCGCAAACTTCAGGAGTTTGACGGATGGATGACTGGAGGTGCAACTGTACAGGGAGAAGAGCAGAGGAGAAAGGACGCAGCCCTGAGGAGATCCGGTGCTGATGGACCGGGAGTCAGAGACTTGTGTTCCCAGCTTAACGCACTGCTTCCTGTCAGACAGGAAGTCTGTGATCCACCAGCAGGTGTGGACTTTAGAGGCCAGTAAAGTCCTTTATTTCAACAAGCCACTGCTGCACCTGACGGTTTCTCTGCTCGTTCTCCACGGTGGTTCCACTCTGTGACCTCACATCCTCCCCTAACATCACTATTTTCTTCCCCAGTGAGAAAGGGCTGCAGTGTGGTGGGCTGTTGCCCTCAAACGCTCTACCCTGGAGTCTTTTCATTTCGATCCGGCAGCGAACCTCCTTCAGCTTCTTGTAGTAGACCCTGCAGCTGAAGCCCTCCTTCCAGCCCTGCTGGATATGTGCCTGCAGAGAGACCAGACTTGGGTAGTACCACAGGCAGCTGGCACAGCGGTACAGCAGCTCTCCCTGGATCTTCTCCAGCGTCGAGCAGGCTCGCAGGAAACGGAAGTCCAGGTAGTCTGAGCTGAGCTCGGGCTCCACGGACATGCTGCCCCCCTTCCTGGCTGGGTGTCTGAGGTGGGAGGTGTCCCCTGCAGGCTTCAGAGGAGGAAAGAGGAGTTCGGGGGCATTTGCTCCCAGGATGGAGTGCTCAGCTACTCTGGGGGTCTGGGTGAAGAATGGGCCCCACTGGAAACCTGGATGACAGGGAGAAAGAGCTGAGATCCTGACGTCTGTGTTGTGATTGTCGAGTGCTGCAAATCTGGGACATTTTACCCTGATCTGAGGAAAATCCTCTGATCCATGAATGAATGAATAGGTGCATGACATGGACAACAAATCCATTCATCAATCAATCAAATTTGAAAGGGGTTATTTGTAAAAAAAAGAAAAAAGAAAGAAAATGCTCACCTTTCCTGTCCATGAACCTTTCAGAGACTCTGGAATCTCTTAAGAGAGTGTGTGAAGACTTCATCTTAGCAGACAATGAAGAAAAACACAACAATCTTTTTTCGGGATGTTTAATTTATTGTTATTCATGGGAAATCCAAATGACAGAATTCTAAATGTGATGTCATAATAAAACATTTAATGATTGTAAAATGTGTATTTTTTTACACAACTTTTGTAAAGATAAGCATTAAATTAGTACTTTACCCGATTGAAATTAAACCTTATTGAGGTGTCAATAACACAGAGTAAAAAGGTTTAATCCACAAGGGAACTCCACAAGCTGCATAAACATTTCAAAACATTGTCCAACAATTGGATTAGAATATGATTTTATAGAAAGGAGATACAGCCCAACATGAAGCCTTCTGTGCAAAATTCTCCCATGATGACTGACACATTCCATCGCATTACCGAGAATTAGTGTGCTGACCTGCAAAAAACATCTCACACGCTACACAGGGTCTGTTCACAATGGCCAGGGTCACATGACTATACAAAGAGTTTGCCTTGTACATGATGTCCCATTATTGATTCCAGATCAAATATGACGGTGCCTCTGAAGGTCTTCTGCACGGTTGGGCAACGTGAAGTGAGTGTTAGGGCGAGGTCTAGGGGCCCTCAGAACATGTTCGTCAGGAGCTTTTCCACCCAGTTCTCAAGCTCTTCAACCACACTGCCACAGAGAAATTGTGGGATTTTTGTGAGACAATGTGAAAACATTTTGCGTTCCACTGTGAACCGTCAAACAGCCCAGGCGAGGGAGTGATGTCTCATTTCCTGTTTCAGTGAAACACTTCCTTGTGTATAAAATCCCCCAAACAGTTCATCTGCTGACTAGGGTTGCTCTTTAGAGCCTTGCAGCTGAAAGTCTCTCTCTAATTCAGTTTCCGCACTTCTTCTTCAAAACCACAACAACTACTATAACTGTTCACACACACAACCAAGGGGTTTCCCCAAATCGCAAAAACAAAACCCTGATATTCCAAGCCCTGCAACAGAAACACAGCTGGTACGGTTCAGTATCCTCCTGATATTGTTATGAACTTCTCCTTCAGTTGCTATGGGGACTGTGGTACACCACGGCCCCACACACTCTTCTACCCACAGGGCAGTCTGGTGTGCCGGCCACTCTAGTGTGCCAAGGCCAGGGACTCCCCTAGCCCATGGTACATTCAGTCATTTAGCAGACGCTGTTATCCATGGTGCGCGGGCCTGTCTGGTAGCCTTTCTTCTGAGACTGGAGAAGTGGCGTCTGGGTATCGACATCCCTCAGAGAGGCCTTGCTAGCTGAGCGGAAGGTGCTCTGGGTCCAGCCGTACACCAGTGAGTTGAGGAGGCCCTGGGAGGCTGAGGAGAAGGCCTGGGGGTGGACAGACAGGGATGGAATCAGCCAATAAACATAGAGCAGGATTACTCCTTTTTCTTGGGACATCTTTCTTCTTTAACCTTAATCTTTAACAAGCTAGTCCCAATATCAGCACTGTTTGATGAATAATTACTTTGAATTGGGGTGTTTAGCCAGAACCAACTGCCATAACTTTCGAAGGCCAGAAAAACTGTTCATTACATTAACAGGCAGGGGAATAGTTAGGCCAAACACCTCCTGTAGACCATTGCGTGATCAGGATTTGTTCATTTGGGATCCTACCTGTGATAAGTAGAGCACCACTCCTACGAGTCCCTCCACTGCAGTGGGCTTGTAGAGCCTGAGAACTGCCAGGAACACAGCTAGGAGACGAAAGCACACAGACATGCTCTCTCTGTCAGTGAGACAATCCTGCGACACAACCAGGCCATTCAGAGGGTGAATTCAGAGGGTCAGTAGTTACCTGGTCCCCAGCAAAAGAGGAAGACTGAGGGGTAGAGGAGAACGCGTCTGTCCACAACACGGAGGGACGCCCACTGGCGGTCCCCTAGGAAACCGCTGGAGGTGACGCAACGTCTGTAAATATGGCGGGACTTTCCAATCAGCACCTGGTAGGGAAGAGATGTGTGACATCAATGAATCACTGGTACATCCATGGATGTGATTGTGTATGATGTGTGTGTGTGTGAACATAAGGTTTGTTTCGACCAATTGGTTGTTATTTTCCATACATGCCTATTCAGCATAGTTTGTATCATCCAAAGATCCAACTCACCACAATCCATACATGCCTATTCAGCATAGTTTGTATCATCCAAAGATCCAACTCACCACAATCCCCCCCCAGGTGAAGAAGAAGGCGAGCAGGAAGACAGCAATGCTGAACAGGTGGACCAGAGTGCAGCCTGTGATCTGGTGCTCCTTTGTGGGATGGGGGGGTGGGTAAAGAGCCCCCGTGTGCATGAGCAGACACCTGGTGAGCAGGGACAGGGATACTCAGTTCAATCATTGATCAATAATTGAAAAAAAAGTTCCATGAAAATTGTTGTATCCAAAAGAAATATTTCTGACTGTGGATGCTGGAGGCTTTGTCTTAAACATTCACCTCGCACTTTGATATCTTAAATGAGCTTCATGACATTGTTTGTTAATGTTGTATGAGTGCTCTCTGACGCAGTTCGACACTCCAGACTTACTGGTAAGGCTGACTGAAGTTTGCATGGCACTTCTCCATGTTTCCAGTTATCAACACCGGCGTCATCAGGAGAACAGGAAGCACCCTGAGGGAAGAGAGAGTCAGGGACAGGCCCGTACCAGAGGCAGGCCCGTACCAGAGGCAGGCCCGTACCAGAGGCAGGCCCGTACCAGAGGCAGGCCCGCACCAGAGGCAGGCCCGCACCAGAGGCAGGCCCGTACCAGAGGCAGGCCCGTAACAGAGGCAGGCCCGTACCAGAGGCAGGCCCGTACCAGAGGCAGGCCCGTAACAGAGGCAGGCCCGTACCAGAGGCAGGCCCGTACCAGAGGCAGGACAGTCTGGGTGCATCATTGCACCAGTCTGCATCAGCATCATTGCACCGTGCTTACCAGGACATGTAAGCAGCCATCTTGCAGAAGGTGCTCACTTTGCGGGGAAACTGAAACATAACAAGAGAAACTGTGAGGTGGAGAGACTCCAGATGGTACCATTCATCTCTTGAATTTAAGGTAATTTTACACAAAGAAGTACTACCACTTCTTTTGAATATACAACAACTGTGTTTTACAGTTAGGCACCTACCTGAGAAGGACCTCCACTGACACTGCAGTAGAACCTTGTGCTGATGCTACTGTACAGGGCCCACATGTAGTTCACTGTGTAGCTGAAGGAGGTCATGTACAGCATCTGAAAACAGTAAATAATACGTAACAACAGATCACAGATCATTTACCACACTACCGGATGCACTAGTATTACATCAGCTGATTATGTGTCCTCAGGATCTGGGGAGATGTATTGGTGGAACTTAGAGAGCTGTATTGGTAGAATATAGAGGAACACTAGAAAGTCCAGCCTGGAATCACAAATTTTTTTGGTTCCCTAATTAGATTACTGTCTGTTGTCAAATATACAGACAGACTATGGAAAGTACGAACATGACGCAAAGCCAAACTGTGGCAATGTACTTGTAATGTACTGTTGCAATGTAAATATTTCCCCTGATGCTTCTTAATAGAAAATATTCTGTTTGAATAAGGACTGATTTGCTCATAACACTGCCTTGTTTATTTATTCATGGGCCAGTCAACTAGAACCAGGGAAATGGGTCATCCACAGACCAGTGTTGTCCTGCTCTAAACACTGAACAAGTGAAACTGGGCTGAAACTGTCCCTATGCTCTCGTTCTATTTGGCCTACTTAGGTAGAGACCTAACAAGTCTAATAGTCTGCCAGCTAATCTTCAGTTATTTCTCCAAGCAATGTCATTGAGTTCAACGTTTTTGCAGCGGGCCAAATATTGTCGATTCACTTTTGCAATGTTCAAGTTAGGGCTGTTACATCGCCAGGTGGTGTAGATGAGACCACTGGGCTCATACCTGTTCGACAGTGTGCAGGTTGTAGCAGGTGATGTAGATGGGCCCAGTGGGCTCATACCTGTTCGACAGTGTGCAGGTTGTAGCAGGTGGTGTGATGATCTCTGCCCTGGGAAAACAGCACAGCTCCAAGCAGCCAGCTCAGTGCCAGCAGCATGTCTGTCACACTCAGGAGAAACAGAGCCTGGATCTGGGAAGGAGACCATCATCTTTAACAAGGATCATTCTAGTCCTCTCTAGTCTCATCTTCAATTCAACAATGTGACATGACAAACAGAGAGCATTTAATACATGTCATTCCCGAGGCAAAGCCTGTCATATTTACTGACCTCTGGAGTCCGGGTGAGTTTTTTGGAAGATGCATGAAAAACAATGGATCCAGCTCCTAGAATGCTGCATGACATGAAAGGACCTGGTTACTGTAACTGTACTATGAGGGGGATGACACAACAGAACTGAAGTGCAAAATAACACAGAGAATCCTTCTTCCATACCTCAGAACTGCCATGATCAACTGGATCCACCTGACTGCAGTGTAAACCTGCGGATTGAACAGATGTGTTAACAAAAGCTCATGCAATTTAAGTGTTTTGCTGTTGTTGTTTTAGTCAAGGGGGGGGGGTCTGACTAAAGTTCTGAAAGTTTTACTCACAACAGTCCAGTCTTCAGATTGTGTCATGTTTTGCTGAGTGTTGTTTGAGAAGACCCCAAAAGTTGCCATGATTTCCTCTCTGTTGTCAAGGCTTCCAGACAAGAGCAGGAATGCAGGACTGTGGTAGCACTGCAGTGACTGTGACATCACGCTGCACATCCTCTCTGTTCACTGGAGCTCCACCTACGGCTGTCACCCCGCCCACACAGGCACGCCAACAACCTACTGAGACACCACGACATCCCACTGACCACATTGTCCATTCACCCTATCTGGTGCAACTGCACATCAATTGTGACACAAAACCCACACACACACACACACACACACACACACACACACACACACACACACCACACACACACACACACACCCCACACCCTGTTTTAGCACACTATTGTAATTAAGCTATTTTTGTGATGGGTTGCTTGGGGGAAATACTGTAGCATGTGACTACCTAAAATAGTATGAACCTACTGTACACCTGCCAGTCCTAATAACATGAACATAAGAAAGACTGTCTATTGGAACAGTCTGTGGAACAGTACTACTCTGTGAACTCTATCTGACACTGTTATCAAGCCATGTGCAAAACTTGCATTTTTATTTGTTCTTTCTTTGCTGCTTATCATTACGAAACATCAAGATATAACTTGGTAGTTGATCTTTGTTTAGCACAACTTACCTTATTGTAAGGATAATAAATGCCCTTTGGAGCAATGCAATCTTTCAATCAATTCTCCACATCCGTTCTTAAAAGACAGACAGACAGTCTTGGGAAACGAAAGACACTCCACTCCTCCCCATTTCCAGTACACACTCCACTTCACTGTTTCCCACTCCCACAGAACTCCCGGATGCACCATGACCCGCGGACAGTAACGTGACTTCATCCCAGTATCACTATGCGTTGTTTTTACACCTTTGTATTTCAATTGATCGTGCCGAACACAAGGCCATCTGTGACAACGCAGAAATACGAAAGAAATTACATTAAAATCAAAGCAACTGAATCGTCCCTCTTTGCTTCGTTGTCAAAACCTTATCTGATAGGCTGTTTCAGTTTCTGACCTGACACAAGCCATTAACAATAAATCTCAGATAACAGTTTATAACATGAGATCTTGAAAACACGCTCAAGGATTCATCCTTGAGAACAATCTTTAGGCTTATCCTTATCCACCCACCAACCACCACGAGTATAAAAAGCACACAATCTTGTCAAAATGCTTTGTTTGTGAGCTGTACGAGTGACCACAGACATCACAATGAGGCTGGAGCTGTTGGTCGGCCTGATGGCAATAGTTCTCAGCGTAGACTCAGTACCGCTGGTCAAGAAAACAAACAAGAAGTTACTGGTGATCTCTTTCGATGGTTTCAGATGGGACTACGACCAGGATGTGGACACCCCAAACATGGACCAAATGGTGCAGGATGGGGTCAAGGCCAAGTACATCACTCCTCCAGCCATCACCATGACCTCTCCTTCTCACTTCACCACCATCACTGGTAAGGAAGCATCATCACCTGCTCCATGCCACATCACACCACACCAGCTGGGGCTCCTGTGAGTTTGTACTATGATGGGGTCAGATGGCTGAGCGGTTAGGGAATCGGGCTATTAATCAGAAGGTTGCTGGTTTGATTCCTGCCTCGCAAATTGACGTTGTGTCCTTGGGCAAGGCACTTCACCCTACTTGCCTCCAATGTCCCTGTACTTACTGTAAGTCGCTCTGGATAAGAGCATCGGCTAAATATAAATGTAATATTAGCTAACATTGGGTTTGGGTGTTTATCCATGATAAAGCAGATATGAACATCTTCAATGTTAAGTTTAAAGGCTTTGTACACTGTGAATAAATGATAACAATACTTTCATATTTTAAGTTATTAATAATCGGACAGACATTGTTCAATGGGGAGGAAAATACTAGTCAAACAAGAGTCTTCCTAGGGACAGTGATTCTCCTCAGAGATCAGACTATTACTTTTACCTCTGTTTTACTAAATCAACTGTATTACTTTAGTGTTTGAGTAAAGCTTCTGTTTGAAAAAACCTGGGTCACCTCTGCTCTAGTTCAGTATTATATAACAACTTAGCCGTTTGCCTCATAAGTTAGACTCTGGTCACCCTCACTGACATGTTGCAGTTCTTCACCTATCAAGTTAACGGCTTGATCATCAATAACTTCTGAATTCAAGCAACTCCTTGTTGACAACACCTCAGAGAGCTCAGCTGTGGGTGACAGATTTCACACGTTCACATCTTCTTGTCTGTCATCTCAGGTAGATGGATAGAGGACCACGGAGTTGTCCACAACATGATGTTCAACACCACAACTAACCAAAAGGTTCCTCACAAAGAGACGATGCAGCTATCCGAGTGGTGGGACAACGGCGTGCTGCCCCTTTGGATCACAGCGCAGAACCAAGGTCTGAAAACCGCCTCCTTCTTTTACCCCGGAGGAGGGGCCAATTACAGCGGCCAATCCGTAAACAGAGCTCTGGTAGAGATGCCCGGTCAACTAGACGACAACGAGACCGAATGGCAAGGTAACATTGACACCGTGTTGAGTTGGTTCAGCCAGGAGGACTTTGACTTTGTGACTCTTTACTACGGGGAGCCAGACCACGTGGGCCACGCTGTGGGCCCCGAGACAGAAGACAGGAAGAAGATCATCAGGCAGATAGACCGTACCCTAGGCTACCTGAGGGACGCCATCACACGATGGGGTCTGACAGAACAACTCAATGTGATCATCACCTCAGATCATGGCATGACCACCATTAAAAAAAGACCCACGGTAGACGAGATCATCCTTAATAAGTACCTCAACTTCTACAAGACGACGTCGTTTGAGCTCCTGGACTACGGAGGGTATGGGATGGTAACTCCGAAAGAAGGGAAGCTTCAGGAAGTTTACGACGCTCTCTCCAAGGCACCAAACCTCACGGTTTTCAAGAAAGAAGACATGCCGTGGAATTTCCATCTGGCCAAGAGTGAAAGAATCCCACCCATCATTATCATAGCTGATAAGGGCTTCAACTTAAACTCGGTAAGCTTTTGACCTTTGACCTTTGTCATTAAATCTGTTCAAAGCAACATTTAGGCTCAGTCAACTGACAACTCTGCACAGTCATGTAGGTTATGATGAAACCATAGCAGTTTCCTGTTATGGTTGCAAGTGTACAGAAGGTCCCACTAACAGAGTAGGACGTTAGACTCCGTTACTAGCCTAACACGCCATGTCTGATTCCATACAGAGACTCCTCTTCTATGTGAACAAAGGTGATCATGGATTCCACAATGGGGAAATGGACATGAAAACCATCTTTCGAGCCTTTGGACCAGATTTCAAGAAAGGTTACGTGGCCGAGCCCTTCGACAGCGTCCACATATACTCCCTAATGTGCAAGCTCCTGCAGGTAGAACCGGCCCCTAACAACGGGTCCCTAGCCTACACTGAGGGCATGCTGCTGCTGCATAGTGGTGAGCTCACCACACACACCCCCACACTGAGATTGGAACACTTTAGAAATCACTGTTTGTAGTATGTTCATACTGATCATACATTTAAAGGCAGGGAACACCAAACTGAACACATCTAATGTGATATCATAAATTACGCATACCCCAAGTAATGCTTAAAATGATCTTAACATACAGTATATACGTGTTACCTAACCTGACCAATACCTGATAACTACCTATTACCTAACAAATAGTTAATCCTTTTTCTGTTTACAGGTGGAAACAGCAGAACAAGTCAGATGTCTCTAAGTGTCCTGGCATCAGTTATATTCCTTATTTTAAATGTCACATAGTTTTGCTTTCAGAACGGACTTGAATCTAGTCTACAATCACCTTACATTAAACTACAGAGACCAGTCTACAGACCAGTATAAAGCATATCACAACCTCACAGTCTACAGACCAGTCTACAGCATATCACAACTTCAGTATACAGACCAGTCTATAGCATATCACAACTTCAAAGTCTACAGACCAGTCTACAGCATATCACAACCTCAGTTTACAGCATATCACAACCTCAGTCTACAGACAAGTCTACAGCATATCACAACCTCAAAGTCTACAAACAACAACAACCCCCACCCATAATTATATTTTTTAAATTGTGTTTTTTGGATTGCATCAATGTGTCCCTGCGTACCTGCATAATAAAGTGACCGATAGTTGTTAAATTGCTGCAGATATAACTGAGGCACACAGCCAAGATACACTTTGACATGCTCTTTATTGCTTTACTTCACAATTTCATTGACAAAGGTTTTGCATTTATCATTTCATCACCTCCCAAAGCTGTCGAAATAGTTGAGATGCCAAGGATCACTCCGTTTAAGAGACATCCTTTAACAGGTCTTCCCAGGTGTGCCCAGGTCTGCCTGGTGGGACCAACAGGCGGCAGCATGAATCCTACCCTGCATCTTGGCTGCTTTACATAACAGTACTGGAGCACTACTTTGATAATGTGTTCTTCAGTGGCAGGGCAGGGAAGACAAATAAGACACATGGTAGTTTAAATTCCCAGCCAGCACTTTTCCTACTTGGAAGTATAGAGCTATTACACTTATACATACCAAGGAGGAACTACAAAAAGTTTTTAAAAAAATGAAATGGTTATTTAAAAACGGTAGTTCAAAAATAATATAGACCATAATTGTCCTTAAGTGACAAGTAACTGTAAAATAATTTGTTATTTGAAATGCGTTTACTCCTCTGATAGAATAGATCGATTACTGATAAGGCATGAACTATTAACTCATAAAAATATTTATGATCCTCATTATCTTAAAATCTTAGCAACGCTGAATGCTGTTCCACTCTTGCAAGAAGTAGTTGAACTACTATTAAAAAAGAGCATTCATATAAGAATTAACTACAGCATGGGATTGTACAATTATATTAAAAATTAAATTGCAAAAGTCTGTGAACACTTTACAATTTATGTCACAGTATGAAATAAAAAGTTGAATGAACATTTGCACTTCAAACATCTGGGACAAAAATACTAAAGAAATGGTTCAAAACCTTTACAAAACAGTCATTCAAAACAAAACACATTATTCATAAAAACAAAACAGGAAAGAAATCATCACAGTCTTGTCCAGTGTAACATCGGAACGACCCCTCAAACTCTGAGGGGAGGAAAGGAAGAAAACATGATGACCAGAGTACATATCTAAGGTTACGAGAGAGCAGAGATGAAGGTGCAGGAAAGGGATAGATAAGGACCTCAATAGGGCCCACTGGTTCCTGAGTCTCATAAAAGAATATCTACTTAGGTCAAAAGATACATCTAGTTTGCCCTCTCTCTCTCAATGACATGTGCACCTTAAGTGCACAGACATACAAAACAGGACACAGCCATCCACTACATCCCTGCCATCTCCTCCTGGCACCTGAACTAGTTCTACTAAATGACCCACTTAAAATAAATTAAAATGCTTTACATACTGTAACAATAGCGATGAAGACAATAAAACATAATAATCGGTGCATTAGCCATCTGTAAATATCCCATTGCATGTAAACCGTAAATTACCAATCACCAGAGGCTACCAATCAGGCAAGACTTAATTACCATACAGCCCCACCAATCAGGTTAGACCTAATAAGCATACTGCCCTACTTGAATCAAGGCAATACCAGACAACAAATCCTTATTCTTTAAAGCCCGTCTGAAGACTAACATTACTCAAGCGCATCTGGCCTCCCAAGTGAGGAGGTGGAAATATAAGGTATTACTATACTGACATATTTCCTATGTTAGTTACAATTTATTTAATTAGAAAATGGTCATAAAACAATGTGGATGAAAAAGGGAAGCTAACTGAAGTTGCATTTGAAACAACTTAAAATAACTGTTAAGATGAGTTACCAGTAGCTTCGCGCCAACCCTGTTTGGATTCAGATGTGATAAATAACTTTTATATAAGCTTACTATGATATAGATAACATGAGACCATGCTAACCCTCGATCAGTAAGGATTATAGTGTTGTCGATGACAGATGTCTTCTAGGCAAGCTTGCCATCACAGCAAGAAATCCCACCTGCTAACAGGTAGAGTAATAAGGATTTTACAATATAAAAACAGGGAAATAATAGGTTGTGTTTGTGAACTTTGATACAGTCACATTGAGTCTATATCTGAGGTGCTTGATGTGTTTCAACATAATTCATATCATATATAATATTCATATCATATATAATATTCATATCATAAAAGCTGTGAGTGAGATAGGCTTCAGTCCTACTGAACGGCAAACTACATCTGTGTGAGGAGATTTACACCCCAACGGTAACCCTCTCCCCCCCTCATGCATACTCAACACCACCCAAATCAACATGTCAGAAATGTGCTCGGACCATTTAGAGGTCAAGCTTTATAGCATTTTTAAAGAATGAGAATAAAACAACCAAAAATTCATTCAGGTGTTGAAACAGCACAGCTTGGATTTAGTTTATGTACCTTTTGCACTATAAAAACACATAGGGAATTCATTTAATGTTGTCCAGTACACATAGATACACCTACTCTCTCTGGGCATGTCATCAGTACAACTGGAGATTCATTTGAACTAGGATCCAGGAGAAAGAAGGGACAGAAACATTTCAAAACCAACAAATAATTTACTGAGATAATAATACTATTACTAATAAGATATACACCTGAAAAAAAAGGTTTTTCACCATAAAACGATGATATAAAACAGAAAAATTAATCTTTTGCAGACTAACTTTAAGAAAACAATTCAGCTGGCTAAGTGCGAAGTGTCCTCCAACCTGCCTACTTGGCTTTGGCATGGCAGCAGCTGCTAAGGAAACAGCCCCCCCCTGGTGTAGGGGAGGGAGACAGGCAGCGTGACAGCCCCCCCTGGTGTAAGAGAGGGAGACAGGCAGCGTGACAGCCCCCCCTGGTGTAAGGGAGGGGGAGAGGCAGCGTGACAGCCCCCCCTGGTGTAAGGGAGGGGGACAGACAGCGTGACAGCCCCCCCTGGTGTAGGGGAGGGGGACAGGCAGTGTGACAGCCCCCCCTGGTGTAGGGGAGGGGGACAGCCAGCCCTGGTGTGGAGGAGGGGTAGAAGCAGCATATCAGCGCCCCCTGGTGTACAAGAGGGTTTAAGGCAGCTCATAAAGATGTTTCCACATCCACAACCTTGTCCCCATGCTCTCCTTCTAGGTTGATCTTCACACAGGACACCTTCTCCTGGCTGCCGGACACAAAGAAAAAAACATCATCATCATCCTTTCATGATCCTCATCATCATGATCCGTCACCATAAATTATTTCCAAAATAGCTTCTGAAATGTTGGATTACTTCATAGCATGTACGTATGTATGGACATTCCAAATAGGATGAATAAACAAAGCATGCTCCTTACTTCTGTTTAACAAACCATAGACCAAATTAATAATTTAATGTCAAATTGACACGTTTTTACTTCAGTCTGAACTATAAAATTAAATCTGTCCTTCTTCAAATTGGTAATTCCACACTATAACAAGCAGGAACAGCATCCACAATATGGACAACTTTGTAGTGTGGATACAGAACCAGTAATTTATCATTTAATAGTTGCAGTTTCTAGTCATGGTTATCAGAATGACAACCCCAAACCTATGCAAGGACAGAGGAAAGGGTTTGGTTTTTTTGGGGGGGGGAAGAAGTTAAATGAAGCAAGGAGACAAAAACCCAGTGAGTTCCAGAAGTCATAGCTACCTTGCGCTGTGTTTCAGAGCTTTGGCACTGTCAGAGTTCATGGAAAAAGCTTTCCACATAGCAGTTTTGTCCATTTCATCAGAAATGTTTACCACAGATGGATCCAAACTGCAGGAAAAACACACACCACAACAATCTCAGCTGCATACGCCACACACACAGGATGGGAAGCACACTGTCAGTCTGCTTTCTGATGAGGAATAAACACACACAAACACACACAAACACAGAAAGACAGACAGTTTCCCAGTGTTGACTTCACGTCCAAGCATGATGTGTGCTTAGATGCTTTCAGCATAATTCCAAAGATCATCTTGGAATTACTGCCAATTCTGGCACTGCGTGTTCTTACACAGTCTCTAGTCTGACGGCCTGAAGGTGACCTGCAGTGATGCCTTACACAGTCTCTAGTCTGACGGCCTGAAGGCTAACCCTAACCCTAACCCTGCAGTGATGCAAGCCATGTGCAGACACATACAGTATAGTACTCCCTTTCCAGTGTCAAACTGAAGGCTGTTTAGTGTGACACCAATAAAGTCTGGTTTGGGTTTGTTACAGTGGTTGTCATGGTACCGAGTTGTTCACATGGTTGCTGTGGTGCCGGTGGTATGATAAACGAGGGGTTGTGTTCGTGCATCCAAATCTGAAAGGCTAAACTGAAACACCACACCTGCCCCGATCTGCCCCGATCTGCCCCGATCTGCCCCGATCTGCCCCGATCTGCCCCCATCTGAGCAGACGGCTTGGCCTCCAGCTTTTAGGACGACAGGGAACGAGTCTATACTGTAGGTCTAGTACTGTGCTCTGAGAGAGGCAAGACAGCACCAGTTTGACTCGGGTTATTATGGGATGTTAATCATGGAAGGCGGGCTGTGTTAAAAACGAGGCCAGGGCATTGGCCGAGACAGACCGATCCACTTTACTCCACCCTGACGAACGTGTCCGACGCGATAGTGTCACACCTGCTTAGAGACAGACGGGTCAAGACATTAGCCGGAGACATTTCTCTCTCTCTCTCTCGCTGCACTTGAAGCTTTATAATGCTTGGTAAGGCGAAGAGTATGCTTGGTCAGGTATCCTGCAGGCGTTCAGGAACACTGCTCACAGGGTAGAAGGGTGCTCCTCTCCAGACTGACCTGACTTTGAGCCCTTTCACAGGGATCTTGAGGACGTTGTCTCTGTACGAGTGTTTTAATTTCACGCTCTGCTCGAGCAAGCGCTGGGCCTCCTGAGGAGAGAGGGGATGGATTAGGAACACACACATACACACACGCGCACGCACGTACACGTGAAGCGTCCCGTTTGATCAAAGGAAACGTTTCGCAGTTTAGACGCAGTACAGTGGTGTTCCTCGGACCCCGGCCGTCTGAATGCCACACACCTCCTTGGCCTTCTTTATCTTGTCATCCTCCTTCTTCTTCTTGCTCTCTGGCATCAGGTCGTCCAGCCAGCTCAGCTCCCTGTTGGTGAAGCAGAAGTCGAGCAGCTTCCGAATGAACACCAAGGCCAGGACCTGGAGGACAGCCGGGAGAAGCCAATCAGATTCATTGTGATCAAAAAAGGAGATTGTTTCACCACACCAATCCATCCTCCACATACAATGACAGCGGGAGAGCCCTTACCATCATGGGGAAGACGACAGCGGCGGCGGAGGCCTTGATGACCCAGAGCAGCACCAGGCAGGTGAGCTGGACCAGGGTGAACACGTGGACCTTCCACAGGGGCACGTAGCGCAGGTAGATGAGGTCCGGCTGGTGCTTGGCTGGCATCCCAAACAGCTTGATACGGTCAAAGAACTGGGAGGGAAGGGGGGGGGGATTAATAAGGCTCCCGGTGAAAGACATACACGCACACACCAGCACTGATTGTGAAGACGGGGCCGTGGAGTACCTGGATGCCTTTGAGAGAAGACACGCCCATGTAGAGAAACACCCCGTAGAGTACAGGCATGGGGATGAACTGGAGAGAGGGGGGGGAGGAGAGCAAACAACAATGACAGTGTTTCGAACGTAACGTGAAGCACTCTGTGACATTTGTCGTACAGGGCTATGCAAAATCGACGTAGACGGGATTTGAACTACTCTAGGGTTTTCAAAAGCCGTTCCACCGACAGGCAAGTTCCCCCCCACACGCCAGAGAGACGTCTCACCTTGAGCACCGAGGTCATGAACACGGAGCAGCCCATGAGCAGGAAGATCATGAACCCCGTGACCCTCTGTTCCCGGATCCCCAGGAACTTGGGCTGCTCCCCGGGGGCGGCGCACTCAGACTCCAGCTTCAGGCTGTTCACGTGGGAGATGGAGAGGACGGTGGCCGCCACGAACCAGGGCAGGCCCATGATGGAGCACACGCCCAGCATCACAGACACCACCATCAGGTCCAGGTGGTAGCCACAGCCTTTCTGTTGGGTGAGGTCAGAGGGCAACAGAACTTCAGTTAACAAGCTGCATGAGGGGGTGGGGTTCCAAAAAGTATTTTCTTTCTTTTCAGTTTCTTCCTTTTCAGTCTCTCTCTCCCCCCCTCTCTCTCTCTCTCTGACCTTGAGTTTGTGCTCCTTCCTGTTGATGATGACGGCGGTGATCTGCTGGTCCATGAAGATGAGGATGGTGCAGAGCAGCGCGGGCACCGCGGCAGCCAGCATCGTCCACCAGGGGTTTCCCCCCAGCGGGCTGATCAACCAGCCACGGTTCTTGGAGGTGGGCTGGAGGTGGAGCCCAAAAACAGGCAGCGTTTAGTGCCACGTGACACACACACACCCGGGTACATACGTCGAACGATCATCAGGCCCTGAAATGTCTACCTCAAAGCGGTCTGGGACGTGGAGTTTGGGTGAGGGAACGCCCACCATGTAGTCGACCAGGACCATGATGAGGATGGTCAGGAACACGGCAAAGTCACTGATGTAGGAGCGCACCTGGACAACAAAAACACAAACGTCACCCAGGAACCACACCAAGTTACAGGACTAAGCAGCTCTGTGATTTTGAATCTTTGGGCTCTCTGATTGGACATAGCGGTGCACCGCCAGGAAGTGTGAGGGAGAGGCTGCACCTTGGTGGGGAAGTAGCGCATGGTCTTGAACTGCTTGAGGAAGGAGGACAGGAAGAAGGTGGTGAAGAAGAGGATGACGGACCAGAAGAGCACGTCGGGGATGAACGGGCCCTCGTGACCGCAGGCCTCGCCCACAAACTGCCCATGGAGCCTCAAGCACTCCTGGGTGGATGAATGGAGAACGGAGGGGAACGGGGACAGAGATAAGGGGTGTAAGAAAAATATGACTCCTTCATTCATTGAAAAAAAGTCCAATAGCCAAACGTGTATAAAAAGCTAGGTAGAACAGACGTGCTAACCTTGACGTTGAGGTCTTCCCAGGATATCGAGGACTGGGAGGGGAACCCGCTGCTGTTCCAAACCCTCTCCATCTCCGCTGTGCTGTTGTCTGGAGGGGAACACCGACACCTTGGACCAGACACCACGTTAACCTCAGAACCGCCACCACAAGCAGGAACCACCACAAGCCTCTTGACCTCTTTAGTAACCTGACCCAGTCTAAACAATCTTCCCCCTTTGGCTAACGAGCGGAGGCAGCTCCGAGTGTGACCCTGCCGTGCCCCCGCCGTGACCCTGAGGAGGTTCTTACATGTAGAAGGTGAGGTTGTCCAGGTGGTTGTCCATGTTGATGGGGTAGAGCTCGCCCAGGTGGATGAGCTTCTCCAGCGCCTCGTAGATGAAGATGAGGCAGATGAGCGCGGCGAACGCCTCCTCGGTGAAGCGCGTGATGTAGCACACGAGCGAGCTGGCGTCCGTGGCCACCAGGACCAGGCACAGGAAGGCCGTCCACAGGCCGATGCTGGTGCGCAGGGAGAGGTAGCAGAGCCCGTACTCGCTGTGGAGACGACAGAGGTGGAGGGGAGGGTCACACACACACACAGGAACGACTGCACCCCCCCTCGCCCCCCCCCCAGCCCACGTGCCGTCCCGTCTGTGTCACCTGCAGAACTTGAAGAGGATCTTCTCAAACACGAGGACGGGCCCGGTGCTCCCCAGGATGGTGAGGGGTTGGCCCGCGAACAGGGAGAAGGCTACACCCGTCATGGACGCTCCGAACAGAGACTCGATGGCACTCTGAGGGAACATGAGGGGGGGGGCGGGGGTCACTACAGATACGGGAACGCGACGACTCGATGTTGTGCAATGTGGACGAGACGTGGTTGCTCACTATGTTGCCCTTGGTGGCCTCTCCCAGCAGGCCTCCGAAGGTGATGACGGGGGACATGCAGGCGCAGTAGAGGAAGAGCACCGAGGCCAGGCACTGTAGGCTCAGGGCCTCTCGGATGTCGCTCCAGTAGAACGGCCACTTCCTCCTCACGTCCATCACCAGGCCCCCGAACATCCTGAAGAGAGAGCGCGACAAAAGAGAGAGATTGAGAGACAAAAGAGAGAAAGATTGGGAGAGTGAGAGACAAAAGATCATTCGCTCGGTTTATTCTACAAGGTACTCCGGGTCAATATTGTATTTCGCAAACAATATTGTGAAAGAGGACTGCATTGTTAAGCCGTAATATAGGTTACGTAAATGAGAGATCTCAGGGCAGCTCTCCAGCAACAATTTTAATAAGCTCCCTCTCCACCCACTCTGCATAATGCTGCTATAATGAGCTGCTGTACACTTCTCCTTCAAGAGGGACTTAAAGCACCATTGTGTGTGTGTGTGTGTCTCTGTGAGTGAGAGAGTGTGTGTGTCTCTGAGTGTGTGTGAGTGTGAGTGAGTGAGTGTGTGTGAGAGTGTGTGTGTGTGTGTGTGTGTGAGTGTGACCCACCTCCCCGTTCTCTGGAGCTCTGGTCCAGCTTGGTGCTCCTCTTTCTGGACCAGGTCAGACGAGTGGGCCGAACCGTTAGGGAGAGCGGGGATTTTCCTCTTCTCCTGTAAGGACCACAGAAGAAGAGAGACAGAGAGAGAGAGAGAGAGAGAGAGAGAGAGAGAGACCGACAGAGACAGAGAGAGACAGAGAGAGACCGACAGAGACAGAGAGAGACAGAGAGAGAGAGAGAGAGAGACCGACAGAGACAGAGAGAGAGGGGTCGTCAGGACGGGCGTCTGGACGGGTCGCCAGGACCACACGTGGACCAGCTGCAGCCTCACCTGTGAGGGGACACTCTTGGGGGGCTCGATGCGGATGGTGGGGTCCCACTCCCCTGGGGGCAGGACTGTCACCTGGTCCAGGAACTCGTCGATCCCCGACAGGAGGTCGTTCCTGTCCTTAGCCTTGTACGCCACATCGTGGAATATCTGTCGAGAGAGAGAGAGGGCGAGAGAGATGGCGAGAGAGAGAGAGAGAGAGAGAGAGAGACAGACAGACAGTGAGGCTAAAACCACATCTGAGGAACAAGAGCGTGTCATCAGAGGTGATGCTTACCTCGTCTGTCATCAGGGTGGCGATGGAGCGCCCTATCTCATGGTACTGGGGGCCCTTACCATTCGGCCCCAGCAGCAGGAACAAGAACCTGTCAGGTGAGAGATGGGGGGACGGTTTAGGGAGGCGCACACAGCACCAGGTGAGAGGGGAAGGTTCAGGGAGGCGCACACAGCACCAGGTGAGAGGGGAAGGTTCAGGGAGGCGCACACAGCACCAGGTGAGAGGGGAAGGTTCAGGGAGGCGCACACAGCACCATGTGAGAGGGGAAGGTTTAGGGAGGCGCACACAGCACCAGGAGAGAGGGGAAGGTTTAGGGAGGCGCACACAGCACCATGTGAGAGGGGAAGGTTCAGGGAGGCGCACACAGCACCAGGTGAGAGGGGAAGGTTTAGGGAGGCGCACACAGCACCAGGAGAGAAGGGAAGGGAGGTGCACACAGCACCAGGTGAGAGGGGAAGGGAGGTGCCTGGTACCTGGTGGGCACAGGGACCTCGGTCAGGCCTGTGAGGAGCACGGCGGGGGCCAGTCTGATGAAGGCGATGATGGGCCTCTCCAGGAAGTCCACCTCCCCCACCAGGACGTTGGACGCCTCGGCCCCGGCCGGGATCTTCTTCATGAAGTTCATGTCCACCTGGGAGATCAGGGGTTCAAAGGTCAAAAGTACAGAAAGAACACCGGGAACATGATGACAAGGCATCGTACTCGATTCTCTTCAGACGGGATTGTGGTCTTACTGCCCACCAGGGTTTCCACACGGGACGCCCAATGTTTAAGACCCGCAAGAAAGCGGTTGCCTACCTTCTCCAGGACAAGGTAGATAAGACATGCAGAACGACTTTACACAGATACCACATATATGCGTGCATGTACGCTTCATCGCAAAAACATCACTAACTCTCTCAAACACACACACACACGATACAGACAGGCGGCACTTCACTGGCAACTTGACAACAAGGGCACTGATTGGACCACAGGCCATGACTGACAGGTGGAGGGACTTACGATAGACCTCCTGGCTCCCCATGTACAGGGACAGTCCTGCTGAGGGCGGGACAACGTTAACACTCATGCGACACACTCACATCTGCCTGCGTGGTTTCAGTGGGCGTGCGGCGGGACTGGCTGTGGTGGAAGCGTGCTGTTGTCTGTGTGTCTTGGAAGGGGGGGGAGTGGAAGCGTGCTGTTGTCTGTGTGTCTTGGGGGGGGGGAGTGGAAGCGGGGGGGGGGTGCTGTTCTCTGTGTGTCTTGGAAGGGGGGGAGTGGAAGCGGGGGGGGGGTGCTGTTCTCTGTGTGTCTTGGGGGGGGGAGTGGAAGCGTGCTGTTGTCTGTGTGTCTTGGGGGGGGGGAGTGGAAGCGTGCTGTTCTCTGCTAACCCTTGGAAGGGGGGGGAGTCACCTTGCTGAAGTCCACCGTGCTGTTCTCCCTGCTGCTGCTCCCGTTCATACGAGCCTCGCTGGGTTTGCTGCTCTCCAGGTTGCCAGGGGCCGACTGGGGGGGACGCCAGGTGACCTGGAGGGGGAGCAGGCAATAAGACTAGTACGTTGTCAACATCTTACATGATGTGGTGAGGGAGGAAGGTTTCATGCCAGCATTCTGTTCCGTCATTCTGACATTACTACCGCTCAATGTTGAGCTTCCCCACACACTTACAGTTGACACTCGACCGCCAGCCTAGGAGAAAAACGATGTTCAATGTCCCTGCTCCCTTGCCCTTTCTAGTTCTTTCTAGCCCTCCCCAAGGTGCACACACGTGCTCACAGCCAGGAACACCGTGTAGTCAGAAACCGACTCCATGACATCACAACTCTCTGCTCTCCACTTACAGAACCAGCCTGATCACCTGACACTGGATTCTGCAGCCTGTCTGGGTAACAGGTTGTGACTGAACCATAAACATGGCCAGCCAACCAAAGAGCTCTGATGCACTCGTCTGGAGCCCTTAACATAGCAGGAGACACATTGGTAGCAGCAGACACTCACGCGTGAGGGCAGGAGGAGGAGGGGGAGGAGGGGGAAAGAGGAGAGGGTCGGTAGGAGAGATGAGGAGTGGGGGGTGGAGAGGAGAGGGTTCGTGTCATGCCTGCCGTGTATTTGCCTTCAGAAGGAGGGGGGAGGAGCAGCGCCGGGGGATCCTGGGCCGTAAGCTCCTCCCCCTGAGGCGAGGCCGGGCAGGAGCGCTGCCCCCCCACCTCCTCCGGGAGCGGAGGGTAGACCACCACTTGGGGGGCGGAGCGCCGGCGCCGGGGAGGGGAGGAGCGGCCGCGGGGCGGGGGCGTGTCCGTGTCCTGGCCCGCGGGGGCAGGGGGGCCGGGCTGGAGGAAGCGGAGGAGGGAGGATCTGCGGCGGGAGAGGGAGGCACGAGAGGGCCGGCGGGAATCAGGGTTGGAGGAGGACATGGATGAGGTCCGACGCTGGAAGGAGAGGCGGGAATGAGAGGGCGAGGCCGCGTTGGAGGAGGACATGGATGAGGTCCGGCGCTGGATGGACAGGCGGGAGGCAGAGAGACTGTCCCCTACAGGGGGGGGAAGTGTGGGAGGAACATGAGGAGACAACCACAGAGCAGAAAGGTCAGGAGAGGCGGAAACCCCAGAGGAGGCTGAGGCACGAGGCAGCGAGAGGCAGGTAGGGTCAGGCAGGGCAAGTCACAGGAAAAGGTGGTCAAGGAAAAGTTCATCATGTTGGGAAGCCACCAAGAGCATGATGAGAAAAGGAAGGCAGCACAGTAGTATAATCCGTTGAAACATTCCACCAGGCTAGTAAAACTTCCTAGACCACTTGGTTGCATCACACCACAAAATCAGAAATGAGGTCACCAAAAACAGACTTATCCCAGGCAAGCAAGATAAATCGGTCAGTCACACTATGACCATCAGTAGTACCGACTTCTGTACCAACGCTTATTAATGAGTCTCATGGCACAGTGGAGTAATCCTGCCATCCTTGGAACAGGTTCTTCTCAAGCAGGAGATCAACCCTGGAAAGGTCACCCCACACACACACACACACACAGTACAGGCTGGTAGCTGTGAGTAAATAGATTTATAACAAGAGGCTGATACCAGATCAGCTGATGCACACATGCTCCAGGACCAACACACAAGATGTCCCAATCAAAGTAACACCCACACACAAGGCAATGCACCAATCACAGAAGCCCGTGGGCCGTGCACCAATCACAGACGCCCGTGGGCTGTGCACCAGTCACACGGGCCCTTCGTCTCCACACTCCTATTTCCTCATCCAATGGAAACTTCCGGCTACAACGACCCCCCCCAGAAACAAGGATCTGGAGGATACGCGACATCTAATCAGTCGCAAACCCTAACCATACTTCAAGGTTCGAAAAGACTTCGGAAGTCGGTTCGAGTCAATTATCCGACGGATACCGACCGCACGTAAACCCCCCCCCGTCCATGAGGAGTGTGGTGAAGACAGGGCCCCTCACCGTTGCGCTCTAGCAGGAAGGGGTCCGACTGTTTCTTGCCTATGTCAGCGAAGGAGCGCACCAGCGGGATGCGGTTGCTGAGCTTCTTCTCGTTCTGGTGGTGGTGCCTCTTCAGCATGGCCTCGCGCACCTTCTCCCTCTGCTCCTCCTCCAGCTGCTCCGACGCCACCATGCTGTCGATCACCATGTCTACACGTGTGTGTGTGTGGAGAGAGAGAGAGAGAGGAGGGCGGGGGACATTCAGTTTTATGAACTCAAGTGTAAATTCTGTTACCAAATAAACTCAGGCACACACACATGCCCCTAGTGAACCAGGACCCCAACCTTATTAAATTGCTAAAACATTTTACATAGACACATAACTCACGACCATGCAGGTCGCCCCTTCACAAAAACACTCCCACAGATGAGTTCCCTCTCACACACACACACACGTCCCTCACCGGCGATCTCTTCTATGGAGCTGGCCCTCATGTCCAGCAGCACGGTGCCGTTGAGGATGCAGCTCCTCAGCTCAAACAGGCTGTGGAGGGACAGCGTGGCCACGTAGGGCTTGCTCCAGCGCTCACCCCCGTCCTCCACGTCCTCCTCGAACTTCAGCCACCTGCACGCACCAACAACCAGGGATTGAGATGCAACACATTCATGAAAACAGCAGACGTCATTCATTTACCTTATTTCGCAGACGCCTTCGTCCAAAGCGGAGTACGAATGGCGCCTACTCGGGCATGCAAACGTCAAGCTAGCTTGTTACTGTTTATGCATATGTGTGTGTGTATGCATGTATAGACACACAGACACGTACATGTGTGTGTGAGCGCCTCTGTAAGGTAGGGCAGGCTGTGTGAGGCGGGGCAGGCTGTGTGAGGCAGGGTAGGCTGTGCGAGGCAGGGTAGGCTGTGCGAGGCGGGGCAGGCTGTGTGAGGCAGGAGAAGGCTGTGTGAGGTGGGGCAGGCTGTGCGAGGCGGGGCAGGCTGTGTGAGGCAGGGAAGGCTGTGTGAGGCAGGGCAGGCTGTGTGAGGCGGGGCAGGCTGTGTGAGGCAGGGAAGGCTGTGCGAGGCGGGGCAGGCTGTGTGAGGCAGGGCAGGCTGTGTGAGGCAGGGCAGGCTGTGTGAGGCAGGGAAGGCTGTGCGAGGCAGGGGCAGGCTGTGTGAGGCAGGGCAGGCTGTGTGAGGCAGGGCAGGCTGTGTGAGGAGGGAGGCTGTGCGAGGCGGGGCAGGCTGTGTGAGGCAGGGCAGGCTGTGTGAGGCGGGGCAGGCTGCACGAGGCAGGGCAGGCCGTCTGACCTGGCCGTCTCCTTCCACTCGTAGACGTGTCCCTCCCTGAAGGAGAGCTCGTCCAGCTCGGTGAACAGGTCGTGGGGGATGTGCTCCTCGTCGTCGTCCTCCGTCCCCAGGATGAACTGCACCCGCTGAGACGGCGTGTCTGCAAGGTCACACACAGTCAGCCGTCTCTCTCTGCTAACAGTAAAAGTACCACAGTGTCATGAGGGGGGAGGAGGGGAGGGGGGGGAGGGGAGGGGGCGTGGCCTACTGCAGGTGGGCGAGTCGCGTCCTTCTTCCCTCTCCGAGCTGCGGTCCCTCCTCTTGCGGTGGTGTTTGTGTCCACGGTGACGGTGGCGTCGCTTGCTCTCTCGGCCCATGGGAACGTGAACGCCCACATACACCGCCCGGTGGCCTGGAGGGGTAATCACAGCAGGGTGAGAAGGGGGCTGGGGGGAGGGGGGCTCTATTACAAGTTCATAACACCCAGGATGTATTTTCACTAGCTGGCTTCACCGGCTGGGTGCTCCATGAGGGTTGAACTGATCTGGCCAGATTGGATTCCATTGTCTTGGTTTCATAAGCTGGGTATCTGAATCTTAACTGTAGAAAACTGAACACCAGCCAGGCTAAATGAGGTCATTCACAAGCTCCGTTACCGCTGTTGTATGTCCTCGTTGGCTGATCATAAGCCACGTCTTATGCCACAGATACTACAACATGCAAACGTTCTAACCTGCATCCAAATACACAACCACAATCAAAACATCCACCACACACTCCAGGCCTACAGTCAGCATGTCCAGCCAGCCCCTCTTTTCCATGTCCCCCTCTTTCCTCCTCTCGTTCGTCACAGCAGGGCTAGGTGTGGCCGGCCATATAACCGTGCTGATACGCACGGCGCTGCGTGAGTCACTGGAAACACTCCCGTTTTGGAAAGAGACACCAAACTGTCTCTATTAGTAAAATCTTCCAAACGCCACAAACCGTCGCTCGCCAGGAGACGCGGGGCGGGAGGAGGGAGCCCTAATAAGGAGAGGGAAGAGCTGGAGGCTCTTTGTGCTTCTAAACACAGCCTTTATCTGCTCAGAGTCGGGTCCGCTGGCCTGCTCTGGCTGGGTGTCCTGCTGACGTCAATGGAGACCTCAGAGATTAGGGACCGAAAGAAAACAACCACAATAGAGTGGAACTTCAATACAACAACCTGGGCGGAGGTACCACACGGAGGTGGGAGCTCCGTGGGAAGTCAGGGGGCCTTACAGGTGGGGCTTAGATTGGCGGATGTGACGCTGAACTTGGGTTGAAGATGGGTCCAACTCGGGTTAGCACACCGTCTTTCATTATCAATGCATCGCTGATCAGATCCAGATGCCAGAGGTTAACAAGTGTGTAAACTAGGGGAACTAAGATGCAACTAACTAGCATAGCCAGACTGCAGAGAGAGAGAGGAGGCAGCTGGATAAGGCTGGGATAAGAGGCTGGGGGAGGAGGCAGGGGGAGGCCTTGGAGGAGATTGGCCAGGGCTCCACAGAAACACGGTGCATGTCAACACCTGCTCCCTTATTTCCAAACAAGCAGCAATAGGACTCTACAGACACACACACACACACACACACCACAAGAGCACATTTAAACACAGGATGACTAGCAACAACACTAACACAACATGAATTGAATGAGTCTCTTTGGACAAAGGTCTCTCGGGCTTTGCAACACACAGTACAAGCATGTGTGTGTGTGTGTGTGTGTGTGTGTGTGTGTGTCTGAGAGGGGGAGGGGGTGAGACTGGCTGGGTAATCAGTGGGGGCCAGAGCAGCTCGGGTTAATTCTGCCCATTGCTGCTACTAACACACAACATTCTCACAAACCTTCTGTCTCATGTCACATGTTCAGGTCCACCTGTCCCGGTGTGGACTGTGCCTGATTAGACATTCACTGGAAGCCGGTGTAAGCTAAGTGTGTGTGTGTGTGTGTGTGTGAGTAACAATGGCCATGAATAAGCCTAATGCTCACAAGTTCTCTACAGAATCTTCTGTTCCCCTCCTCCTTTCTACCTCCCCCTCCCTCCCCCTTTCTACTCCCCCTCTCTCTCCCCCTCTCTCTCCCCCCTCTCTCTCTCCCCCTCTCTCTCTCCCCCTCTGATTCTGTGGAATGTGTGTGAATGTCAGGCTCCCAATCATACCAGAGAGAGGCAAACGTGACTGGAACTCAAGGAGAGGAGTCATGAGTAGGCAGCTGTGAGCAAGCGCGTGTGACTTCCTACTACGGCATTGTGGAAATCACTGTAAAACACCAATGCCCTGTGGCTGTAAACGAATCAGCAGTTATGCTGTTGGGCGTGTTGCCTGCTGCTTACATAAACCCAGGACGAGACTAAGTTACCACAGTGTGTGTGGTGCTAAACACAGTCTAAGTTACCACAGTGTGTGTGGTGCTAAACACAGTCTAAGTTACCACAGTGTGTGTGGTGCTAAACACAGTCTAAGTTACCACAGTGTGTGTGGTGCTAAACACAGTCTAAGTTGCCACAGTGTGTGAGGTGCTAAACATACTCTCCAGCTCCTCCTTCTCAAAGTTGGTGTGGATGGTAGAACTCGTCTTCCCCAGGTCAACCACGGCTTCGTCATCGTTACCCTGGAAACAGACAGACACAAACAGACAGACACAAACAGACGGTCATAAAGAGACAGTCACAGAACATCGGCCAGGTCAGAAAGGGTTAAGACATTCAAATACAACGTTTCAGGAAGTAAACTGAAATTGTGATATGACCCTGTCATTATAACATGGTCTATGGGCATATTGGTAAATAAAGTCAATAAGCACGGGTTACTGAAGAGAAGATCCCGGTAACTCTGTCACATGACCGACCCTCATCATCACATCCTTTCACATCCTCTAACCAACACGTCAGACAGCATGTCACATGACACCTTCAGAAAACTGAAGTAGACCTCCAGCTGGTAGAACAAACCCCTCGAGTCTTCTAAGCTGGTCAACAGCAGTGTTTACCTCAGATCATTTGGCTGCGTTTCTAACAACACAAGAAAACAAGGTAGACAGGAAAACCCGGCTCAGACGGACCTCTGCGATCTTCCAGGTGTGTGACTGGGATGCTGATGATGATGACGATGATGTATAGCTTGGTTCACCTGACCTCTAACGTTGGGGGGCTATTTCAGTCATGAGTACTACACCACGTCAGTGCTCCATTTCAGGGGCTACATCTGATTTCATTCGGAGTTTAAAAATAACTGCCGCCCATAACACACCCCCACAAGCCAAGAAGACCCCTACCACTAGAACACCCCCCCCACCTGAAATACCACTTAGCCCTACGAGGAGCACACCCCTACCACTAGAACACCCCTACCACTAGAACACCCCCACCTGAAATACCACTTAGCCCTACGAGGAGATGGACACGCGTGTCGCTGAATGAATGAAAAACAGGGCAGACCGTTAGAAAGACAGCTCTTCAGTTCCTCAAAAGTCAGTGAAGCTAAACTAGTCTACAGCACCTGGTTATACCCAGCCTGGAAACACCACACCGTGCAGAAACACCACTCGGCATAGAAACACTATTATAAACTGGATTATTGCGGGATTCTTATTCAAACAATTAGACAGCCCTCCTAACTCCACTTGTTAATCTATAAATCACACACACAGAGACACACATGGCATACCAAAACAGGCTGAGCTGTTCCTGTGGTCCTCAGATTGACAATATCGCCCCAGAAGTCCTGCATGGCTGGCCCAGATGATTAGACTCAATCACATTCAAACTGCTGAGGCTGGACTACAAATCCCAGCCTAAACGGGAGGTTTTCACCGGTTCCACCCTAACGAATCGTAGGAAAATGTACTCTGGAAAGGCAGGCCCTGGTTCTCATGGATACGGTACGTGCGCTCAGTGCAAATATGACCCATGTGTCTTCCAAATGGCCTTTACATACGTGTGAGTGAGAGCATGTGTGCGTAAGCATGATTGGCTTGTCCCCAAAAGTTGAGTCTTGTTTCGACCGCCTACTGTAACTTATTTATTTATAGTTCCGTGTGTATTTCTGTGTGTGTGTATTTCTGTAGCTGTGTGTATTTCTGCGTGTGTAAAAGAGAGTGTCTGTGTTTGTATATTTAAGTGTGTGTAAAAGGAGAGTGCATTTTTATGTGTGTAGAAGGAGAGTGTATAATTATGTGCGTGTGTGTAAAGGAGATATTGTAGCTGTGTGTGTGTGTAAATGGGATGCGTGTAGAAGAGTGTGCGTTGTCGGGTCTTGCTGCGTTTGTGTGTACTCCTGTGTGTGCATCTCATGAGCTACAGCACAAGAAAGGGTGCGCCACATAACATTTACATTACACATTTAGCAGACGCTCTTATCCAGAGCGACCTACAGTAAGTACAGGGACATTCCCCCGAGGCAAGTAGGGTGAAGTGCCTTGCCCAAGGAAACAGTCATTTTTCTTGGCCGGGAATCGAACCGGCAACCTTCTGATTAATAGCCCAATTCCATAACCGCCCAGCTATCTGACTCAGAACAGTCTGAGTTGTGAACTGAAGTGTGACTGTGGAGAGCTGAGTGGCAGTGACTTGACATGACTACACTCCTCGCCCATGACATTACCATACTCGCCCACTACTACTACTACTACTATAACTACTACTATAACTACGCCCTTAGCCTGACTCAAGAAGAAGAGAACCCAAAGACAACAGGTAGCTGTACGAGAACCATTCTGATGTGACGACGTTCGACAGGAAAACGGTCACGTGAGCTGCGGCACATTCAAACCGCAGCAGTCGAACACGACGCCACATCCTACACGCTGGCGTTCTCCACAGCTGTGATCGAGAGGGATCCTGTGCGTGAAACAGAGAGAAAAAAGAGAGGAGGTAGAGAGATGAGGGGGAAAGTGCGAAAGACAGAAAGATTGGGGAGGGAGGGTGTGAGAGGACGTGTGAGAGAGAGCGAGATAAGAGATTCCCACAGCTTCAGTGTTTGTCTCTGACCCCTGTGACCTCTGGTCGCTGCACACAGACAGATCAGATATTACAGTACCTCTAGTCAGTGACCCTACTCAGAAGGGTCTGACGGTAAACAACTGTTAATAATAGCAAGTGAACACAGATAAACTTATGATGTAATTCTCCGTATGTTGACAAATGTGGGAATTCATTAGCGAGGGATGATTTGGAAAAGTTTGTTTCCTTCAGAACACAATGTAGAAGGAGCCAGACGAGTATGAAACAGTCGATGGTTTTGATAAATATACACAGAAATAGCATTGGGTGCCACTTGTCCTTGACCAAGTGTCATTCAAAGGCCCAAACAGCAGTGAACCACAAAGCAGGCGGGGAGGGGAGCGTTCTGATGGGAACAATATCCCCTCAGAGATTATTTCAGCATTGTATCCTGTTAATGAACTGGCCCGAAGGTCAACCACAGACAGAAAAGAGGGTCTCATATACAAGGATTTTTCAACACTTGTTAAACCCCTGAATTCCACGAAGCTCCTGTTCACCTCGAAACCAGCTTTAATTATGGTAATATGCATTCCCACTCCCACAAGCCCCCTCCCTCCTTGACAAACACCCACAGCCCCCCACCCCCGAACAAACACCCATCCCTCCATGCTCGAGCCATCTGGGGTGTTTGAATGAGCACACAGGCAAACACACATCTTAGAAGATTCCCCATTGAAAAAGACTCAGCCAAGAAGCCTCCTGTAGGGTGAGAGTATAGACTGTGGAGACTGGATCACCAGCTCTCCTCTCCCTCTCACTGTCATTCACAATCTCTCACTTTCTTTGTAGAGCAATAAGCCGAGCAAAAGTAAACAACAAAAAGCAGGAAATGGAGCTGTTGCACCATTACAGAATCAACACCAGGTCGTAGAGGGCTCAGGCCCATTACAGGTATAACATCAATAGAATTACCATGGCAACACTTAACAAGTTAGCTACATGAAAAGATGTAGATGTCTGTAACTAGATCAGGTGATGCCTAGGCGAGTCTTAGAGAAGCCTGACCAATCAACTAACCTTTTAGAACCCCAAACAAAATACAAGCTTTGTTGCCAATCCTCTCTCTCTTTGTCCTCCGCCCGTGTCCCTCCACAGAGCGGTAAACAGACTTACCGAGCAACAACCATGCACTTCCCCTCTCCTCTCCATAACGGTTAGAAACACCAAACTGGCCCACTTCCTCCTCCTCGCTCGGCCCTCCCCTTTGCCTGACGCTCTTCGTACTGTACACTGCTACACGCACGCATCAATACCAGTCTCTCAGCAAGGCAACCCCACAGACAGGGACAACAAGGTGGAGACAAAGAGAAAAGCCCTGAGAGAGATGGATGGAAAGAAGCATAGAAAGCAGGGAAGGAGGCAGATGCACTCTAATAACCATCTGGCTGGCCCAGCCAATCAGACAAGGGACTCTCATATTCTAATAGCCTCATACAAACACGCACGAACACACACACACACACACACCTTCCGGTCTTAGCATATCAGAGGGAGAGCACAGAGGAGTGGGAGGGTGAATAGGGGGGTAGAGAAGGAGGGGCGGGGGATGGCAGCAGGGTCCAGTGTGAATGAGCTTATTTATCCAACTCCTGCTTGGCTTTAGGTCACTTGCAGGCCGAGTAGACGCACAACGCTGTAGGCAGAATCATCCTGATGGCCTACAAGATATCAGCTTCGTTATATCAATGAGGTCATTTTGATTTGCCTTGTTGGCACAGCTCTCAATGAGTGACATTTTGTTTGGGCTTAAGACAGGGAAGAGGGTTATAATCCTTATTTCTCAACAGTAAAACACATTTCTGAAACTAGTTTGTAGTAGTAGCAGTAACTCCAGGCTAAAGTGGAAGTAAATCAATGGCAGACTAATGACCTAATGTATTGATTAGTAGAACAATAGTATCCAGTCTAGTAAAATGACTTTGAAATAGTCTGTGAAAAGATCAGACATCTAGACTCTCATGTTTTATTTGTCTGCGATGGAAAGTCTGTTAGGGTTATTTGCATGGGTTCTATGAACTGGGTAGTAAAGAGAGCAGAGCAGAGACTATGGGGCCACTGAGGCAGACAGACGACATGAATCATTCCAAACCAGTTCTTTCCATAACATCCTGAATGCAGAGCCATTAGGACTGCTACTTATTTAATATAAACAAATGTGAAGGTTATAGTCTTGGGTACGTTTGATTTGATGAATACATTTCACTGTGGTTAAACCCAGGCCGCACGCAGTAGCAGTGTTTGGCCGGTTCCTCACAGGTCTGGATCTGGAGTGTGGGAACCTCAAGTGTGCAAATTGAATAAAATGATGTGCCGCCTAATGATGCAGCATGCAGTTCCATCAATAAGTCATAAAGCTGAGCTGCATGGGGTTCTGTCCTGAGGCAAGGCCTGTGGGAGTGGCCTGCTGTGCATGGCTGCAGGCAGGAGGAGCTACAAGCCTCCACAGCATGATGCTACCGTAGCCCTGAACCGACATAACCCTGAGCTAGCCTCCCTGTGTGTGTTTGTGTGTTTGTGTGTGTGTCTGTGGTAATAGCAAAAGAGTGTGTAAATACATGCAAGTGTGTATGCTGCTTTAGCCCTGCCTTTGTCTGCTCAGGCCTCACAGTACATTAGAGTTGCTGAGCGCCCAGACAGGAACAATGACACACTTCCTGCTGTGTAAAGCTCCCTGACCAGTGACCGCGTAGCCCTGTCCCGACGCAGCCCCGACGCAGATGCAAAGTTGGGGATCGCTGGACAGAAGTGGGAAGCCAATCCGTTACTAAACAGGCAACTCATGTGGTGAGGCCTACACGAGAAGGATGAGCATGATGGGAACAGAGCTATAATAACACAAGTTTGAGGTAACATTAGAAAGCTAAGAACATGGTCCACGGTTACCGTGAGAACATCCTAGTCTTTACGAAGTCTATGGAGTTTAATCTAGCTCTAATAGAGGGCTCTGAACAACACACCTGATTCAGCCGGGAACACAGACCAACGGTTGCTATGGAGAAGCCGTCATACCAAAAGCTGAGTGTCGAACGCAGACGTGCACACGTCACACTAGGAGTCTAAAGGATGTGGGCTAGGCACACAATCGAGAGCGAAGACATACATGTGGGGCTGTGTCTGAAGTTGAGATGGACTCAAAGAGAACTAACTGTTTCCCATTCATCGAAATGAGCCAACTTGTGAAGAGCCATGTTGGTTTGTAACATGTGGATTATTTAAAACCTTCTTTTAGACGAGAGCCGTCCACAGATGAATGTGAATTGTGCATCTAGGTGTTGTGATGGGAGTAAAGTCACATGTTTGCCCGAGTAAGCTTACTAAAGCTCTCATGTCTGCAGGTACTACATGGGGAAACAATAGCCTCAGTGCACTCACTCGACTTTCATTTCACTGTCACAAAGACTTCAAAAACATGAATAGAACTGGTCAAAAAAAACGGTTTAAGGAGGTTTAGCTGACATGGTTTAGTTCTCCAACTAAATGTCAATGAAACCATTCAGTGACCTAACTGTATGAACGTTGTTTTGTGTACCACAGTCACTCGCAGCTGCTTCTTCTAACGTTGATTTGTGATAGGCCTCTGTGACTCGCAGGTGCTCAGTCTCCGGGGCGTCATCAGAGGGCATCACCAGGGAGGCCTTACAACACAGCCTTAACAGAGTCCCTGCCAGGGAGGCCTTACAACACAGCCTGGTGTACAGAGACTCCCTGGGCTGGCTGGCAGGAGGATGCACTTGACAACTTAGGAGGGAATATCAGCAATGGTATGATTCTGTGCTAACACAAGGTATGTGGATGGTACTGTACAAAAAGTAGGGTTGTCTTGGCTTTATAAAAACAACCATTTATTTGTAACTTACAGATGAACTGTAATCACACAATAGTGGAATGAGTCCTTTACACGTGTCTTGCTTCAAAGGGAAGCTGCTTTAGAAGTAGGTTTGTTGGCAAGACATGTTAGTCAACAGTCATATTAGGTTCTGAGGGTATGGCTTGCTCCTGGACCAAAGTCTACACTGAGTTTGGAGTAGGCTTACGTACTAACAAAGGATGACCTCATTAGATTTTTGAATATTTAGGTATGTTTCCATAGACACATTATTCAAGAATCAAGACATTGTATTCCCTTTCAGTGTTTCACGCAGCGACCATCTGATACTGTAAGGGGTTTAACCGTCTCTCAGATATGATCAGGAACTGTCCAATACTGATCTTATATTACACACCAATAAACAATGACAATCTTCAGAGCAACACGTGTAACAGTCTAAATGCAAGTTTGATTAGCGATCCTGTGGCCCAAAGAGTAGGCTACGTAAGTTTTTCCCATCGCTACCGGCGAGTTACACTGATCTTACAGCAAAAAAGACACATGCGACTACAAACCCCGCGACCTCGGAGCCCTGCGCACATCCTCATTCACAAAGAAATTAGTTTTGTTGTCTTATCTGAATATGATTAGCGTGTGAATCATCACTGGGGAGCAGACGAGACTGACTGGAGTTGACTACTTCCTGGCGAACACATGGTCTCTCTCCGAATAACTAACACTGACAAAGACCTCCTTCATTTTAGATAAGATGTATGTTTCGGCACAAAAGGGAAGTGATGCTAAAATACGAGAAACTCCATCTCCATCTATGCTTTTTGTTGTAGCAGACAAAATGATAGCATGCGACTGGAGTGAACCCCCAACCCCCCTTTCTTCCTCCTTCCTTTCTCTAAAAACTGTGACTGAAAGCAGAGAAGTCAGCCAAGCCAACAGGTATCGGAGGCTAAAAACTACAAGATAAACAAAACACTACTGGTTCCTCACCGATGTCAGGAGGGGTCGCATCTGCTCGCTCATCTCTTCTTCCATTTTCCAGACTTCGTGGGACCACTCTTCCCTATCCGTAGGCAATTTGAATATAGAACTCCGAACTGCCTTTTTTGACGTGTCACCACCGCCACTACAACGACTGGCAATTATAACTTAGAAGTGTAACCCGCCCTATTTTGATTGACAGTGTATTTCTATATTCAGAACGAACCAGTCCCTTTTCTCCATCCAACAAATGATATGGAAAGCCAAAGAGGCGGGTTTGTCACGCCCATTGGGGCGGAGCTTGTAACAAAAGCCGTTGGATGCTGTTGATTCAGTGTGGTTCATACTTTGTTTCTCTCATCATTTTTGTTTCAAAATAAATGTTTCAAATATTTTGTGAGAGAGCGTTGTTTTGGGGATGAAGAATTCCATTGCCCAACTCCATTGAGTTCGAGATTGTTTTATGACTTGTGACCGAACCAAGATCAGCCAAGCCAAAAACTTCAATCAATTACTAAAAGACAGAACCGTCCAATTTACCCAACTCTGAACTGGAAATTATTTGTGCTAGAGTGTGAACTGTGACAAGAACTTCTGCATATCGGTTTTTGTAAGGAGCTTATAAAAGATTAGCTGATTCTTGTAGAGTTTACTCCCGTTGTTAGTGTTGGTTGATTTAATCCTGCAGGATTACTTCAGACCTATTCATGTTCCAAGTCTCATAAGAATGGTAAAACAGTTTCTGTATTGAAACAAAGTCTTCAATATTGTATTCAACTAGCCTATATAAAATATAGCACAAATACATGTTATCCAAATTAATCACAGTGTCATCTGGAAAAGTGTATTCCTTTAATTGACTGTGTGAGTGTATGTGAGACTTTTCTGTAATCTTATTAATTTGGGTTCAGGTTACACCTTTCCTGGAAGCGATGGAGAGGCCAGCTGAGCTACACAGGTGGGGCCTTTTTAATACCTTCTCCAGCCAAGCTTCAAAGGTTTCCAGGCTAGACCAAAATTAATAGTTCAGCCACCTACTGACCCTTAAAACAGCTAAGGTAACATTTGTGTTTTAGATTCTACACACACCTCTTTGAAACATTGAAAAGATCATGGACCAAGGGCCCTATTGTGAAAGAAACCTTTATTTCATAATCTCAATATATATTTTTTAAACACACAGACTTCAGGTAATCAACATGTTATGGGGCTTATACAGTATATGCAATTCCACAGTTATAACATGAAACATTATGGAGAGGAAAAAACACATTTGGTTTTTAAGCACTCTGTAATAGCATACAGTTGGGAATTCAATATACATTACAAATTACATACTGTAATTGATAACCTTTTTCATTTCAATAACATGAATGTCCCCACAGTATAAACTCAGATTATTATTGTAAACATGCTACACAACCTAAACAGTATAGGCTTAATATAGCAAAATATTCCATTAGAATCAAAATCAATTTGATTCTCAGCCACCATAACACCCAAACACCCTGTGTTCTTTGGACCTGTTCATGCACCTTTATTGCTTGACCATTTGTAACTACAATTTAAATTTAAATTAGCCATTATAATTAACTGAAACACACACACTATATTTGGCGCACATGGAAATTGAAATCATACATCAAGTATCACAGTCTCACTTATAATTTAAAAGCTTTATAAAATGACTTCTGCTTTGTGCCATTGGCAGTAATCATACATCTGTGATTTTACTGACTTAAGGCCCAGGTAGTAGGCCTACATCTCCGTATCATGCAGATTGAACAATAATAATTATAAATCATGTTCCTCTAAATTATAACCACAAATCAGCAAAAAGGCCTATAAACAGAATGTCTATGCTGCAACCAAACTTGTCCTTCTTGAGCACACGCCTCTGACAGATATCAAACCATTTCCTGCCAGCCACCTCAGGGACCTCTGACAGCATTGTCCTGGGTGTTCCTGACTCTCAACAGCTTACATCGGAACCGCGTACCAGACCAGCATCATTCCAACCTCCTCTCTACTCAACTCAAATACTGGAGCGCCCCCTTGTGGAACAAACCTGTTGGTGTGTACCTACAACCAATCCATGTGAGTGGAAGCAGGCGCTCAGAATAAAAGCTCTCTGCCATCATTGCGACTATGATTGTGATTGAGCGAAAGCAGCTTCCGGAGGTGAGCGAAAACAAAATGCTTCACATTGGGAGGTCTAGCTGTAGCCAGAGCAATGGATTCTGGAGTATCTAGCCTGTGAGGAAGAAAACATGAGGGAGAGTCAGTCAGTGAAGAAGGAAAATAATTTTTGCTTATTTACAGTTGAGCTGTGACTTATCACGGTTTATTTTCACCCTCCTCTCTAGCCTTTTCTAATTTATTTATCTTTACTGATATTTACCTGGGAGCCTTGGAGCGAGGCTTGGCACTTGTGAAGGGCCGATGGAGGATGCGAGTCCGTCGGGCCCCCAGAGGCAGTGTTCTGACCTGTGGGCTGTGTGTTCTGGCCAACCTAGGAGCCATTAGGTTCCTGGAGAGAGACGAGAGGGAGTCTCTGTACACCAGACCATGTCTGGAGGACAAGTTGCAGTGTTGACATGTAGCCAGCTGAAGGAGAGGAGAAAAGGCAAGAGAAGATGGATGCATTTTCAGGTTATTCAATTGGGGCCCCACAAAAATACCTCCTTCAAGTACCCAGAAAACAAACACATATTTACTTATAAAGAAGACTCATACAGATGTGAAGTAGGGTAGTTTAGGCCGGAAAAAAAAGATCAGTTAAAAAAAGAAACCAAAACCAGGCTAAATGTTTCCTTCAAAGCCTCCGCTGCCTGGGGTCACGGGATGTAACACAGGCCCCCAGAGTGCATCTCTGTCATGGACATGTAGGCAGCTGACATTGATGAGGGAGATCATTTAGCTGCAACTGTGATGTTGGGCTGTTGCGTTAGACGAGCTTGCTGCCTCTTTCCAGCAGGGTTTTAGGACAGCTCTCTGGAGAGCTTTAAATTGGTCCCAGACCTACTTCGCAATGACAACCTGTATTTGTACCTACAGAATCGTAACAACAAAGTATCCTTACATTGCACCACACAGTACGGTCGTTTCCACAATTTAAAAGGCATTCTATTTGTTTTCTTAATTTCTTATAAAAGTGTGTATGATAGCTGTATTGCTATGACGCACATAATTGAAATCATCGTAATGCTTTTGAAGTATGTTTAAATGAAATCAATGCCGGTATATTAATTGTACACAGTAATACATGGAATGTAGACTGATGTATTAACAGAAATAACAGAAGGTTCTGTAAGTAACAGAAAGCGTAGTCATTCTTCTGTAAAGATGAAGACGAAGATGTACATGTTACTAACTCTGTAAAAGGGATGGAATCGAACAAACACAAGTAGACAACAAAGGTCTAGAAGTACTCACAGACACAAAAGCTGCCATCCTGATGTTGCTTGTCCTTACGTGCAACTCTCTCAGTCTCTGTCTTAACCCAGTGTGGGACTCACTGACAACCTCACAAGATCAGAGTCACACAATGTGGGAGTCACAGGGAGGGGCCTGATCTCTCCTTTCTGCTTTTAATGATGTCACCAGGACAAGCCTATACCCACAGATTTAATCTGTGTCCAGATTGTGGATTAAAGTTACTGTAGTTTACACACACAACATGACACACACACACACACACAGACAACATGACACACACACACAGGTTTATGGACAGACCAACCTATTGTATCTGAATTGTTCTTATAAAGTGTAGGAACACACTGCTACTCTTACATCAACCCCTAATTTGATTTGATGTCCAGTTTTCTGTGTCTGGTTAGAGAATAGGATTAGGTATCCTGTGTGGTTACACAATGCTAACATGACATTTGACTGAAAGAGGATTTGTCTGTTTGTCCTCAGCTGCATTCACATGTCCCCCCCCCCATCCCTAACCTCCCCGCCCCCCACATTATAGGTGAGAAAGAATCAAATTAATCAATGTATTTAAGTTTTATTTGTCAATAAAACATGGACATTCTTTTTTGATCTCATACTGGATTTAATCACATTGTTTCCACATACGACCAGCTCCCATATGACAGTTGTCAAAGAGGAGGCTGTAGTCACTGCCACCAGCCCCGACAAAGTCAGAGACAGTCTTGCACCCTCCAAAGTTTTTGGTTTCTTTGATCTAAAGAAAAGAGGAAACAACAAACAAATTAAATTGTTGTTACTACCACCATCATGATGTTATAACACATAGCATAACATGCATCTCTTGAAGAACCATAATATCCCTATGTGGTTACAAACATTTGGGAAAAAAGATACTTGCATTCCAGTCAGAGCTCATGATTCGTGCAGCAACCACCACTGTCTGAGAACTCTGGCCAAATCCATCTCCCTTGTGTATAAGCCACTTGGTGCCGTCCTTCAGTGTTACTCTGAGACCCAACAACCATCCCATGAGTTAGTGGATCCGATTCCAACACATCCATAAACAATTAGGATGCTGCAATGCTGACGTAAATCCCTCTGGCACTATTTGAACACACTGATGCATACTTTCAGACCTGAAACTACTTACTGGTGCTGTAGCAGCAGTTGAACACATCTAATCCTATTTAATCCTTTTACACGAAGAAAGAAAAAAGAAAGACAGAAAGAAAAAAAAGAAAGGAATGCAGTACTGGCCTATTGGAATGGAACTTCCTCTAACCTCCTGATCCCATGACTCACCGGACTCCAGAGTGGCTCAGTGGTCCTAGCATGAAGGGCATGCCTTCCAGGGGTCTCTTCATTCTGTCAGCTTCATACACTTTGGAGTTATACAACTTCCTCAGGTCAGAGACATTTAACAGATCAAAGTTATAAGATGAACCGCCACCTGCCAAAAAGGAAGGTGTTTGGTGGTACAATATCAGTATAAACCTGAGAAATAATGTACAGTATAGACATTAAACAGACAGAGGGAAAACAACTTACCTCCACCAGAAGATTGACCGCCAACTTCGACTACCAACAAGGTGAGCAGGGCAGCTAGAACGACAGCTCTAATTGACAACATGACTGATCCTGAAGTAACTTCTCACCTATCCTGTCTGAGCTTCACCTATTTATCCAATCTGGCTTTTCATGATGCCCCTCCTCATTTGGCTGCTGAATGAGGACAGTTCAAAGTGCATGTCCAGGCCCAAACTACCAAGCCAAATATTTGGCTTTTGGGGAACTCCACAATTGACAAAACATAAATGTTCCGGACAAACAAATCCAACCCAATTGCCAAGAACATGTTGCATTACAGCTTGTGGTTAAGACCATGTCTGCTGTTATCTTGGATTTTTACAAACAATTATTTTCTGACCTTTCAAATTAGGGTCAAATAATAGATATTATATAATTGCAGGACCCCACAATTACAAAGCAAAAACAAGACATTGGAAAGAACCTGCTCAAGATTTTAAAAAGAGGTTGTGGTACTGTTTATTCCACAGACCATTAATGTGCTTTAAAAAAATGTAAAGTATAATGACAGGCCTAACCTGTGCACTTACATTGTGTTGAAATATTTCATCATAATCATTCTGGTAATAACATTGATCATAATATTGACATAAACATGGCATTAGGATTGGCTCAGAAGACTGGAGCAGCTAGCATTGACTCCTCCAATGACAGGAAGGTAGGCGTGATGCAGAATAGGCAGCTGGACAGACATTCTTCGTTGGACGCTGTGAAGCACAGAACCAGGAAGTGGTTAAAATACTGTCCATGCTGTTTGTGCAAAACGTACAGTATACAAATCCTCAACTATGTGTCTAGAGTACTGGGGCTTGACAACAGCTCAATTTCTGCAGATTCATGTCAGAGAAAGTACTGAGCCACAACTGGAGCATCATAATATAAAAACAATGTCCATTCTATTGACAGTAGTGGAGCAAAGCAAAGCGTTGTTTTCTCACTGTTCAGGTGAGTTGATGTCAGGGAGCGACTGAAACACATCCTCCAGCTGTACCAGGGATCTACCCTCTCCTAAGAAAAAGAAAAAGAGTTGGGCTATTTATACCCATTCATCCATTTCAATAATTGTATAATGAGACATTTTTACTTTTATGTTTGGAAACCATCGTAAGGTATTTGACAGGGTAGATGTTTTGAAATGATGTTTGTGAATCCCCGAATAACCCAGTGATAGATCCTGACCCAGAGCAGCCTATAGAGAGGCACATAGATGTATATATGTAGGCTATACCTGAGGTCTCTCTGAAGTAGACACTACTTCCTCTCTGGGCCATATGATCTTGTGGGCCAGGCTCCTGTTCAGGATTCTCTTGTAATTGCACAGCCAGTATCTCTAACTCTGCATCAAGCTACGAGATAGAGATAGAGAGAAGCAGGGGGTTTTGGGGGACAATGAACATACTGTAAATTGCCTCCATTCCTCATGGAAAGACAGAAATGTCATGTTACGTCTTCTTCAGACTTCACCTGTGTTATTTGCCCGCAGAGGTGCTGGTTTTCAATGAGCAGATTGTCCAGCAGCAGAGAAGCAGTCTCGTTTTGGTCAGTGGTCTGGAGGTCTCTGGTCTGGTCTTGGTCAGTGACTGTACAACTCCCTGACTCCTTCGGTTTGGGAGGGGACTGGACCCCTGTGGTTTGGCTGGCTTCAACAGGACTGTTCCTAATATGAAGAATCTACAACGGGTACAAGACAGTGCGACTCCATTTCTCTATTCTATTTTATTCATAAATAATACAATTTACAGCCCATAAGGCCTGGAATGCTTAACGATGGGCTCTGAGGGGGATCTACCTTTGGCAAGAACAGCAGACAGATGATGGAGGTGTTGCAGAGCAGGATGGCGACAGCGAGAACGCAGAACTGCACACCGGGTTGGTGGCTGGTCACATGGTAGCCAGACACTCCGCACACACACAGCACTGTCATGATGAGAACGCTGCCTGCCAGGTACACGCTATCATTCAAGGGAGGCTCCTGCACCTTCCTGATGCTCCAGGCGAGAAAACACCCCAGTAGCTGATGATGACATGGAGTTAAGATCCTTAAAACACACCAAGGAGTGGTTTCCATTTACAGAGTCCATGCAGAATGGAACAACATTACAACAATAATCCTATAACTACAACGTATCAAGCAGGTCGTACTTCTGTACTGTATTCTTTAGTATAAAACTACCAATGACCTGGTAGTAACATCCCAGTAGTACAGCTCCAACACAGCTTAATGCTCTACTCACCATCACAGGCCCTTTGTAAACATACATGATGGTGAGCCATAAACTCATTCTTCTACTTTCACAGCACGTTCTAAAAGGCCTTATTACAATGTCCTCATCACTTGGATCAGTCTGAAATACACACAAGAACACAAGATCAATGTCTTTAACCACAACAGGTTAAACAACACGACCCTTACACCCCAGACCGGTCCATGTTGCCCAGCCTCACCTCCCAGCCTGACTCTGACTCTGTGTGCCTGAGTGGGTCCACAACCTGCCAGCAGGTCAGTATGGCCACATCCACAAACAGCAGCAGGCCAACCACCTTTACTGGATCGCTGGCCTTGGAGCTCTGTGGACACAACAGGGTTGGTGGGTTAGAGGTGCTCGGCACTGATCCATTCATTCCAACATTATGATAAAACAATCTAGATAAAAATGTGAACAATATATAAAGATAAATGCTACCTTGTTCATTTCCATGTTCATGTACACTCTCCAGATGTTGGCTAATAAAGCAGCAAAGGTAATGCTGTGTCCTATGGACAGAAACCATGTCCTCACCTGACAAGGAAACAAAAGACATTAGGAATATTTGATCCTGTCTACTAAATCCCTCAATAAAAAGATGATAAGCCTATACTCACAGAGCAGAGGATCTGCAAATCGTGGTCTGAGGCCAGGGATCTATCAAGGCCGAAAATGAAGATGGAGGTGAAGGACAGTATTGTCCCCAGGAAGACAAGGTTGTCCAGGAACAGCCCAGATGTCTTCATTAACCTTTCATGTTGAGAGAAGTAAATGTACTTGATTGTAAAACAAACTCAAACTTGAACAAACCAACCGTGCCGAAAAGTCCAAACAGACCTGTGGTCGCGGTTCTTGATGTTGAGGCAGAAGAACGTGAGAGCTGTGATAATGGCTAAGCCTGTGGTGGCCGACAGGAGGCTGTAGAGAGGCAGGCTGACTCCCTTCCTGAGTAGACGGACTGTGGTGCGGTCTCTGGCCGGACCGCTTCCTGCCACGGACAACACCAGCCGGATCAAAACACTTACATGTGGTCATTTAGCAGACGCTCTTATCCAGAGTGACTTACAGTAAGTACAGGGACATTCCCCCAAGGGAAGTGAGCGAAGTGCCTTGCCCAAGGACACAAAGTCATTTTGCACAGCCAGGAATCAAACCGGCAACCTTCTCATTACTAACCCGATTCCCTAACCGCTCAGCCACCTGACTCCTTATGATCTGGCTGACAAGACAGTGACAGGCAACGCAGCTAAACAGCTGTGCAGCTATTTCACCTGAACAAGACTTAGAAACAAGCGGAGGACTGCCTCATGAGACAAAGTTGCTCCTCAGGAACCCTAGTGAGGAAGGTCAAGCCTCCTGCAAACTTTGGTGTGAACAGTTTCTTACCTTGAAACCTTATTTTGTGGGTCAGCTGTAGGACTTCAGTACTGGTGTTATACAGTCCCACTTCAACCTCTTGGCCCCCTGGAAAGCACAACACAGTCTAATCTCTGATCACAAATCAACGGTTTCGCAACAACACGTTTACATTTAAACACCTTTACCTTGAAACTGGCTTAATTTGAGACTTCCCATTCGCTGTCCGTTTCTGAAAAAAACAGGACCCTGTTGGTGGAAAAAGGCGTTAGTGTGATGTACAATATATACAGTCCCTATTCTCCTACTCACAGGAGCTCAGTGAAAACAGTCTAAAGTATATACTGCATGTTGTAAAAAGTCAGGCTTACTGTGACTCCTTCAAATTGAAGTTGCTTCATGGAATGCAAGACCATTTTCTCCAGCTCTGTGTTGCTGACTGTAAAGTTCCGATGGATGTTGTGTTTCTCTTTGTGCTTTATAGACTCCATCACCTGTGTTAATACTAGTGCAATGGTCCAAACTCCGTCATAGGCAAATCCATGCAATTTGCTGCCCACCAACCTTTTCTGCAGTAGCTGCTGTTTGTATTCCCCTTCATATTCCTGTGGGGTCTTCACAAAGGAAAGAAGAAACTACATGTTGAATGACATAACACAAAACCAGAGGCAATGCTGTGTTTATGTACAGTGTACAAGGGAAGTTTAAGACTACTGACCCTTCCTGAAATGCCTTTTATTTGTCGGTCGCTCAAATATTTGAGGTCCACACTGATGTAGCCTTCTGTTGCTATCAGCAGACTCTTTGAGGAACATGTGGATATGTTGGAGTCCTCCCACCACCCCTGTTTGTACCCACTTGGTAAAATCCACTGGTACTTCCTGCCAAACATGTTGAGGTTGTGAACCTGCAGGTGAAACAATGTTTTTTTAAGACGACACTGATGATGCATTCAGATATAAGGATATGATTAACTACTGTGTTAACTAATACAGGAATACTCTACGGAAAAAATAAATCTGGACTCACGCAGCAAAATACTTTGGAAGCCAACTTTTCATCAAAAAGACCAATGATTATCCGTACATCATTGTCCTGTGGAACCAACTATGATTATTTTAAATCTAGAACATATTAATTCAAACCTCAAGGTCAAATGCATATAATATGTCATGTTACCAGATGTCATGTCATATGTCATGTTACCAGAATCAAGAAGAACAAACACACTGGTTACCTTAAGCTTTTTTAAATGGATGCAGGGACTGTTCGAGAGTCTTTCTATGATTGCCACATCAATTTCAGCTTCCCTCAGTTTCGTAGTCAGATCTTTCTATATGAAAACAGAAGCAGCAAAGTATCAGTTCATTTCCATTCCGTCTGCCACTACTCTAATCAATCTAATATTCATCGACTAAGACACTATGTACAGCCTGTAATACTTTTTTAACAAGCCTTTTTAAAACTGTTCATAAAAGGCGTTGTGTCAGCGTTCACCTCTAAGATGTGCTGTCCGCCCGTGAGGACGCCCACCCTGCTCCACCTGTACTGAGAGAGGATCCGCACCACAGACCTGCTCACGGTGGCGTCTGAGGGGATGGTGCAGAAGAGGTTGGGGTACCTCTCCCTGTCAGCTAAAACTGCTGCGCTGGCAGCAAACGACAGCTGAGAAATGTCACAGGGCCAATATGTGAAAAATGAAAACACTGTGAGAGAGCAATGACAATTCTTTCAAAAAGGTATCAAACTGGACTGAAGAGGAAGTGTTCTCAGTAGAGCTTTGATAAAAGGAATACCAGTAAAGATCCATGTGTTGGTGATTGAGAGGGATACCTGCACAAGATTCCAATTCTGCACAGATTGTGCAATTGTGGAGGTCACAGATGGACACACACCTCCAAAAACCATTGAGTACTTGGTCCCATTCCATATGGCATCAAAGAAGGCTTTAAGTCCTTTCGCACTGTCACACTAAACAAGTCAAAGACAACATGGACTGCATGTTTTCAAAAAGTATGTCACAATGCTGTGTAACAAGTCTCAACGGTCTCTTGATTACCAAAACAGAAATCATTACCTGAGAATCGATGACGTCAAATTGAATTTCATAGTTTCTGAGAGGTGGAGGCTGCGTGCTGAGGTCCTGCAGAGCCATCTGGACGGCTGGCAGCACCGTAGCGGTGAGGTTCTCTAGTCCTGGCCGGCCGGTGTGAGGTGTGATCCACAACACTGGAAGGGGATGGCGGACCTGGGCTCCAGAGGGCACCGCCAGCAGCCATATGAGAGTCAAGGCTACACATCCACCCACTACACATCCACCCATTACACATCCACCCATTCCTTCTGTTTCTGAGGCGATTCTCCTTCCTGCTCAGACACTCTTACCCACAAGAAAATCTGCCCCGCTAACCCACTAGTAATCCTCAGCTGCTGTCCAGTCAAACGGTGCTACCTCAAGAGAACCCCACGAAGGGTTAACAGGATAAAGATCTGGCAACAACAGATCACCTACATCCGCCATGGTGGTGGTAATCCTCCACTCCTCGACACACACTCCTACTTGGCAGTAATGCTGTGGCCTTGGTCTGAGGCCGTAACACATGACCTGACTTGATCATGAGCACTTGAACGGATTGTTTACATTTGTATTTCTCTAACCTCTAGAACTGAAAATGATGTTAGCAACTTATACACACTATGTCTGTACTTTCAAACATATGGTTAACCCCTAAAACCTAATTCCATAATGACAATTGGCTTTTTACTTAATCTGGACCACAACGGATCACCTTGGCACAGTTTCTAAAAGGATCCTCAACAGTAACATGTTTATTCAATCCATGAAACTCTATTGACCTCTTCCATGATTATTTAAAATATATTTACCCAACTTTAGATTTCACAGTATGGGAACTATGTAACACATGTTCTGTGCGAGCAGAATTACTCCAATAAAATAAAAACAACATGATAATTACCAGTAAAAAAAAAGGGAGTTGTATAAAAGAATGTTGTATGAATAAGAAAGATTACTGAATGCCTGCACTTTCATTGGTATTCCAGCAGAGGGTAAAAAAAAAGATATATCTGTCTTTATAGTTCTTACAGGATTAGCACTATAATAGGTTTCGATTCTTTGTTAGAGGTTTAGATAGGCCACTAGGTGCAGGATCAACAAATTGAGTGTGTACCTGTACCTGTTACAAATGGCAATAAACATGAACATTTAATTTAATACAAAGAACCCTGAAAAGACAAATATAACCTGCAACTCTTTTACAGATAACGTGGGCACAGTGAATGTGGGGTTGTCAAGTACAGTCATCAATAATCTATATGAAAATATACAGAAATAAAGATTGTGGGACAACATTTATTTTCCTATTTGCAGTAAAGACAAACCAAAAGTCAGCATGAAATCACTTAAAATTAATTATTTTATATGTTTCTCCTTGGCTTTCAAACAGTACCAAGTTTTTACCAAGAAATTAAAGTAAACTCTTTTCATTACAGACACAAGGAGACTACAGCATGTCACGGATGAGTAGTATCTTCCTCCACCCAGACAGCGGGAAAAAGAACATCTTTGACACCAGCTCAAGTCTGGCCTTTACAGGGCTCTCTTGATCGACCAACCGATCGAACAGGTCCGCCTTTACCTCGTCCGCTTCCTCCTCCTCTCTTCCTCCTCTGCCCATGCCTCAGTCCTCCAGCCACCCCTCCCTCCTCCCTGGCAGCCTGTGCCCAGAGAGCCTCATAGTTTCCTGGGGCCTGGTACCCAGGAAGGCTGGCATCCAAGGGATCCATGGAGAGGAGTACCCAGATTGCAGGCAGGTTTCGACTGACCGTGAGACTGTCCAGGCCTGCCTCTGGCTCCAGCGGCTCCCAAACCTCCAACACGGTGCTTTGCATCAGTTTAGTGTGCTGGTTCAGTCCTGTCACCCGTCGCTTCAGAATTTCCACACATGTTATTGTCTTGGAAACACCTCTACCTGTCCCTGTAAAGACTATTTGACGGCAGGGAAGTTTATCCAGCATAGGTACACTGCTCACTCCCTCCTGGACTCCTAAAGAACCGCCTCCTTCACCAGTCTTAAGTTGCCTCGTTTCATTGCAGGCTGTCTTGGGCTTTGGCCCCATACGGCTGAAGGCATAGCGCATGATGTTGCGGATTTTGCTGCCGTCTTTGACCCGCACCTCCGGCGTGTCGGCGGGGAGGCCAGGGAAAGGGCAGAGGCAGGGCTCCTCCACCGTCCTGGCATGGCTGTAGTTCTCCATGTCAATTATAAACCTTATTCTTCAATGGTAGACAAATCTTCAAAGGCAGAGAAATAAAGTATTTGATCTATAAATAGCGGCCCAAAAAATGTTGAATGCAAGTAAAGTTATACCGTGTTATACTATTCTGGAGCTCTCTCTAACTAACGTTGAGTTATAATCACGGGTATATTTTTAATAACTGCACACATATGAACAATGGACCCAAATACTATATATATATATAAATGTTTTAATGTCATTTGTATAATTGCTGGACAGTTAGCTAGGTAGCTATGAATGAGCTTAAAGTTGGCTAAAGAAGCTAGCATTCCAACGTAGTTTGTTTATCCTTCCAATTAATATGTAGCGGGGACAGCTATTATAAATGTACAATTAAACAGAAACCCTTTAGTCTTACCAGACGTTACGCTGAATAGGCATACTTTGATATTATCTGTAAGTGTATTTGTTTTCATCCGAAAAATGTGCCTGATCAGTGACTGCTGTCCACATGCTTGATGCTTCCGGTCCCACAGCCTTAGCAGTACTCTGTGCGCATGGGCAAATTTAACCCTTACATAATGCTATCAGCTGATCTGAACACTGTTTCGTTTTCGGTCCTGAAGTTGCAGAAACGAAAGACATGCTTTACCTATGAAAACACGCACGCGCACACACACACATATATTCATATATATAGAGAGATTTATATAGATTTATATTACAGATTACGCCGAAACATGCACATACAGTGTTCTCTCAAAAACGTTTTAAAATATTGGTTAAGCTATATGCAACCTGTTGTGTATGACGAATGTAATTTATGAAACTGTGATAATTGTCTGTCTCAGACAACGATAAATGAATAGGATGTGTTATTGTTTATCTACGTCATTACCACAAGTACTAACCCCAAACTCTCAATACAGTCAATATATATATCAGACGTCAAATTCAGCCAGGTTGATTTGGCTATATTTCTAGACCTAATATGGCTACAACGTTTGGTATGTAGATTGTATTACTTTAAGCCTACTGTTGTAATGCAGCATGAAATATAAATGTGCCTATGCTTTTAAATATCCATGTGAAAGGGCAAACGTTTGTTTCTCCAAAACAAAACACTGGGAGGGGTTGTGGAGAATCAACAGTGATGTAAGAAAAACGAAACTTAAGAAAAGGTGACCATGATTCTAGTCCAAAACAAAACACTGGGAGGGGTTGATAAGAATCATGAGTGATGTAAGAAAACTAAAACTTTAAAAGTGATGATGACTCAGCCCTATAAATACCAGTGTACTCATGACATTTGGAAGAGGATCTAAACTCAGAAAGATAGATAGATAGATATATACTTTATTAATCCCGTGGGGGAAATTCAGGAAAGACAGACAGCACATCATGGGTGTCAGAGGACTGACCAGTTTAGTGGATGAGAATGGACACATTTTACAAGATGTTACCTTCAAGAACAACAAACTGCTGATCGATGGCTGTAATCTGTACTACTTACTTTATTTTGATGAACAACTGGACCAGAGTCACGGGGGAGACTACGATTCTTTCGAAGGTCTCATATGTGGGTTTATCAAGGCTCTGAGAGACAATGGGATTGAACCCTATGTTATTGTGGATGGTGGGTCTGACTACACAGACAAGAAGTTTGAGACTCTGAAACAACGAGCTGAAGAAAAGATTCACAAAGCTCACGACGTGTCAGTGGGACGCAGAGGGGATGTCTTGCCACCCATAACTAAATGTGTGTTTTCACAGGTCCTCACCGAATTGAAAGTACCTTTTGCAAAGAGCCTCGCTGAAGCAGACAGAGAAATAGCCTCACTGGCAAGGGAGTGGAACTGCCCTGTGCTTTCCAATGACAGTGACTTCTACATATTCGACATCCCAGCCGGACTTTTACCCATCTCACATTTCAAGTGGAAGCAAGGGGGCTTGAAGACGGGTATTCCTGCCAAACACTTCACTCAAGAAAGATTCTGCTCTTGGTTCAAAATCGACCGGTCTCTACTACCAGTTTTTGCCTCCATTTCAGGAAACGATTATTTCAATCTCGCCAAGCGGGGCTTGTCCGTAAAATGGGCTGACTACTCGAAGCTGAGTGGGAGATTTGCCAATCTCTACGGTTTGCTCAACTGGTTAGGCAGTTTAAACAATAGGAAGAATGCCTTTAACGCTGTTCTCAAGTTGATGGATGACGGTAATAGGGTGAAAACTAAACAAACAGAACAAGCCTTCATGTTGAGCATGGAAGAATACAAACTATCTCCTAGCTCATTGGGGGAGTTCTTCAGGAACGGGACGCCACCTTCCATTATTCCAGAGCCTTTGAAGGTGTTGCCAGACTGGGCCCTCCTATCCCTGACGCAGGGGAAGCTCAGCTCGTACATCATTGATGTTATACTCTTTAGAAGAGTGATGCAGAGTTCCCAGGTAGAGAAAATCAGCTTACCCAGCGTAAAAATCACCTCAAGGCCCATACGGCAGATATTGTACGGGCTGCTAGTGGGTGGGAGATCCCCTGCTTCGATGGAGACGGGACAGTGTATGGTTGAGGAGTATGACAGAGATGGCCTGAATCTGACTAGTCACATGGTCAAGCCTATCCTCAGTGGGCCTGTACAAAAGCTGCAGCTGGACACTCTGGATAAGGTAAAAAATATATATACAAATATATATACGATGCAACATTTCAGTACTTATTTAAAAGATTGAAAGGATTTTGATAGATTAAAACAAACTTGAGCTTAATTGTCCATTTGAAATAGACTCTAAATCTGTTGTAACCCAGGTTACAGTATTTTTGGAGCCAAAGGCTTCAGTCTAGCTCTCCTCTCCGTCCTGCAGGCCCACCTCCCAGATCGACTGACGGTGATGTTAGAGACCCTGGGAGTGACTCAGTCTCTGACTGGCATCCCGCCTCACCTGCGTCTGCCTGTAAGCGTCACCTGCTATTGGATAAGACACGCAGACCCTCCCCCTGACATGCCTCTCCTGCAGGCCCTGCTCCTGGGTATGGTCTATGGAGAACTCTGCAGACAGAAGAAGGAGAGAGGTGGGGGCACTGAAACACACACAAACACACACACACATCAGTTTTATCAGGGGATGTTGCTAAGGTGGCTAAAACCAGCAGAGCCATGCTTTGTTTGCCCTGATTGCTGAACTGTAGGTGATAACTCCTTCCTGTGTGTGTGTCAGGGTTATCGAAGAAGAAGAGGCAGCAGGTGCTGCAGAGGTTTGAAGGAATAGTCCAGAGATGTACATGGAGGCTGGACCTGGATGTGGCCCATGCCTACAGCCAATGGCAGTCCTGCTTTACAGACAGCCTCAACTTGAACCAGCTGCTATGCTTCCCCCTTGTGGAGACAGAATGTGCAAGGTAAACTGGAACCCTAACTATAACTGATGGGAGCTTTGCAATCAAATTGGACTTGTGATTAAGCAAATCATTAACAAAGGTTCTTCTCATTATAGTCAATTCTTTTATTTTTTGCTGCTTTGAACAAATACATTTGATAAGAACTTTTCATATACAGCCACCATATCCTGTAGCATAACAACTTGCGTAAATGTATAACCAAACTAAACAGTGAATGTTGGGCTTTTGACCATAGAAAAGTGGATTTGTTCTTCAACAAAGGCACTGTGTTTGTACAGTAACTATTTTTCCTTCAGCTACTAATTGTACCCCACTTGTCTTTAGGTTAGTATAGGTTTATAAGGTTAGTATAGGTTGTTATGTGTATTAGAAGTTAAGTATACTTTCTTGTATATTGTATATTATTTTGTATATTTAGAAGGTTTATTATATTCGATTTTATCATACATGTAATCTGTTATCATAGATGTAATCTATGTTCTGGGTACTTATATGTTATTTTATGCCAGGTTGCTTTGCATTGTCTTGTCCCAAGAATTTCAGTGTCCAGTCTGACCTTGTGTTGTTCTGTAGATCTGACAATAAAAGACTTGAACTTAGTGTTAGCACTAACATTGTCTTTGTTGTTGACCAGGCTGTACAAAGGCACTCTTGTGCACCCCCTAGTGGTTGAACTGAGAAAAGGGGCGAGCCCAGAGTTTATCCTGGCTGGAAGCCCCATCGCTGGGCCGCTGTACAAGGCCCTCCTGGACACTGTGCTCCTCTCCCAGGACTGCAGATCCATCATCTCCACGACAACCCGAGGTGCATCTCGGGGCAGGACATTGCTACGGCAACCAATGGATGACCTCACAGCCGATCTGAAGAGGCTGGCGATGTAGGTGGAGCAGGAGGAAGAGGAGGATACCCAGAGAGAGAGGAAGATAAAGGACATCCCTGCAGAAGACCTGGGCTGGGTCGTCTCAGTGAAAACTCGACACAGGACCAAGTTCAGGGCCCAGAAAATTCCGAACCCAGAATTATCAAAGCCCCGGGACAAGGAAGGCTGGATCTGAGAATACCTTTATATTCCAACCCAATGAATTGCTTTAGGAATGTAAAGCAATGTATTGATTGGAAAGACATGTATTGATAGGAAAGAAATAATGGACTTCCAAATGTTTTTGTAAATCTACTCAATTTTAAATGTTTATTTGTGTTTATATGCTATTTGAAATGTAATTAACATGTTTTCACATTCAATGTATTGATTAAAATTTTGCAAAAAACTACACTGTTTTGATAAATTACCCAAATCCTAAGAATCTACCAATGTCCTCTAAACAAACTCATACTAGCTTGTTAGTAACCACAGTAAGTTTCAGGCATGTAACACTTTCCTAGTCAGTGTTAGCAGGGGAAAACAAGGCCTGCCATGAAATTCTCTCGCCCCGCATACGTTTCTCCCCTCCAGCATTATGTACGTATAGCATAAGTTTAATACCAATAGCCTACATGTGTATGTATAGGTTGGACAGGTCTGAAAACAGAATAGTCCATGGTCGGTGGGGCATTATTATGTTTTATTTGTTCATTTATTTCATTGACATATAGCCTAACTATCTTAAAAAATGATTTTATGGTGAGAATATTTATTTTGATGTTGATACATAGTTGATACATCGTTTTTGAGTACTTGTCTGTTGTAGGCTATAGGCATGTGAACCTTTGGTCCGTTTTCAGGACAGCTGATAGCCTATTTTGGATCAGAAGACTGTTGTTTTCGGCCTGTCTGAGTAACCCATCCTACGTACGCGCAGGCTAACTGCATTAAAATCGCATGCCTTTGAACCTATACATTAGTATGAAGAGCCACGTGAAATACTTAAGAACCTGCTACACAAAATACATTTCCTTTGGAAATCATAGCTGGGGTAGGCCTATGTTTCCTCAAATTGCGATGTCGTGGAGCAAGAATGTTGGTTCGCGTTCGTTACTAGGTTTGAGTGACGAATTTTAAAGGGGTGATTGACTGTTTTTTTTGAGTATTTTACACTGTTCCTTAAGGTCTCCGAATAGGGTATGTAACATTGTTTTGGCTGAAAATGGCCCGGGTGCTGTTCTATGCCCTCTTTTACATCCAGCATTTTTTTCCCGGGAAAAAACGCTAGCTTTTTCCCTTATATCATTGGTATTTAGATGAGCTGTGCGCTGATTGGTTGGTTTACAACGAGCGAAGCTGCGGAGCAAAGACGGCCAACAGCACTCACTGAAACAAGAAGGTGGCGACTTGAAATAAAAACGTACAAATAAATCTATTGTGTCTACACAACACTGTTTTCAACAGATTGACTAGATATAATTTGAAATGATTACGGTAGTTTCCACGTCTGTTGTCGAAGCAAACAGAATCGCCTTAGGTGGGTAACGTTAGCACTACAGCTTAGCATACAAACTATCGTGATTCAACACAGCTTCAGTTAGCTCTAGCTATCTTACTTATTTATATATTATAAGGCTAGACTGCTTTCGTTTTCTGGCTATTTTTTTGGAAGCTTCCCTTCTAATGCCGACTACAGTTAGTCTAGCTAGTCATTTGCTAAGTAAGGTATGTTGATGTGTTTAGAAAAGTAGCGTCGCTACCTCGGACTGGGCAAGAACACCAGTAAGTGGGCTGGTCTGGATGTACATTTTGGGGCATGACAAAGACACAGACCAGAGCCAATTGAATGCGCGATACCCTACTGACGTCAGTCGGGTGGATTTTTTCAAAAGCTACCGTTTTACAGCTAGATTTTTTCTTTTTGAGATTTGCATGGGAAATAAGTGTCAATGGACTTTGAGGTTCACTGTATGTTCATTTTACCCACCGAACTGTCGTTATTCAACTATGACAAGGTAAAAACGGTTTTGCAGTCAGTGACCCCTTTAAGGATTTTGTGTTGAGCATAGCATCTGATATTTACAAAGATAACCGACATACTTCTCTTGAATTCTATAACAAAGAAGGTGTAATGTGAGACTTCTGTCTGTCTCCCCTTCGTTTGGTTGCGATATCTGGATGAAATCCTTCGCCTTTTGATTTTGAGTGGTTCGCGCGCGCTCCCGCGAGGGGGTGCCTATCCAGAGAATCATACATCGGGTCCTATCATCGGGTCGCACAACACCTGTCCCAAATCCATAGCAGTACTCTGTGCGCATGGGCAAACGTAACCCTTACATAATGCTATCAGCTGATCTGAACACTGTTTCGTTTTCGGTCCTGAAGTTGCAGAAACGAAAGACATGCTTTACCTATGAAAACACGCACGCACACACACACATATAGGCCTATTCATATATATAGAGAGATTTATATAGACTTATATTAGAGAGAGATATATATCCATCCAATAGCATAGGTAGGCTATTATGGTATTTGATTACGCCGAAACATGCACATAAAGTCTATTAAAGTCTCTATAAAGTCTCTCAAAAACGTTTGGGGATTTTGTAATGTTTTAAATATTGGTTAAGCTACTACCTGTGGTGTATGACGAATGTAATTTATGAAACTGAAATGTGTCTGTCTCAGACAACGATAAATTAATGTGTTATTGTTTATCTACGTCATTACCACAAGTACTAACCCCAAACTCTCAATACAGTCAATATATATATCAGACGTCAAATTCAGCCAGGTTGATTTGGCTATATTTCTAGACCTAATATGGCTACAACGTTTGGTATGTAGATTGCATTACGTTAAGCCTAATGTTGTAATGCAGCATGAAATAGAAATGTGCCTATGCTTTTAAATATCCATGTGAAAGGGCAAACGTTTGTTTCTCCAAAACAAAACACAGGGAGGGGTTGTGGAGAATCAAGAGTGATGTAAGAAAAACGAAACTTAAAAAAAGGTGACTATGACTCTAGCCCTATAAATACCAGTGTACTCATTTGGAATAGGATCTAAACTTAAAAAGACAGAGAGCACATCATGGGTGTCAAAGGACTGACCAGTTTAGTGGATGAGAATGGACACATTTTACAAGATGTTTCCTTCAAGAACAACAAACTGCTAATCGATGGCTGTAATCTGTACTACTTACTTTATTTTGATGAACAACTGGACCAGAGTCACGGGGGAGACTACGATTCTTTCGAAGGTCTCATATGTGGGTTTATCAAGGCTCTGAGAGACAATGGGATTGAACCCTATGTTATTGTGGATGGGGGGTCTGACTACACAGACAAGAAGTTTGAGACTCTGAAACAACGAGCCGAAGAAAAGATTCACAAAGCTCACGACGTGTCAGTGGGACGCAGAGGGGATGTCTTGCCACCCATCACTAAACGTGTGTTCTCACAGGTCCTCACCGAATTGAAAGTACCTTTTGCAAAGAGCGTCGCTGAAGCAGATGGAGAAATAGCCTCACTGGCAAGGGAGTGGAACTGCCCTGTGCTCTCCAATGACAGTGACTTCTACATATTCGACGTCCCAGCAGGATTTTTACCCAGCTCACATTTCAAGTGGAAGCAAGGGGGCTTGAAGACGGGTATTCCTGCCAAACACTTCACTCAAGAAAGATTCTGCTCTTGGTTCAACATCGACCGGTCTCTACTACCAGTCTTTGCCTCCATTGCAGGAAACGATTATGTCAATCTCTACAGGCAGGGCTTGTCCGTAAATGGTCTGACTACTCGAAGCTGGGAGTGGGAGATTTGCTAGGCTCGACGGCTTGCTGCACTGGTTAGGCAGTTTAAAAGATAAGAAGAATGCCTTGAACGCTGTGCTCAAGTTAATGGATGACGGTAATAGGGTGAAAACGAAACAAACAGAACAAGCCTTCATGTTGAGCATGGAAGAATACAAACTATCTCCTAGCTCATTGGGGGAGTTCTTCAGGAACGGGACGCCACCTTCACTTATTCCAGAGCCTGTGAAGGTGTTGCCAGACTGGGCCCTCCTATCCCTGACGCAGGGGAAGCTCTTCTCTGACGTCATTGATGTTATACTCTTTAGAAGAGTGGTACTCAGTTCCCAGGTAGAGGACATCAGCTTACCCAGCGGACACATCACCTCAAGGCCCATACGGCAGATATCGTACGGGCTGCTAGTGGGTGAGAGATCCCCTGCTTCGATGGAGACGGGACAGTGTATGGTTGAGGAGTATGACAGAGATGGCCTGAATCTGACTAGTGACATGGTCAAGCCTATCCTCAGTGGGCCTGTACAAAAGCTGCAGCTGGACACTCTGGATAAGGTAAAAAAAATATATATACGATGCAACATTTCAGTACTTATTTAAAAGATTGAAAGGATTTTGATAGATTGATGATTATTAAAACAAACTTGAGCTTAATTGTCCATTTGAAATAGACTCTAAATCTGTTGTAACCCAGGTTACAGTATTTTTGGAGCCAAAGGCTTCAGTCTAGCTCTCCTCTCCGTCCTGCAGGCCCACCTCCCAGATCGACTGACGGTGATGTTAGAGACCCTGGGAGTGACTCAGACTCTGACTGGCATCCCGCCTCACCTGCGTCTGCCTGTAAGCGTCACCTGCTATTGGATAAGACACGCAGACCCTCCCCCTGACATGCCTCTCCTGCAGGCCCTGCTCCTGGGTATGGTCTATGGAGAACTCTGCAGACAGAAGAAGGAGAGAGGTGGGGGCACTGAAACACACACAAACACACACACACATCAGTTTTATCAGGGGATGTTGCTAAGGTGGCTAAAACCAGCAGAGCCATGCTTTGTTTGCCCTGATTGCTGAACTGTAGGTGATAACTCCTTCCTGTGTGTGTGTCAGGGTTATCGAAGAAGAAGAGGCAGCAGGTGCTGCAGAGGTTTGAAGGAATAGTCCAGAGATGTACATGGAGGCTGGACCTGGATGTGGCCCATGCCTACAGCCAATGGCAGGCCTGCTTTAAAGACAGCCTCAACTTGAACCAGCTGCTATGCTTCCCCCTTGTGGAGACAGAATGTGCAAGGTAAGCTGGAACCCAACTAACTGATGGGACCTTTGCAATCAAATTTGACTTTAATCATGTCGTTAAGCATATCATTAACAAAGGTTCTTCTCGTTATAGTCAATCATTCATTTTTTTGCTGCTTTGAACAGATGTATTTGCTAAGACCATTTCATATACAGCCACCATATCCTGTAGCATAACAACTTGCGTAAATGTATAACCAAACTAAACTGTGAATATTGGGTTTGTGACTGTAGAAAAGTGGATTTGTTCTTAAACAAAGGCACCGTGTTTGTACAGTTAGATATTTCCTTAGTGTTAGCACTAACATTGTCTTTGTTGTTGACCAGGCTGTACAAAGGCACTCTTGTTCACCCCCTAGTGGTTGAACTGAGAAAAGGGGCGAGGCCAGAGTTTATCCTGGCTGGAAGCCCCATCGCTGGGCCGCTGTACAAGGCCCTCCTGGACACTGTGCTCGTCTCCCAGGACTGCAGATCCATCATCTCCACGACAACCCGAGGTGCATCTCGGGGCAGGACATTGCTAGGGCAACCAATGTATGACCTCACAGCCAATCTGAAGAGGCTGGTGATGCAGTTGGAGCAGGAGGAAGAGGAGGATACACAGAGAGAGAGGAAGATAAAGGACATCCCTGCAGAAGACCTGGGCTGGGTCGTCTCAGTGAAAACTCGGTACAAGACCAAGTTCAGGGCCCAGAAAATTCAGAACACAGAATTATCAAAGCCCCGGGACAAAAAAGGCTGGATTTGACAGTGCCTTTTTATTCCAACTCTTCAAAATATAAATGATTACAAATTATTATAAATTATTATTATAAATAATGGACTTCCAAGTGTTTTTGTAAATCTACTCAATTTAAAATGTTTACTTGTGTTCTTTTGATCATTGTAAGCTATTTGAAATGTAATTAAATTAACATGTTTTCACATTTAATGTATTGATTTACATTGTTTAAAAAACTAGTTAGCCAAATCCTAAGAATGGACCTATGTCCTCTAAACAAACCCGTGTGCATATAACACAATGTGTTCTTTTTCAGAACAAGAATAGATCTGAAATCAAGAACAGATTGTGAAATGAGAGCCTAATCAGACAACCAGACATTTAAAAGATTTATAAAACGTTTTAATATATCATTATTTTCATACCGTCATCACAGAGCACTGGTTTCTGCTGTGCAACACTCACAACTCATAAATAAAGAATAAAATGTAAAGTGAAAAAAAACCATTTATGTTTTTTTCCCCAAACTGCATGAGACCAACGTCATTGCTCATTTCTACTTTCCACACACACACACCAAGAGGAGGAAATTAAAAAAGAGCAATAGATGTATTAGAAAGAGTATTTATTTAAATAGCTAGCGATTTATATGATTCGGGTATTAAGTGTTCAGGTGAGGTACTATACTGGCCAGGGGGAATTTGTTGTTGCCTTGCCAACGGGGAAAAATCAAAGCCAAATCAATAACTGGATGATTTACAACAAGAGAAAATTAATAACTTAATGATTCCACAAAGGTACATTGAAAAAAATATAAAATTCAGGTTTAATAATGTTCATTTTGGAGCTAAATATGTTCATTCTTGCAGACTTTAGTGATCTGACAGTGACTAGGTCTGACAGACTGCCCCCAAAAAGGGACAACTGACAACTCCTAAAAGAAGCCTGAGAATATAATAAACTTGGGATCATCAATAGGGGCCTCCAATACATACTCCAAAATCAGATGAGATACAGTGAGCAAGAGTTACCAACAGCATATATATGAGTGCATATAAATGTCACTAAGACCAATAGATTTGCACTTACATTACAGTGTGGACTGTATAGGTCTTTACAAACTTTCTCCATACCCACTGAGCAAAAGTACATTCCCAAATATGGAAAAAAGCAAGTAAGATGCATCTAAGACAGATAGTAAACGGTGGGCGAACAGAACATAGACAGGGTTCTTGGCGACGAGAACACAGACCAGCGTTCCACAGACTGACAGACAGAAGACCTTGGCTGGCTCAAACAGAAGGTTTGACATATTGGATGTTTCGTCCACATCACTATGTTTAACAGTGCCTTAAAACAGTGTTCAAATATCACTGACAGAGCTAGTTCCACAACATCGTTTCTATGTTGCTGAATCTAGAGTAACATTTGTATTCAGTCATTCATTGAAACCAGACATCATGAAAAACGTGGCTGCATTTATTTGGGGGAATCAGCATTAGGACTGTGGAAACTGCACTCACTCAAATACTGGTCTGTATTAGTGTTAGAACCTTTGAACCAGACAGACAGACACTTCACAGGAGGTGCTGAGCTGACACTGTACAGAAGAAACAGATCAAATAACTGGCTCCATGTTGAATCCAGCAGATGTTCACGATACAAACAAAAAAAAAGTAGGGATTCTAAAGTAAGGGAATAAGAGCCATGTGTGCCTCCAGGGAACACTTGAAAAATAGAAAACAAATAAGAATAATCAACATAATTTAAAACCAAGACTAATAAATCTCCAGAAAAATCCAGTATATTTAACAACAAATAACAATTTATAGTGGTCAACTCTGACTCAAGTCTACACCAAACCAAAAACATTACAAAACGGATTGCACACATTTCAAGCTTTAATCAGAGTGACACACATATCCATGATAGAGATTGTTAGAGCATGAAAAGAGGGAATGTAGAAAGTCATATCCCTGACTCTGTTAAGCTGTGGTCGCCCACCAACTGCTGAAGGCAAGGTGATACGAGGAAGAGAGGAAACTAGTGGGAAACCACTTAACATCATGAAACCCACAAGGCATGTGTAGACGCTCCCCGCAGAGGAAGTCTTCCTCCTGCAGTCTCAGTACCCAGACATGAGCAGCTGATCTACGAGAAGTCCCGGATGTTCCCTTGGATTCTAAAGTCCCAGACATGAGAAGGTTCTGCATGAACAGTTTACAGTGTGGGTCTGGAGGAGGGTAGAGTTTGAAAGCAACAGTCCCAAAAGATCCTTCTGGAATGAGGATTGGGAGGGGGAATTGATCACTTTCATTTTAAACAAAACTGTGACAAAACTGCCAGTCTCTGTCCAACCCCCCCCCATCACTGTCAGTTAGCGCCTCCTCTCCGGTGTGGAGCGTGCGTCATACTTCATGGAAGGAGTCTGAGGCCTGGGTCAGCCGCTCACCGGTCAGCCGCTCGCCCCCCCCGCCACCGCTCCATCAACTTGATGCCCTCCGAGACCACGCACACGGACGAGGTCAGCGCCACCAGGAACAGCAGGTCTGAGGAGCAACACCACGGAGACGGTTAGGGCTTCAAACGACTGCAGCTCTCACCCACACAGCAAGCGTATCGGTCTAATAAAAAGATATACCGCTAACGGCTCAGTTCAGGGTGTAGTTTGCGTAGCAGGACACATGGGGGCGGTACTTACCCAACGCACTGAGGCTCTCCGTCTGAAAGACTCTCTGGAGCGGGGGGAAGTAAATGACCAGCAGCTGGCCCATGATGGAGCCCAGCACAGCGTAGCAGAACATCCGGTTACTGCACAGCCCCAGCTCATGCACCATCCGAGTCTGACAGGGATTAAGGAGCAGGTTAGCGGATGTGTCGCAGGGTTAGGGTTCGAGACCCTCTCTGTGACACAGGGAGCCAGGACAGCACCGTTTTGGGCTGGTAAAGGCGTTCAAGGTCTTTGAGACCGAGAGACTAAACCGTTCCATCTGATAAGTGCTAGCTCGGGACCCCACCTGGGAACGCGAGCTGAGGGCGTTGAACATGTCGAAGAACACGAAGCAGGTGAACGTCATGGTGGTGTCGCGAGGCGTGATCTCGTTGTCCCGGAGCTGGGAGAGGAGGAGGAGGCAGAGAGAGGACCAATCACACGGACACACATTAGGTTAGGCCTGGGGTGAGTGGAGCAGCTCTTTGAGAAAACACGACATAGGCAAGATTGTCTGGGTTAAGTAGTAACATAGCAACAGATCAGAAGCGTGTCTATAGCTCGCGGCGCCACGGTTACCTCTCTCCAGAAGACAAACAGGGTTCCGCACACGATGACGAGAGCAGACACCAGCACCTTGACGAGGAGGCTGCGTGTGATGATGCTGTCCCGCACGTTCCTCGGAGGCTTCCGGATCACGTCTCTGTCCACGGGCTCCACGCCCAAACTGGGACGGACAGGAAGCACATATTAGAAAAGCTTCATTTCCAGAACAGCTAGGGCATCTGAATCGTATCCAACTCAAAGATGCTGTTCAACCTCTGACCCCCCCCCAGGTCCCAGAATCCCCCAGGCTACCTCTGAGCTGGAGGTCCGTCCATGATGATGTTGATCCACAGGATCTGCATGGCGTTCAGAGGGTTGGGGAAGTTCATCAGCGTTGCCAGGGAGATCAGCGTGAGGGCAGCGATACTCCTGAGAGAGCACGTAGGACGGGACATGAGAGCTGCTGAGAGGCCAGAGGATCACGTTTCCTCTCCACAGGAAGAGCAACTTCTCTGAACGCACTTGATACTAGTTCTAAAAGAACAATGCTGCTCTAATATAGTCTGATTTGCCAAAAGGAAAGCCGAGTTATACTAATGACAAAAGTGTATTAGAAGCTGCTCAAAGACCATGTGAGCATGTTAAGCTGGGGAGATGTCCTCCAGCATTTGAAGAGGACTGGCCATGTAACAGAAATGTTGGAAGAGGGAAGTTTATAACACGGTTTTAAAGAAATAATGATAAAAGATCAACCTTTGGATCCTTCCGCATTCTATGTAGACGCGTTTGAGACAAAAACAGAGCCGCCTTCGAAAAGAGAACTCACGTGCTCAGCTGGAAACGGACAAAGTTCTTGATGTTGTTGTAAATCCCTTTCCCTTCCTCAATGGCAGACCTGTGGGCGGCCAAACAGAGATGCCCTCACATGACTGAGCAGAGACATGGCGGACCACAGGACACATTTACACTGGATTTAATGAGCCCTGAAGGGAGGGAGGGGTAAGACTGGGGTGGTGGGGGGGGAGGGGGTCACACACATGATGGTCTGGAAGTCGTCGTCCACCAGGATCATGTCGGCCGCCTCCTTGCAGACGTCCGTGCCCGTCTGGCCCATGGCCACACCGATGTCCGCCGCCTTCAACGCTACCGCATCGTTCACACCATCACCGGTCATGGCAACCACCGCCCCGATGTTCTGAAGAGACTGGAGTAGCAGGAGGGGAGACAAAGAGAGATGTTTTAATAATACTGTAAGGCCTACTTCTAAAACTTCCCCAGAACTCAGTAACTTGCGACAGTCTAAAATCTTATGTCCTCAGTATGAACTTCCCTGGGTATCACCCACATGCTGTGAGTCTGAGGCCCACAGAGGCAGGCCCACCAGAGGCAGGCCCCCCAGAGGCAGGCCCCCGGGTCTCTTACCTTGACTATCTTCAGCTTGTGTCTGGGGCTGGCTCTGAAGAACACCGCTATCTGTTAGGAGAGAACAGAGAGCACCATGCTGTCACCAGCACCCTGACAGAGCACTACCACTATGGACATGGCACATCACCAGGGACACACAATCCACATATCGGATACTCTTTGATCACAATGGACACAGCATCAGCATATCCACAACTTTGCTGCTTGTTTGACTCAGGAGAGGGTGGTCCATACCCCAGCACAGCCAGAACAATACGTTGTGCAATAAGCCGTGTGTGTGTGTGTGTGTGCGCACACTTACCCGTGGGACGATCTGAGAGAGCTGCTGGAGGTCCATCTGGTCCACCTCCTCTCCAGACAGGGACTGAGAGCCCTTAGTGTACAGGCCCAGTCGACTGGCTAAGGACACACACACACATTTTAATGATCATTTATTTCACACATTTTCAAATATTTTCTTTGAGCAGAATAGGGTCAGAAACACAGACGGACAGAAAGACAACACACACACCTATGGCGACAGCGGTCTCCTGGGAGTCCCCGGTGACCATCTTGATGGCCACGCCAGAGCTGATGAGCGCGCCCACCGCCTCCTTGACCCCTATCCTGGGCGGGTCAATGATGCCCACCAGCCCCAGGAGCGCTAGGTTGCCCATCTCTGCCCCAGAGGCAAATGCCAGTACTGCACCAGACACACAGTCATCAGACCTCTACATTCCCAGAAGCAGATTAACCAAACAGGACACAAAATACACAGAATCCATTGGGTGAGTCCTTCCTAGTATCAGAGCTGGAAGGATCAGACACGTGGAAAACATTGCTATTGTAGGGTAATACAACCAATCCTGTGCTCTATCCTTCTCGGTTGGACAACTGTGAGGTGTTTGGGACGAGGGAGCGGCGGCGGTTTACCTCGGAGCCCAGCTGTACCCATGTAGCTCGCCTGCTGCTGGTAGAGCTCCCTCTGCTGGTTGGTCAGGGGCAGCGTGGCGCCTCTGCTGTTGTAGCTGCTGCAATGGCGGATAACATGCTCGTAGGCCCCCTTCAGGTAGTACACACCTGGCTTGTCCTGAGGAAACACAGAGGATGCCCTAACCATGTGAAGTACACTCCTAGCTCATCCTAAGGGAACACGGTAGCCTAGCATACGACCCCTAACCCCACCCATGCCTGCGCACCTCAAGGTAACACCTAGGCCACTTGATCTAGGATGATCTACTGTGATCTAGTCTGACCTAGTGGGCTCTACTCTGACCTATTGGGTTTAGTCTGACCCCGTGACTGCAGAGCTCAGGTCCTCAGAGAGGTAGACCAAGGGCAGATCCTGCTCTCTGCTGCACAGCAACAAGAAGACCACAAATACCTACTAAACGGGCCAAACAACCTCACAAAGTCAAAGATAAGAAGGGGGAAACAGCCGGTACTGTGTTTCACAACAAGGAAGCGACGCATGCCGTCACTCGTGCCATGTATGTTAAGGATCAACCCGTTCTGCCAAGGTATCGTGTTGCGTATTTGGGGGTGAGGAGTTGCGTCGGGCCGGAGGTGTCTGGTGTTGCTGACCTGCTGCGTGCGGTGGACACAGCGCACGGCCATCCACTTCTGCTCCGAGCTGAACGGGTGCTCTTCTAAACGGACGTACTCCTGCTGGAGACTCTCCAGACCCATCTGCAAGGGACGCACGCACACAGACACACACGCACACAGACACACACGCACACAGACACACACGCACACAGGCACACACGCACACAGGCACACACACACACAGACACACAGGTGTAAAGGTAAATATAATTACACCCAAAGAAACACACATCTATCCATGAGTAAACACTAACTCTCCTTTCAGGACCTAAGTATTAACTATGAAATATGAATAGAGAGACCTGTGCCAGTGCCCCGTTATCTGTAACAATGTTGCAATAAATTCCACAACATTTGATAGGTTTGAAAATCGGTTTTCTTGTGTCAGAGAGACTTTGTTACACAAAGAGAGCACTGTGCAATCGAATGAAGGAAACTCTCCTGTCCTATTATTCCTAGAAGGCTCAAATCTCCTGGTGTCAAGAGACTTTGCGCCTGTTGTCATAGTGCCAGCTCCACAGCCACTCCCCAGACAGCACACAGGAGATCCGGTTTGCTCCCTGGATGAACTGTGCTTGGGGTCACAGGTGTGCTTGGTGCTTTAACAAACATACCAGCCAGTCCCTCCAGGTCAGGCACACACGGCGTCTAGTCAGGTGAACAACACATCCTTACAAAGTGCGGTGGGAAAATCTCCACCTGGATGTATCCGGGAGCATTCGAGACAAGCCTTGTTTGTTGGACTCGTGGACCTGTTCGGGTATCAAACATTTATACGTTTTCATTGATAGAAAGTACCTTCATGGCGAGAGCGACGAGGGCTCCCTCGGTGGGGCGTCCCATGAGGGTGTTGTTTCGGATGACAGAGTCGTTACATATGCAGCCAGCCTAGCAGGACACAAGACACAAGCACACACAGGGTTTAGAGACAGAGAGATGGAGCATGTTGGACAGCAGACGAGGGCCAGGCTCGCTCACCTCCACCACCTTGCCGAGGGAAGGGTTGGAGAAGCCGTGCACCACCTCCCCGTCCAGCAGCACCTCTCCTGTGCCGTTGTATCCCACCCCCGTCACCTGTGACGGGACAAGACAGAGGACATCCAAATCACACAAGCCCCAGGACAGGTTCAGAACCCTTCAACGACGCACCAGACCCACGGTCAGCGTAGCACAGCTATACACGCCGATCGGGTCCAAACCGAGCTTGTGAGAGCTCCTCCCCACCTCGGCGTGGAGTCCGTCCGATGTAAACAGGTGAGTGACCGTCATCTCGTTTTTGGTCAGAGTCCCGGTCTTGTCAGAGCAGATGACGTTGCAGCAGCCTAAAGGGTACGGTGAGGACGAGGAGAGCAAAGACGCACGTTTAGAATGCACCGGAAATCTTCCAACGAATACTTAAGGTATTGGGTTTACTGACACACTGTCTCAGACACACACACACACACACACACACACAACCTTGATGTTAGCTTACCTAGCGTCTCCACGATGGGCAGCTTCTTGATGATGGCCCGCTTCTTCACCATCCTCATCACGCCCAGCGCCAGTGTGACCGTCACTACGATGGGCAGGCCCTCTGGGATGGCTGCCACCGCCAGGCTGGGGGTTGGAGGGGAGAGGGGGGGGGGACAGTGCTTATGAAATCACAGTTTAAATAGGTGAAAGCCAACCTAATGGAGGAACCAGACATTACACTGCTCTGGCTGAACATGAGATCAGCTATGCAGGCCACTTGGAAGCGTGTCAGGGGTTGTGATAACAGCCATGTGATCTCCTTAGAACTCCCGTGATTAGGCCCAGTCAGGCCACACAAGATCAAAACAACACACAACCGGACGACAGTCCAGAAACACACGGTCATGACAGGAACACAAACAGGGACAGGAACACGGGGCTTACCTGACACCGATGGTGAACATGTCTAAGATGCGTTTCCCCTGGAGCCAGCCAACCAGCATGATCACCCCTGAAACACAGCAGCATGTTAGCCATGCTAACCTGAAACACAGCAGCATGTTAGCCATGCTAACCTGAAACACAGCATCATGCTTAAGTCATGCAGCATCATGTTTCAAGTTAGCCATGCTAACTTGAAAAACAGCATTGATAGGTGACATAAACAAGCATACACTACCTATTATTCCAAAAGAATAGAGAGAGAGCTGTTTTCCTAGTAAGTCCATGCTTTTCTGTAAAGGTGTTTTGGGAGCCTATTTGATAAAGGAACAATTGGGTATAATTTAATACTCAGAATAAAAAATAAAATAAATTAACAGGCAAAATAGTCAACCACATACTGTTAGAACTTCTCTTTTCAAACATGATTGTTCCATTACCTCCTCTGCTTGCATCATCTTAAACACTTCACCAAACTCTGAATTTTCTCCCGTTCCTATGACGATGCCCTACGAGACAGGGGGATAAAAACCCATTAGGACAACATGTATATTCAATGCAGAGGGATGCACTGTCTCAGAAGCGAATCATCCTGTTCAGAGTCAAATCAGTCCACAGCAGCTATGGAGGATGTCGCAGTACGTTACCTTGGCCTTGCCGCACCGCACCAGGGTGCCCATGAAGGCCACGTTGCTACGCGAGGTGATGTCACCGTTGTTGCCGGACGGCTGGTGGGAGGTGGATTTGGAGCAGGGAGCCGTCTCTCCCGTCAGGCTGGACTCGTCCACTGATAGGTCAGTGGCCTGGAACACAGAAGGGCTTGGATTACTCTCTGGAGGCGGGAAACCTAATGAAGGGGTTAGGGTTATATGGGCACAAGTGTGTGTGTGTGTGTGTGTGTGTGTGTGTGTGTGTACCTCAAAGAGGCGAAGGTCAGCCGGGACTCTCTCTCCAACAGTCAAGCACACCGTGTCTCCAGGTACCAGCTCTCGAGCCAGCAGGTGCTCCAGGTGCCCTTCTCGCACACTGAGGGGAGATTTTAGTTGAACTTGTGGTTTAACTAGCACACATCTGTGTGTGTGTTTGTGTGAGAGAAAGACGAGGTACGAGGGTGAGAGAGTGTGAGTGTGAGAGAGAGAGAGAGAGAGAGAGAGACTGTATGGACGAGAGAGAGAGACTGTATGGATGAGAGAGAGAGAGAGAGAGGTTCTAACCAGTGGCATTCTGGAGGCACCAGCTTCCCCAGCTCTGCCAGGGACTTCTCGGAGCGGTACTCCTTCAAAGACAGAGAAACACGATGAAACCATGGCTACCCACGCCGACGTAGTCAAATGCAGGCACACATTGACTGCACACACGCATGCGGAGGAACACATGCAAAACACACACTGAGCGACTGAAGAATACTAGAGTGCGTGTTCATTTTTCATGTCCTCATCAATGATGGAACACTCGTGCATTTTCAATGACGTCCACACGGACTGGAGGAGACCGTCTGGCTGTGCTTCTCCTCGCTCAGCTCAGAACACATCATCGCTACACTGGACACCGTTCCAGGACGGGAACCCAGATCCACTCACCTGGACGAAGGCCACTGTCACAACGATGATAATGGCCTGTCAACAGAAAGAAGGAATGGAGATGTGAGAGCCCGGAGGAGACCGCGGCACAGAAAGCATTGCGTGTCTTTTTGCACGTCAAAGAGCAACGGGGGTGTCGCCACGTTGCCACGGGCGAGCGAGCGGGGTGTCCTCTCACCACTGTGATGCTGATGGCGTCGTCAAACTGGTGCATGAGGACACTGATGACGGCAGAGGCCAGCAGCAGCATGATGAGAGGGTCCTTGAACTGAGGAGAGAGATGCATACACACAGTAAGACTGGGGAGAGATCTGCACACACACACACACACAGCAGTAGGACTGAGGAGATACACACACACAGCAGTAGGACTGAGGAGATACACACACACACACACACACACACAGTAGTAGATTTAACAACACTCATATACCTAGCAGTAGGACAGAGCTGGGAATAAGTAGAAGCAAGGAAACCATTTGTCTCAATGACAAAAGCACGTTGTTTAATCGTCTTCTAGCACGCCACAGGCAGAGTAATAGCTGAGCTGACAGGGGAGCCATTTACACTGTGGGGTATGACAGTGCTAGATTAGTGGGATAACCTCTGATTAGCCAGACAACTGCGCTGTCGAGCTGTTTGACGAGGCAAGACGGCAACATCGCTAGGACACAGCGTGTACTCCGAAGCACTCCGAAACATGGGACATTTTTACGACAGAAATCAGGGTTTTGTTAAAATGTTCCAGGTCATCCCCGGGCCGTTACTGTCCAACTGCACTGTTTCAGCACACTAGTATTTATCACTTCAGTGGGGGAGAGCACCATGATGGATGGCCTTGAAACGAGATGACGGGAGATTCCTATCCAACACCAGAGCTCTTCCAATGACCTGTTTCCGTACAGGCCTGCTGGAGACTGATATCTGCAGCATCGACATGCAGGACTGCCAACATTATGCTGATGTGTCCAGCGGCATTCTCTCTTTTGTGCGACACACGCCGCGCATGGATTCCTTTTGTGGTGCTGCCTGTCATGTGGAGACACTGTGGAGGGTGAGGCCAGGCCAGCTCCTGCTAGCTGGGTACTGTAGAGTGTGAGGCCAGGCCAGCTCCTGCTAGCTGGGCACTGTGGAGGGTGAGGCCAGGCCAGCTCCTGCTAGCTGGGCACTGTGGAGGGTGAGGCCAGGCCAGCTCCTGCTAGCTGGGTACTGTAGAGTGTGAGGCCAGGCCAGCTCCTGCTAGCTGGGCACTGTGGAGGGTGAGGCCAGGCCAGCTCCTGCTAGCTGGGTACTGTAGAGTGTGAGGCCAGGCCAGCTCCTGCTAGCTGGGTACTGTAGAGGGTGAGGCCAGGCCAGCTCCTGCTAGCTGGGTACTGTAGAGTGTGAGGCCAGGCCAGCTCCTGCTAGCTGGGTACTGTAGAGTGTGAGGCCAGGCCAGCTCCTGCTAGCTGGGTACTGTAGAGTGTGAGGCCAGGCCAGCTCCTGCTAGCTGGGCACTGTGGAGTGTGAGCTGCTGGTAGCTGGGTGATAGCTGAGTGAGTAACACTGATAAGAGGCAGAGTATCCCTCCACCAGCCACACACACACCACATGGTGACAAGACATTGGAGATAGGGTGGCTTAGTAGATAGGGTGGCTTTATCTGAAAAGCTTCTTTCCAGCGACCCCCTGACCCTGACTCAGCATTCTAGAATGACCCTTCTCATACTGTTAGAGAAAGGCTGTACAGTGTGACCTTGGCTTTAGGCAAAACTCTGACCGTAAATATGTAGGGCACGCCCCTCAGTCAACAGTCCTGAACACACCAACTTTGGGCTCAGTACACCAAAGTTACTACAGACACCAAAGATTAGGCACGGTTCACAATGACATTTGCCAACCAGCATACTCCTTTTCAATATGTTGCCAAGGCAACAAGAGACCGCAACTTGCAGTCACATCCTTGAAATGTATTTTACTTTGGATGCTTTTCCTTTTCCCTTTGAAGCAGAAGTTGCGAGGGGCGTCAAGGGGGCCAAACAAAGGCAATAGAAGAACAGTGACAGAGAGAGAGAGAGAGAGAGAGAGAGAGACAAAGCACCCCCATCGCTCTCTTTTATCGTGAGGGAGAGAAAACTGCCTCTCCCGGTGGCAGTGCTATATTTATCAACTCTCTTCTCACCACAAAGCACTGAGCTCAAAACAGCCTAGATCTCCCCCTCCCTCCCTCTCCCTCTCTCTCTCTCCCTCCCCCCCCCTCTCTCCCTCCCCCCCCCCTCTCTCCCTCCCCCCCCCTCTCACCCTCACCCTGTCTAGAGGACACTGGGAGCTTTTGTCCTTGTCATAGAAAACCAGAAGGGGAGAGTTGGTTGAGGAGGAACTGAACTGTGATATTTCACATGTACAAAACGCTGCGGTGTGTGTGTGCGCTTCTTCTGAAACCTGAGTCCTCCATCAGTGATAGCAGCATTGGTACAGAAATTGCTGGAAATGTCAAGTCAGCCCTGGTACCACTCCACCATGAAGAATGCTATAACGGCTAACTGGCTAGATTCAACTTGAATGCAGGCTACTAATGTATTCCTAGTATTTTGACATGTTGAGTGAGTGCTGCTTGATTGGGCTGGTCAAACTCTTCATTTTTAATAGATAATTTCAAACAATATCAGATTTCAAATTCATTCATTATAAAATTCATTTTTACTTTTTCTTATTTATTTATTTATTACTTAGATACCTAATTCGAGTAAATAACATAGATAGCATAGTCTCTCACCTGGCAAATATACTTCCTCCATAGTGGTTCCTCTTCACTGATGTCAAACTCGTTCCAGCCATGGTAGGCACGGCGACGTGTCACCTCACTCTTAGACAGGCCGTACTGCAGGTCAGCCTAACACGAGGACAGGAAGCTCTGTTTAAAGTGCATTATCAACGCCAAACAAAGTTCACCTCAAATGAACTATGTGCCTACCACATCTTCTGTCTTTGTATTTGACCTTGGACACCGTCCAGCTCTATACGGTTCAGGTGGTGTTTATCATGCTAGCAACTTCAGTATGAGTGAGATCATTAACATGCTATGAAGCTGTTATCGAACAAGCTCAAAGAGAAGCTGTGTCATCAGTGTGAGTAGATGATGTTTGTAGAAGGCACTGTTCAAACCACAGAGTCACAGAACACTGTACATATGAGTTAGTTCGTTTGATGGTGTGTATTCAGATATCATTCCCGATAAGACTTTTGAATCTTTTAAGTGTTGTGGTTCTACCAGTCTGTGACATGATAAACATACCTGCAAGACGCACGCAACTTCGTTCACTGGTAGTTCACTGGCTTTCTTTGAGGTTAATACAGGAACCATGGTCTCATCTTCACTGTATGGTTCTCTCTGGGAAAGCTGCAAGACAAACAAAAACAGAAAATAATCCACTTCAGGGATATTAATATCATGATGTAATACAAAACTAATCCCTTGAGAAAAGTTGGCCCAGAGCACACCAAATAACCGACTAACACTGACTGGGTTTAATAAAATATTATGGTTGTATTTATCTTGACTTTGCTATTGTTCAAACATGAGTCCAGATGTCCCACTGACCTGGACTGGACTGTGTCTGTAACTAAATCTACACCCAACCACATTGTGCCATAGTCAAATATGGCAACCCAGAGGGACAAACCTGGCAACCCATAGGGAGAGAACATTTTGGAAAGGAGGACAATCTAATGATGGCATGCGATCAAAAGCAGCATGACATACCAGAGAGATGACAGCTAACTCTACACCGTAGAGGCTACTGCTGGTACACTGAGGAGGCAACATGTTGCATGACCACATTTCCTCAGAATTGAAATAACTTGAATATATCCTCCCAAAATGGATGATATCACTTAGTCAGACCTACGCCCCGAGGGAAATATCTAGAATAAAGCAAAACCACTCACACGCTAGCCAGAATAAAAATCCTTAACTCACCCTCATCATACCAGACTGAATCTGCATGTTAACAAGTAGGATATTTGAAAACTCCTTCGACCCATGGTAGAGTACATGACCATAGACTGAGGACCAAACAATTCTTCACACATTCCACTGTTGCCTACATTTGCTATGTGGCAATCGTGATGTTTTGCTGCACTGTCCAGGGAGCGGTAGGCCCTGCTCCTAACCCGCACAGGCCAGCAGGCTGTGAGCGGGTGAGCAGACAGCCTAGCTGCTCTCCACACTGCGATCCTCACCCTTCCAGTCACACTGTGGTCTGTCTGGCAGAGACACTTTCTTGGCCAGTATCTCCCCGACTCCTGTTTAAGGATCCAGTCCAACGTCTCCCTCTCTCTGGCTCTCTCCTACGGTCTCTCCGCTAAAACGAGACAAAGCGCCTTGCGTAAGAGATGGCAGCGAGTGTCCGGCTGAGAGGATCCCCTCTGATTAAGAGTGACAAGGGTTTAAACCCCGATCACACTCCTCCTCGAGTGCTCCTCTCTCTCTCTCCATGTCCCAGACAGGCTGGCCTAACGAACGAACCAAGGCTTTCCCTGGGATTGACGCTCGCAGAAGGAGAGGGAGATTAGATTAGAAATAAGGCACACTCTCTCCTTTCCTTCCCAACTCTCTCTCTCTCTCTCTGCACACCCTCTTTCCCTCTTCTCCTTACACACAGTAGAACAAGCAAAGTGTTAATCATTGTCTTGGAAACTCTAATTAGATCCAGGTCAAACTCTGTGAATGAGGTTAAGGACTTTGTCGGAGGAACAAGGCCACTGCCCTGGGGGGGAGACGCGTTTCCCCACCGAGCAGCACAGAATCACCAGCCAGAACACCTGAACATCACCTCCTCAAAATGTGCACTGCCACAGAAAAGAGATTAGGAAATGGGAGAGTGTGCTTTTTCCCACCTCGTAGGACTGTCCTATACGCCCGCGCCTGATGGCAGTGTACATTAAGCAGGTCTTGCGTGGCGATAAGAGGTTTGTGGTCAAGATCCCACAGCAGATAGATGGAGTCAGGGGAGAGAGTGGGCTGCTGTTGTAGCCATGTAGGACGCCAGGAGCCTCTGAACCAAGCGACAGTCCAGAAATAAGGAACCTGGGATTTTCAGGCTTGTGGGAACTCTAACTGGCTTTAGTATTCAATGAGGGTAATTTCAGCTACACTTAAAAAAAACCTGTCTAAATGTGGCTTTGGTAATGACTAATGAGAGCTGCTGTTTCCCACAAGCCTGAACATCCCAAGCCAAGAAACCTTTATTCCGGTCTTAACCATAAGCCTGCCTGCATGTGCCTCTAGGGAAGAAGAAAGTAAGGAAGTAAGAGCTGGAGACATTGTGTGCTTGGTCTTGAACCTTGATCCCTGACTGATAAAAGAACATGGATTTCCTGTTGGGTGTGATTCTGCCAGCGGCGCTTCCCACTTGCTATGACAGAACAGGATCCTCTCTCCCTCAGGTAAACGGGGATAATGAGAGCGAGCCAAGGAAGAGTGGATAGTGTTAACAGCCATCACAACATCTCATTCCTACACAGATTCCTTGGCTGCTTCAATTCACTACTTACAAAGTAAAATACTTCCAGATTTTCTGTATCTGGTCACAGAGACATGTCAGTACACAAGAGAGGGAAAGAATGTTAGAGAATAAAGAGAGGGACAAGGGAGTCAGAGAGAGAAGGAGGATGTAAAGTGATATTTATACTTTGCAGGCAGACAGACTTTGCCGAGAGGACCAGCACAATTCACTGGTCATGCCAATGATTCTTAATATCTCACAGGTGCACCATAACATAACAAGTGTGTTATAAAATCTGCCTCATAGACCTTTAAAATGTTACTTTACAGGATTGTTAAGGAAGTTAATAGAGTAGAATGTCTGTAGGATGTCTATAAAATCACCATGCGACATCTCAGAAGAGGTTTGTTGTTCAGGTTAGCAACAACAACCATGATGGGTCAGACTTAGTTAGGGGGAAGGTTGATTATGTTAATGTCCTTGGATAACGTTCATTAGATAAACAGTGCCACACTCGATATTATACTCTTAGAAGAGCAGAGCTTATTAAGCTCTTTGTACTTGGATTTATATTCATTATTTAACAGATTATCTTTCTTCTTGAGTGTAACAAAGATTAAGGCTGCACTGTGGGCTAGCAGTGTTCAGTCTAAGTGAGTTCTGTCTGTGCTGAGACAGTCAGCACCAGCATCTGTTCTTCATGCCGGAAAATGCTGTGTTCTTCACATCTGCTGTGATAGGTTTGGCAAAGACAACGGTTTTCAATGGCAGTTGACCAAAATAGCAACCCTGTGCATCGTTTTTTCACCCATCTTAAGAGGACTTCATGCAGTGATTTGAAACATATAACTTAAACATATAGCCTAGCTGCTTTCTAAAGAGAGAGAAAGAGAAAAACGAGAGTGACTGTTGAATCGGGATTGGTAAAAAGAGTCAGTGTAGAGGCAGTGTGAGTCAGGCCTGGAGAGACAGGTTTGGTTTGCCACATATTGAAATGACGCCCGCCCACTCTTTAGCAGGTACACATGAAGAGCAAACACACATTCAGTCAGCGCCTGTCCCACACTCGGCTAAGTACACGTGCATGCATAGCAAACACACAACTGTCAGTCAAGTATTGAGACCGAGCCTAGTGAGCATTTAAATGTATTAACACAGAACCTGTATTTGCTAATGAGCACTACTACATCCCTGAATGTATGTGACCAGATGGGTCTTTTCATCAAATGAAAAAGGGAGAAGCCAACACCATTACAGATCATTTTCCAAAATGTTTTGAGATCAACATCTCAAAACATGACAGCTGCCTCCAAGAAACAGAACAAATGATAACATATCTCAGCAGATGAATGTTCTTGGCAATATTTAGCGGATATTGTGATAAGGTATTAGGCCTACTGCATAGCCTAGGCAAGGTGCTGCCAGACTATTGTAGTCACCATTTGTATTCATGCCTTGTCCCAGTGCTTGCCGCCAATTACTCCATTATGTTACCCATCAGTCTAGACCTGTACTAGCCCTGAAGCAGAGAGAGGACATCACACACACACACACACTTTACATTTCCAGCTGAAGCTGAATGACAGCAACAATTGCCTGCCTGGACAAGTAAGAAGGAGAATGCACAGCTTTACACACATTCAATTGTCCAACTAAGCCTCAACACAGGCCTCCCTTTGAACAATGTGTCACGTTGTGTTATTTTTCGTTGTGTTATTCTCTGAAAAAGCACAATTCACAATGCACTGTCAATTCTACCTTTCTCAAGGAAAATGATGGGCAGATAAGCGTTCCCTATTAATACAGACATATTCTTGGTGTATTCAAACAGGCCTGAATCAAAGTATCAACCTCTCGGTTATCTTTTTCATTGGGGTATCAGACAATCAATGGATAATTCAAACACCTTGTCGCAGGAAAAAGTGGATACCAAATCTGTGTAGAACAAACTTGCCAACCATGCAGGCTAGCTAACGCTGATCTGTTCTCAATTCTCCTTAGCAAAACAAATTGTTATAGAAGACGGCGGTATAGACACATTGTGAAGCTAGCTAGCTAGCTAGCTAGTTTAGAGTAGACGTATCGCTAGCTAGTCAGCATCAGCTAAGTTCTAATGAGAGCAATACTCGCGCTGAGTGCAATTTTGAAATTCGCTAGGCTAGATAGCTGGCTACACAGCGGACTTGTGTGGTTTACCACATAATACCGGAGTAACCCCTCCTAGTATGGTGGGAAACAATGACAGGATAAGGACCAAGATGTGTAAACAGAATACAACAGGCTTGCCAGTCGTTATTTGATAGCTATCTTGCAAATAAGGTCGCCATACAGTAAGCCAAATAGCTAGCATAGCTAGCAATCAAGCTACTAGGGGTAGCCTAGATGGCACTACTACGTTACAGTGATAACGCGTTGCTGGTCTTGCGTTGCCCACTCACCCACTACTAGACATGATATAATGTCCTTGAACATCAAAGCTTCTGTTAGCTAAATAGGCTACTGTTGTGAGCACATTTACCTTCTAATGTACTTTACGTCTATGAACACGACTAATCCATCACTGTTGACAAATACGAGAACGGAGTCTAGTAATCCGGAAACTTACCAGCAGCTCCCGTTTCTTCAGCATCTTCCGTGTAATTTCTGTCATTTGACGTCTGCCTTGGTGATCGTTGATGAGGTCAACACGCACGGTAGCAGATGAGGAGGGGCCCACATGTTAAATTGTTTTCCAAAGCAACAAGGCAATCATATTAAATGATACCAAGTAAAAACAAAGGACTGTTAGAAGACTGAAAACAAACTAATTAGTCAATGTTGACTGTTTGAGAAAGGGAAGATATTTAATGTTTTACTAATATTGCCTACTCATAATATAACCTAATAGATATATGCGTAAATGGTAGTGCTATCTGGTTGATGTTAGTATGAAGTTAGTATAGTTTTGAATGTGTGTGTGTGTGTAATGGTGGGTTATAGCCGTGAATTTTTAAAACTATAGTTTTTTCATTTAGATTTCATACAGTTAATTCAGAACACTAGGAACATGTTTTGCATGCATGTTTTCTTTTCTATTAATCCATGCTTAGTTAGCTTGAACATAGCAGTAGCCCCTGGGATGTAAGCAGGAGGTAGCCTAGTAAATTCGCATTTACCTGCGTGGGTCGCAATCTTGTCCGATGAGAGTTTGTAGTCTGCAGGCTACGAGACGAGAGTCTTCCTGAATAAATATCCACCACTGATAGTTTTCATTAAAGTACTGTAATCAGTCTTCTCTCATTGCGTACCAAGAAAATGTGTGATTCCAAAACAGGTAGCCTAAAATCAGGTAGGTTAATCATGTGACTACGAACAACGGCACGGGGCTCCACTCACATTTCCACTTCACCATGAGCCTGCAACCTGCAGTCAGAATGCCACCAAGGTTTTAAGGATAACACCCGAGGAACTTCTGCAGTTTACTGTCATGGAATACAACATCCTTTTTGTAAACTGGGATATTGAAAAGTGAGAAAAACGATGTATAATGTATTACCAGGTCATCTGCTTTTAGAAACGGGATCACCTAGAGCGTTATTGTAAAACAACAGAGTTTTAAACAATTTAAAGCATGTTTCTCTTGTATCCTTCAACAAAAGTGCTGTAGGTTACGTATGGTAATCTTTATCAATATTATTTCCTAAATGTAAAATTGAGGCCACCAATACAAGATGTGATAAGGTAAAGAAACCAAATTAAGCCATGATATAACCATAATAAATGCAAATGGGAATTGGTAGCCTACTTCACATAGAACTTTTCATAATTTATCAGTAATGTCGATGAACATTGAGCTAGTTACGTTGAGGTTGTGCGATTACTATTGGCGACTACAAATAACCTTTAACCCGGATACATAGTATCAGCTGTTAGCTCTACAAGACAAAAACATCGTAGAAGAAGTAGGGGAAAACAACAAACTCACTGGATAGTTATTAAGGAAATGCAAAAGAAGACTCAGCAACACATTTTCCGTAGAAGAACAACACAAATTAAATAGTTTGTAAGCCTTCTTAACTAAGGGCTGGATCAGATGTTTAAGGGATGTGTGTGCAGTTGTTTATAGCTATGCAGTAAGCTAGCTGGCTAGCGAAGCAAAGACTAGCTAGCTAACAGGAGAAGGAAGACATATCCAAGTCAACAAACATTTTAACACCATCCGTTCGACTGGTAAAGATTCCACATTTTAACATTATCAGTACATTATGACCACTGTATCGGGAATCTATGTTTTTCTTTACATAATATTATAGCATAATAGTGCTAATGTTGCTTATACAGAGTTACGATAATTGCGACCACATGAATCACATGATGTAGCTTATGTCATTAGAACTACAGATCATCTAGCTACGATCTATTAATGTGTTCCTTTTTGCATATCATTATTTGTTCTCAATTGATCTGCCTGGGCAATATGACAAATAAATACAATGTTAAAATACTTATTTTATAACCTATTCATTTTCGTTTTTACCATTACTGATTTGGAATGGCAGCCATTCCTAAATGTTCTTTGGTTATAAAAAAGAAAGAAGAGGTGTTATTAAAAAGAATCTGTCATTTTTTCAAATAACAGCTCCTTCCTGTAATGATGAATGTCTTACTGTTTAGGTAGACAAAAACTTCTGGTCAAGCAAGCAGAAGCTATGGGGAATCAACTAGCAGGCATTGCCCCCTCACAGATTTTGGCGGTGGACAGTTATTTCTCCGATATCCACGACCACGAATATGATAAGAGCCTTGGCAGCACCCGCTTCTTCAAGGTGGCTCGTGCCAAACACAGGGAAGGCCTGGTGGTGGTGAAGGTGTTCGCCATTCAGGACCCATCCCTGCCCCTTACCAGCTATAAACAGGAGCTGGAAGAGCTGAAAATCAGACTTCACTCCTGTCAAAATTGCCTGCCCTTCCAGAAGGCTTCTCTCACAGAGAAGGCGGCCATTCTATTCCGCCAGTACGTTCGGGACAACCTGTATGACCGCATCAGCACACGGCCCTTCCTCAATGGCGTGGAGAAGCGCTGGTTGGCCTTCCAGATCCTCACAGCCGTGGACCAGGCTCACAAAGCTGGGGTCCGCCACGGGGACATTAAGACAGAGAATGTGATGGTGACCAGCTGGAACTGGATCCTGCTCACTGACTTTGCAAGCTTCAAGCCCACGTATTTGCCAGAGGACAACCCGGCGGACTTCAACTACTTTTTCGACACGTCCAGGAGAAGGACGTGCTACATCGCTCCTGAGAGGTTTGTGGATGGGAGCATGTTTGCTACAGAGAGCGACCAGAATACCCCTGTGGTGGACCTGACCAGCAACCACCAGAGGACACGGGGGGAGCTCAAACAGGCCATGGATATCTTCTCTGCAGGTACTTGTCAGACAGCTGTGGTGTCAAGCACAGGAGTCAAAGTAAATCAGCATGTTAGTCTTATTCTGAGGGAAATTATCCTCAAATGATTCATACTGTATCAGTAGATGCTTAAATTATTCAGGTAGCTCTAAAACAGTTGTGCTATCCAACAATGATGTGATTTGAATGGATATTATGTCTCAAGTCCCTTGTACTGATATTTGTTGTTCTTAGGTTGTGTGATTGCAGAACTCTTCACAGAGGGTGTTCCATTATTTGACCTCTCCCAACTATTGGCATATCGCAAAGGACACTTTCAGACAGAGCATGTTCTCATGAAGATTGAGGACCACAGCATCCGTGATCTGGTAATAGTCAACCATTGAGTAACTTGAAGTCAAATTGCAAACCGTCTGATGTCATTTCTAAGCAACACTGCCTTCGTCTGTTCGTCTGACAGGTAGCCCAGATGGTGCAGCGCAAGCCAGAGTTGCGTCTGACAGCAGACGAGTATCTGAAGCAGCAAAGAGGCAAAGCTTTTCCAGACATCTTCTATACGTTCCTGCAGCCCTACATGGCCCAGTTTGCCAAGGAGACCTTCCAGTCTGCAGACGAACGTGTTCTGGTCATCCGGAAGGACCTGGACAACATCCTCCACAACCTGCGTGGTGGAGGGGGCCCCTCCTCCCCGGAGAAGGCTGAGAAAGCATCTCAAGAGTGGGGCAGCGTGGAGGTGAGCTCCAGGGAGGAGCAGGGCTTGGTGGTGCTGGTGTCGGTGATCACTTCCTGTCTGCAGACGCTGCGCTCCTGCGACTCCAAGCTGGCGGCGCTGGAGCTGGTGCTGCACCTGGCGCCGCGGCTGAGAGTGGAGATCCTCCTGGACCGCATCACGCCCTACCTGCTGCACTTCTGTAACGACGGCGTCCCGCGTGTGCGCGCCCAGGCGGTGCGCACCCTGGCCAAGGTGCTGGCGCTGGTCAAGGAGGTGCCCCGCAATGATGTCAATATCTACCCGGAGTACATCCTGCCGGGCATCGCCCACCTGGCACAGGATGATGCCACCATTGTCAGATTGGCATACGCAGGTACTTGGGGAAGGGAATGGAAACTTATAACATTTACATTTTTACATTTACATTTTTAGTCGTTTAGCAGACGCTCTTATCCAGAGCGATTTACAGTAAGTACAGGGACATTCCCCCCCAAGGCAAGTAGGATAAAGTGCCTTCATCGAACCGGCAACCTTCTGAATAATAGCCCGATTCCCTAACCGCTCAGCCATCTGTCTCCCTATATAACATAATTAGTACATTGCTTGCTAGACTGGAAGAGGACTGTAAACCATTACACAGCATGTTGCTTTTCAAAGGAATAGTTAACCTAATTAGCAAGTTATCCTGCTGTCTCCCTCTTTTATTCACTCTTCATCCTCTCCCGACCTCCAGAGAACATAGCCCACCTAGCGGAGACAGCGTTGCGGTTTCTGGAGCTCGTCCAGGAGAACAACCTGAACACAGAGCACGACCTGAGCGGGGAAGACGGAGAGGAAGCCCTTCACCCCAACGAGAACTATGACTCAGGTAGTGTTACGGGTCATTAGCCGTTAGGGTTCTCTCCGAAAATAATCAACAGCAGCCATGCAGGCTGTCAACAGTTCCTATAACAAGATTTACAGGCATCTTCATGAACCACTGTTTCCCGGAATGTTCCGGCGAGTCTGTTGTTGATTTATGTAGCAGATTTTGGGCCTGTTTTTCAGCTGTACGTACATGAAAAAAATTAGAGATATGCAGGATGCTCATAAAATTCAGTTGTTACAATACCAACACCCTATTGGTAGAGTTCCAACATTCCCACCTGTTTACCTTCAGTGTATTTGTCTTTCGGAGAGACATTAATGTACTTTATTTCCCCCCACGACCGGACCCACCTTCAGAGCTGCAGGCGCTGCACGAGATGGTGCAGCAGAAGGTGGTGACGCTGCTGAGCGACTCGGAGAACATCGTCAAGCAGTCGCTGATGGAGAACGGCATCACGCGGCTCTGCGTGTTCTTCGGCCGGCAGAAGGCCAACGACGTGCTGCTCTCCCACATGATCACCTTCCTCAACGACAAGAACGACTGGCACCTGAGGGGCGCGTTCTTCGACAGCATCGTCGGTCAGGTTCCCTGCTGTGTTAGGGGAGGGCTGAGGGAGGGACTAAGCACCTGTAGCTGCCCAAAGCTATATTTTGGCACTCAACAACTGTGTGGAAGATGTGTGTGTGACCCCCCTCCCCCCTTCTCATGTCCAGGCGTGGCGGCCTACGTGGGCTGGCAGAGCTCGTCCATCCTGAAGCCCCTCCTCCAGCAGGGCCTGAGTGACGCCGAGGAGTTTGTCATCTACAAGGCCCTCAACGCCCTCACCTGCATGTGCCAGCTGGGCCTGCTGCAGAAGCCTCACATCTACGAGTTCGTCAGCGACATCGGTGAGAGCGACACCGGAATCAGATCAGACAGGGGGGATGTAACTGCCGTTGACGTGATCGTTTTGACGATCTGCACTGCCTTTACGTTCCCTCTCATCCACTGAACCTGGGAATAAACTCCTCCCCCACCCCCAGCTCCGTTCCTGTGCCACCCCAACTTGTGGATCCGCTACGGGGCCGTGGGCTTCATCACCGTGGTGGCCCAGCACCTCAACATCGCTGATGTGTACTGCAAGCTGATGCCCCACCTCAACCCCTTCGTCACCCAGCCCATCATCCAGGTGCTGAACTGACCCCTAGTCCACCCCGCACACTCTTGTTAAAACGTCCTGTTTGATCCTTGTGTCGTTAGCCTGCCTCGAAGCCAGTCTGGTCAGTGTCTGTCCTGTGTAAGCCAGTCTGGTCAGTGTCTGTCCTGTGTAAGCCAGTCTGGTCAGTGTCTGTCCTGTGTAAGCCAGTCTGGTCAGTGTCTGTCCTGTGTAAGCCAGTCTGGTCAGTGTCTGTCCTGTGTAAGCCAGTCTGGTCAGTGTCTGTCCTGTGTAAGCCAGTCTGGTCAGTGTCTCCTGTGTTCTTCAGATCGATAAGGAGATAGTCCTGCTGAGTGTCCTGAAGGAGCCGGTGAGTCGCTCCATCTTCGACTACTCTCTGCGCTCCAAAGACATCTCCAGCCTCTTCCGCCACCTGCTGCTGAGGCAGAAGAAGCGCAGCGGCTCCATCCCAGAATGTCCCATCCCAGACGACCCGGCCATCGCCCAGCTGCTCAAGAAGCTTCTCTCACAGGTAAGGGGCTCACTGGAAATCCAAGGTCATGTAAATAAAGGGCAAAATACGAAGTGTATTAATTATTCATTTTGAGGGAACTGTAATGGACGGTTTGTATGAAATGTAAGTTTCAAAATCAGCACTGAGGACATTTTCAAATGACTAAAGCTAATGACTAAAGACTAAAAATGAGCAGTTTGTGGAGACGACATGTTTACCCGTCTCCCGTCCTGTCCTGACACCCTGCAGGGGATGACTGAGGCGGAGGAGGACAAGCTGCTGGCTCTCAAAGATTTTATGCTCAAGTCAAACAAGGCTAAGGCCAACATGTCGGACCAGGGCCACCTGGGTGAGGTCCCCCAGAGTGGGGTGATCGACCTGGGGACTCTGGGCATCACTGGACGCCAGGTGGACCTGGTCAAACCCAAACAGGAGGCCGAGGACAAAAGAGGTAGGCCGCACGACGTTAAACAACCTCAACACATCTTAAATCTACCTCAGCACACCACTTTGTTATTGAGACATAAAATAAGATTCATTTGATCAGTCAGTGATCATTTTCTTTGTTTACAGACTACATCACCTCAGCATCTGGTATTACTGTGGTTCTGAATGATGAGCATGTTTGATGTGGAAATAACGCCAAATGATGACGAGTCCTTTCACACTGTTCCCTAATGTTGAGTTTGTCTTGCAGCTGGTTTGTTACAGTCGCATGGGAGTGTCATTCGAGAGTGTTGGACTGCTGGTGACTCTTTTAACTCCCCCCTCTAAGTAGTCTGGCTGTAGATGCTCCTGCATGGGCCATAGTATGGATGACCTAGAAGCATTCTGAATGCTGACTTTGCATCGTCTTTAGTTATAGTGGGGAGAAAGATTAAAAAAGATATATATATAAACAGTATATATATATATATGATGATGTACATTTGCCGGGAGTGTCATGTGAATACAGACTCAAACTTACAAAGGGCCAGCCGCCTTAGAATCCAGCACCACAAAACCATTACCTTATGTCTTCATTTCAGAGTGAAACATTTTATGTTCTGGAATTTACCACAGGCATTGCAGCTAACAGATGGCTAGTTCACAACCTCCTCAATCTTAAGATCTCCCTTATCAGTGTCATCGTGTTTTTTGTTTGTTAGAAACATGTGTTTCCTTTCAAGCTCCTCTTTAGATTTCCCGCAGACTCAGTAAATTCGACCCAAGACCTAGTACTTACCACTAAACTGTTTTGAGGGAAAACCTATCCTATTACTCTTAAATTAAAAAAAAATCCTTTCTTGTCTCTTCTGTCAGCCCGGAAACACACCAAGCAGGACTCCAACATGAACGAGGAGTGGAAGAGCATGTTCGGCTCTCAGGAGCCCGCTTCACCACAGCTCGCCATGGTAACCAGGGCCTGTTGGTGCACTTTAGGATGTGTGTCATTGAAACCTTTAGAACTAGTTTCCTGTGTTGACTTGAGGTCTGACTTAGATTAGTCTACATTCCTCTTTTGACCCGTGTACTAAGCTTTGAAAACGCTGGCAGCTGTGTGGCGGCTGCGTGGAGAGCCTTTCTTTCCTCAGTCCTGTCAGAGAGATGGATGTTGAATCAGTCATTTAGCTTGGCCATGTGGGTGAAACTGATACCTGTGTTACCATATGGTCCTCAGACCCAGCTGCAGTGTGATAGCCCTGACACATTCATCTCTCGTATCAAAGACCCATGCACACTAGTTGGTCCCTTTGATCAGTTTTCACACGCTTAAAGCTGCAAACATGATAAAATACATTCAAATATGAAACATTGTCCCCAATTCTTGTCAGAACTTCTGGGCTTTCCTCCAGCTCAATTTTGACAGTTTCTTCCCAAAATAAACATGCCTCGCTTCGCTTCAGGCCATTGGCTTGAAAGTAGCAGGCTGCTTCAAAATTAGTCATTGCTATTCAACTGGCACTGAGCCGTTAGGGTTGCAAAACAACTCTCAGAGGGCCTCATGAGCATACACAACATGTTTCTAGAGGGAAATGCTTTTTTTTTCCTCACTTATAATAAACGTAGCTTTTTAATGGAGTCGATCCATCTCTCTGACAGGTGTCTGAAGGGACAGGGGCTCAGAGCAGGAAGAGTCCAGCGCCCGCTAGTATTGCGGTGGCTCAGTCTGTGGCCGGCAGCTCCACCTACCAGCGCAGGTTGAACACCTGCAAGGCGGAGCTGCAGCAGTTGGTGCAGCAGAAGCGGGAGCAGTGCAGCGCCGAGCGCATGGCCAAGAAGATGATGGAGAGCGCAGAGTGGGAGAGCAGGCCTCCGCCTCCGGGTAAAATAGTCCCTCCCGTCTAAAAATACGATCTCCAGACTAGGTGTCATGTTACACCCCATCACACATTCACAGTATACTGCAATGGTTTAGTTAATTATTTTGTCAGATTTGTTTTCGTAAGTTGATTTATTTTCAAACTTAGTTTAGAACAAAGTTAGATATAAATATATATATTTTGTTTTTTAATCTAAAATCGTCCTCATTCAGGCTGGCACCCTAAAGGGCTCCTGGTGGCCCACCTCCACGAGCACAAGGCTGCCGTGAACCGTATCCGTGTGTCTGACGAGCACTGCATCTTCGCCACCGCCTCCAATGACGGCACGGTGAAGGTGTGGGACAGCCAGAAGATGGAGGGCAAGACCACCACAACACGGTACTCCACGCCACATCAGCCATATGGGACTCGTAGTCCACAGTAATTTGAAACAACGAGTAAATCAGAACTACAATCATTACAGCCGGTGTTAAGTGTTAGTCTCAGTGTCAGGTCATGGTCACAGATGGTGTGGTTTCACTCTCAGGTCTGTTTTGACGTATTCTCGCCTCGGGGGAAACGTGAAGACGCTCACCTTCTGTCAGGGCTCTCATTACCTGGCTGTCGCCTCTGACAACGGCTCCATCCAGCTGCTAACCATCGAAGCTAACAAGCCCCCCAAATCACCCAAAGTTCAACCCTTTCAGTCAAGGTAATGATGAAACGATTTAGTTTGGGGTGGGCGAAGTCACATGGTAATTGAGCTTGCCTGTTCCATGATGCATGTATGTCTCACACACACTCTCTTGCTGTATTTTCCCTCCTACACACACACACACACACACACACTTTGCCCCCGACAGGCTCCTGGACCAGAAGGAGGACGGCTCTGTTGTGGACGTCCACCATTTTAACTCTGGCGCTCAGTCAGTGCTAGCTTATGCCACTGTGAACGGCTCTCTGGTTGGCTGGGACCTCCGCTCCAACACCAGTGCTTGGAGCCTCCATCACGACCTGCGTCTGGGCCTCATCACATCCTTCACCGTGGACATGCATCAGTGCTGGCTCTGTCTGGGTGTGTGTGTGTATGTGTGTGTGTGCATCAGTGCTGGCTCTGTCTGGGTGTGTGTGTGTGTGTGTATATATATATATATATATATGGAACAATGATATATTTTGAAAGTCTCTCATTCTTGTCTTTTTGTTTACTCGGTCATCTCAACATCCAGGCACCAGCAATGGCACTATGGCCTGCTGGGATATGCGATTCCAGCTGCCCATCTCAAACCACTCCCATCCAGCCCGAGCACGAATCAGAAGGCTGCTCATGCACCCCGTCTACCAGTCATCTGTCATCGCAGGTAAAGATCTTTCTTGTTTGTTAAGTTTCGGTACAAGTACAACATGAGTAAATTCTTGTAGATCATTTTGTTTAAATCTATTACTTTTTTACCTTTTTTTTACCAGCGGTGCAAGGCAACAATGAAGTGTCTATGTGGGACATGGAGACTGGGGACAGGAAGTTCACTTTGTGGGCCAGTTCTGCCCCCCCCCTCTCTGAGATGCAGGTGTGTGTGTGTGTGTGTGTGTGTGTGTGTGCATGTGCGTGGGTTTGTGCATGCGAAAGAGACAGTGAGCAAGATACGGTGGTGGTTTATGAAGGGAGTGTCTTTGTCTAGACATCCACAGTCCCATTAGCTTGGGTGAATCATCCGTTTCACCGTTATCCACACTCTTCCAGTGTCTCACTCCCCTTCTCTCTCTATCCTCCCCCTCTGTAGCCCTCTCCACACAGTGTCCATGGCATCTACTGCAGCCCTGCAGATGGAAACCCTCTCCTCCTCACCGCTGGCTCAGACATGAGAATCAGGTACGTGGACAATGAGCAAACACTAGTGTGTTCCTGTAGGTCAGCCTTTCCCAATCGCCCTCAGGGGTACCGAAGACCAGGATTGAGAGGCTGTTTTAGGTAGTTTTGCACTGGTGTGACCGTGTTTGTTCCTCTAGGTTCTGGGATCTGGCATACCCAGAGAGGTCCTACATCGTAGCGGGAGGGGCTAACGACTCGCTGCACTGCCCCTCAGTCCTCTACAACCGCAAGATCATCGAAGGAACCGAAGTTGTTCAGGTACCGGCGATACTGTCTGCGGAACGTGAACATCCGTAGTGTAGCTAACGTGTGTGTAAACGGTGTAGCGTGTGAGTGCGTAGCAGGCCCCTCCCCCGTGTGTGTGAACGGTGTAGCGTGTGAGTGCGTAGCGTGTGAGTGCGTAGCAGGCCCCTCCCTCGAGACTGACAGTCGTGTCCATCCAATCAGGAGATCCACAGCAAGCAGAAGAGCGGGGCCACGGAGGACGCTCCTCGCCGCGGGCCCGGCTCCCTCCCCGTCGGCCATCATGACATCATCACGGACATCGCCACCTTCCAGACCACCCAGGGCTTCATCGTCACCTCCTCCAGGGACGGCATCGTTAAGGTCTGGAAGTGAAGCTCTGCTGGGCTGCCAGCTGTGTACTCTTTCCAACCTCAGGATCATAAACACATGCTCAACTACGATCATTTCTATACCAGCCCCCCCACCAACTTATTGTTAGCTTTTGTATATAATATATATTTTAAATGTAACTAATTAATATAAAACAACCCCTATTGGAATTGGAATGAACAAGTGATCATTATGTCATCAGTGTTTGTTATTGTTGATGCCGTCATGAAAATCATGCAATGCCTCTTTGTGTCGAATACATGTGTTGCGAAACATTAAATGTTTTATGTTGAGCACAGCTGCCCAAAATGTGTTAATAAAAAGCACTGTTGAAATGAAACGTGTCTGTGGTAGGCCTATTATATATATTTGTTAGTTTGTTTGTTTTTTGGACTTGGTCAGTAGAATTAACACTATGTAACAAATCATGTGGTAGAGTACGGAAACTAAAGTGGGAAAGTTTGTTTGAATTTAAAATCAGTATATCAGGGGTTAAGCATGAACAAGGTTGTCTTAAACGATTCATGCCATGAAGCAGCTTTAAAATCTTAGCAACACCAAAGACAAATGTTTGTTTATATAATACAGCTTTTTACATACCTTTAAAAAAACGTTGAAGTAATACACTAATAGTGTGTTTAGCAACATGACATCGGGTGAGCTTAATAAAGTACACATCCTAGCCAGGAAAAGGGTTTTATTTCTTACCACAGCACCATTAATAACATTTAAGAAAACATTTCTAGCAAAGAACATGACACGGAAGTTAGTGTTCACATTCAGCACAACACCTACATTCCCTGCCTTTTATGGTTTACATATCGTACAGAAAGTCTTCTTTCAACTTCACACACAGATATGTTGACACTGGGCAGGGCACGTCTGTCCTGCTGGCTGTAAACATCTGCAGGCTGTGCTTATGTTTCTTGTGGACTCAGAGGAAAGTCTTTTGAGATGTACACATTTTTGTCATTGCCATTAACCAAGGCTTCTAAAATGACCAATAGTTTAAAGATGACTGTACAGATACACAAAGACTGGGTTTATCAATGGCACATGGTTTATTGTACAACTGATTTATAAACTGAGTTCCAGAAGATATTGTGTGAATCCCTCACGGAATTAATAAAGTATCTTATCTATCTATGTTTGATATAAGGGGCTTTCTCTTGGGCTTGATTGCTTAAGGTCAAATATTTGGAGTAAATATTCCTATTGCAAGCTCTTGGACAAACCAGAGGAAGGTTTTTGTCTAGTGTGAAGTCTTCACCCAGGGCTGGTTCTGTGGGGCATCATCCTAGAGCTTCCTCCTGAGGCACAGGCCCTCACACTCCTCCTGCGTATCGAAGCGGTTGCCGTTTCCTCCACAGCCGCTGAACCAGAAGCGAGAACACTCACTCTGCTGTGTGTCAAAGTACCATTTGACAGTATAGTTCCCACAGGTGCCGACATCCTGGCTGAGGAAACACGAGTCTGTTGGCAGTCATGGACAGAAGAGAGAGAGGGCAGAGTGAGGGAGGTTTAGTGTTTTTGGTCTAAACATGATGCAAATTATCATTATTTTATTATAACTGCCTTGTTAATAAATACATTTGAAATGAAAGAGTTCAGTCCTTACTCTTGTCATGCACATCAGAGTCCTCTTTCAGTAGCATGGATGTGGGATCTGGAAGAAAACAAGTTTTACTAAGCTTAAAACAATATGCATGTAAAACAGAATGTAATCAAATAGGTAAACAAAACCAAATGATTACAAATATCACACCATTGAGCTTTGGTCGTGAGGAGGACAGTTCTCCTCCATCCCCCCTGGAATGGCTGTCGAAGATTTCCACCTGAGTTGTTTCTGGTTTAGACAGGTAGTCATACTGACTCTGGACCTCCACTTCCTCCTCCTCCAGCTCCTCCTCCACCTCTGGTTCGCTGAGGAACAGTGAGTAAAAATTAGAACGTGGTGGTGTCAGTGGGGTTTGCTGTCCAACTAGTTAAACACTCATGTTTAACTAGTACGTCACATGTACGTCATGTGGATTGGAGTATAATTGGAGTTGCCTACCTGTACACAAATATAGTCTGCCCCTGCCCCTGTCCCTCAAGCTGTGCACACTTCTGTCTCAGAGACGGAGGAGGGTAGGTGTTCATGCCTCCTACAATGAGAAGAAAAGGACGAAGCTAAAATGCACGCATTGAAGTCCACACACCACCGAAAAACTTCTCAACCAGACGTCACACCTATGAAAAGCTATACAAGTTCATCACTTGTATGTAAGTTGTAAGTGTATATAGAGTCGTCCCCGCTATCGTACCGTTGAGCACGGCCAGGAAGGTTCTGAAAAGCGCTGGGCGTATTCCTGGTCCTCCTCCCTGAGCTGGCCCAGATGAAGCAGGTGCTGCTCCAGGGGGGTGCTGGCCAGATGCTCCACCTCTGTGCGGTTGTAATAGCTTCCCACCGTAACCACAAACAGCGCCACACCCTGACACTTGGCCTGCTCGGCAACGTAGTGCAGCTTGGCCCGATCCCGGTCAAGCGTCTTGTCCCCTATTATGGCCAGGACCATCCTCCTGGTCCGGGGACGGGGGGCCTTTAGCAGGACCTCCCTGAGGGTGAACTCCAGGGTCTGGCCAAGGGCCAGGGACCCTCCCTGCTGACGAAGGCCTTGGAGAACGTGTTGCTTCATGGCTCTGTGGTCCTTGTACTTCTGGAAGCCAAACTCCAGCTTGGCGCCCTGAGCGGCTCCCTGCTGGACAAGGGCCACCCTGGCCTGCCGATTCCCCTGGCCGGGCTGGGGGCTCACTGCCAGCTGCTCCACCACCCTGCCCAGCAGCTGCTGCATGCCAGAGAACTGGTCTGCCTGGACCACCCTGGAGCTATCCACCAGCAGGGCCAAGTCCACATCCACCTCCTGGATCAGAGGGGCCTTCGTGATGTAGGAGCAGGTGCTTTGTACGGTCCTGCAGGGGTCTGGGGGAAAAGAGGAACACACTCTGCATCACACTGCGGAAACGTGTTGGTAAGTCCTCAACAGTAGTTGAAACAGTGAGGGGCTGAGGTAAGATTGGCTGATGGAAGTCAGGTGAGAGGAATGGTAGAGGATGTCCTACCATAGCAGATGACACATTCCATGATATTCTTCAGCCCCTCCTCCAGGTTCTGGTTGTCCCGCAGCACCACCAGGGTGGAGCGCCGTGTTTCATCAGCCTGTTTGCCCAACACAACAACAAAAGCACTTTAAGATAGTGTTCCATTTCACCGTGAACTGCTACTGGGTCACATCAGATTCATTACCTCAATTCAGTGTCTCCATTTATTACCTTAAAAGCCTGGACAACATTTGGTGAACTCCTAAGTGTGATGACCGCTGGGATGATGTTCAGGGCATTAAACTCCATCGTTGCAGTAACGATGGCAGAGGAGTCTTGGGAAGGGCCGTTGGAGAAGAAGATGGCTACCTTTCTTACCCTCATCCCCTTCCGAGTGCGTTTGAAGATGTTGTGTGCCACGTAGCGCATGGCGGCGCCCAGGTTGCGTTTGTTGGCCGTCCGGACCAGCGGGATGGCCTGCACCGCCTCCAGCAGCTGGCTCTTGCGCCGGTAGTCCTGGAAACGGATCAGGTACTCTGTGTAGGCACTGTAGGCTACCACGGCAACACGAGAACCAGTCGGACAGTTGCTCTCAGCGATGTTGATGTTGTTCAAGAGAGAGACGAGAGCGGAGCGCATTCTCTCGAAGGCGGGAAGATCAACATCGTCAGACATGTCCAGGGCAAACACCAGCTCTGTGGGGTAGGCTGGGCACCCTGAAGAACCTGATAAGGAGAGAGGGAAAGAGGGAGAAAGAGTTAAGAAGGAAGAGAGTTTGGGAGTTTCTACGCTGTCATTTGTCATTAGATGTGTAGGGGTGTATGGGAGAGAAATAAAAGTGACACATACCTTGGGAGCACGCTGTTCAGAGAAGAGATCAAATAAAAATGTATTTAGAGACAGACAAGGCCCTTCTGTCAATGACAAACATCTTTACTTCTTCCTCTAATTCATCACAAAGGCTACTTACCACAGTTGTCACGGATGTAGCTAATCAGCTGGCATTCCTGGGAGGAAAAAACTCAACTGAATCTCTCAAAAGTAAATGTTCAAAGAGTATTCTGACATTTATGATATATGACTATTTGTATTGAAGACACAGGAATATACTTACATCAGGTCTCTCACCAGGAGACCCTCTAGGACCCTGTGAAGAGAACAGAGATAACACAATGTCATAATAAGGAAAATGTGTAAAAACATAATATATAAGTATACATTTATCGATATCTAAATGTAAACGGAACAAAAAACCACATGAATGTGGATTTCTGCTTAGATCCCATGATTTCATGGACCCCCATGTTCATGAAGCAGATGACCAGCAGCATACTAACCCTGTGTCCCGCTTGTCCTGGGTCTCCGGGCTGTCCTGTTTCTCCTGTTCCGCCAGCGTTCCCCTGGAGACCAGACAGTCGGATATTATCTACACATCATTCATGTATGGCATGCTCTGTGGGACAAACTGCTGCTTATTGAGTGTGAATATTAAACACTGATATATGTGTATGCATGTGTATATGTACAATTAACAACTATACAACTACACATCTGTCTGACACATTTACACTGTATTAGTTATTACATTGTATTCATTTAGAATTCTATATGCTTTTTACAAATAGGGCATGTGGAAAGTGCAGAAAAAGATAAACGAATAAAAGTGCACAGTCCTAACAGTATTTAGGTGGACTTGAGGCTTGAGACTCAAGGAACTGTCTATATTTACGCCACTGCCACTGCATTTACAATAGACTTTTGGTGCCTTTAGCCAACCAAATAAGTAGTATGTGTATGTGTGACACCCACCCCCCTGCCATGGTTGCCTTTGGGGCCTGGTCCTCCTGGTGGTCCAGTAAAACCACCCTCACCCTGAAACCACAAAGAAGAAACAGAAGACATGTCAGCTGAAAGGTATTCCAGACCCATTTCTTCACACCTGCTTTACCTTCAGAACCGGTGAGAGAAACCAAGGAGTTACTGACCTGCAGCCCGGGGTAGCCAGGGAAACCAGGTTCACCCTAGGAAGTAAACACAGTCCACTTTTTGTGATCATCCTCAATCATGGTCTGTCTTTATCATAGTGTCTCTTAATGAATGTGATACAGACCCTACATAGACACACAGGTATCCAGGTGAAAGACAGTATCTTACCTTCAGACCCTTGTGTCCTGATGGACCATAACCATCTCTTCCATCCAGACCCTGGTGGTGTAAAGCAGAAAGGTCACATGACCCACACATGTAAACACACCTAGACAAAAACAAACATAACACACACACACACACTGACCGGCATCCCTCTGGCACCCAGAGGTCCTGTGTCGCCCTTCACTCCAAGGTCTCCTGGCTCACCCTGCATGGATGTAAAACAAACGGTTAATGTTACACTACAGACAGAAGGAGACAGAGAGAGGAGGACTACAGAGAGAAGGAGGACTACAGAGAGAAGAAGAACTGCTGACAGAAGAAGTCCCCAACCTTTCTTCCATTTCGACCTGGACGTCCAACTGATCCTTTCCTGCCCCCTATGCCAGGTGTACCCTGGAACACAGGATGGGTTAGGGTAAGAGTTAACACCAACCTACTCGGACAGTGTCTGCTTCATTGAGTGGTACTTAGGAGATGGTAGGTTGTGAACAGAACCCACCTGTGATCCAGGTAGTCCTGTGGTACCTTCGGGTCCGTTCTCGCCTTGTTCTCCTCTTACACCCTGAGCAGACAAGGGATATGGGAGCATTTTTGAACTGCTAATGTTTTGACAGTTTCCTGGCAATCCTTCTAATTGATCTAGATTAATCTTCAATGCACCGTGCAAACACACATTCCAACAAGATTAAGGTCGCATGCATGAGAAATCAAACCTGTCTCTGTCAAACCACATCCTAGCTGAGGTACCTACCTCTGACCCAGAGGGACCCTGGTTTCCAGAGAGTCCAGCAGCACCTGGAGATCCATTTAGTCCCTGGAAGACAACAAACACACAAACAGAATATGCGTGTGATGCAAATGGAACTGATTATGCACGCGCACCTGTCCACAATGTTGCCATCTCAGCCTCACACACATGGATTTTGATAGGGCCGTATATTTATGTGAGTGTACCTTGACTCCAGGTGGACCTCTCCTACCCTGTGGGCCCTGTAGGAGGAATCAACACACAGTGGTGTTAACAATGCAGGCTGTTCTACCCACTAATGTATGTTGCTGTCTGGGACCTGAGCCTGTAGCTGGGTATGTAGCACAAGTTCAATCCAAAGATCTCACAGGGTTTCCATCAATTCCATCCCCTCCTGGAACCCCGTCCTCTCCTGCATCTCCCTGCATGGCAGAACAAAACAAAACATGTTTTGTGTGTGTGTGTGTGTGTGTACTGACTGGCAAGTACACGTTTACACATACATCCCAAAGTCATCATCATTGTGCATTCTTTACCGGCAAGCCTGAGTTCCCGGACTGGCCTGGCGGTCCACGCTCTGTGTTGCTGCTTCCAGACTCCCCCTAAAACCACACAGAAATAGAAGATAAAACTCTGCCCCTGTGACTCTTCTGCTTCTAAAGAAATGAAGAACAGTGGGTCTCTGTGAGCATCCAATGCCAGTAATAACATTTGCTGCCATCCCTGTTGAGATCCCTCATATTTGACATGTTACAGTTGCAGCTTGAATTCTTAGTATCCCTTCTTCAACTCTGCAACTAGAGAGGAGGAACACATAGCTGCACATTTTCTCCTGAAATTAACATTTAGCTTGTGATAAAGGATGACATTTGCAGAAGGAATGTGTTCCCCTAAACGCACCACAGGCTGTCAGTAACCACGTACTTATCAGTGGGAGACTGAGACATAAGGACTGAGACTAAAAACCACATTGACAGTTTGTCAACATCATTCATTTTTCATATGAGTTGTGCGTTGGTCTTTTGGGGTTCTTTTCTACTTACAGGATCTCCTCTCAGCCCATGCTGGCCATTGATCCCTGGCTCTCCCCTAATGCCCCTGGAACCCTGCAGACGAGAAGCAGACAGGAAGCACCAGTTGGACATTGAGACGAGTTGAGATAAAGGGAAACATAACATGTACATAAGGTACAATTTCATTAATCACTGAGTGTTTTCAAAAGGGGTACATTCAAGATTAAATAGAGAGTTGCGCATGAATGAAATAGAGAGTAAAATGTGGTAAAAAAAGTGTGTAAAATGGTAGAACGGTTTAATAGAAAAGGAAATGACAATTACCGGGTTGCCAAAGTCTCCTCTCTCCCCAGGGCCTCCAGCCAATCCTGTCACACCCTGCAAACACGCACCAGAACAGTCTCAGGAAATACAAAACGTGTCAATCAAGCATTGATATGTGATCATTTGATCCCTCTCCATCAAACAAAAAGTGCTCAGTAGCCTGAAATCTATGTGTCCTTATGAACTACATGCTGAACAGAGGAAGGCTACCTGTTCTCCATTGATGCCATCCAGCCCATGCTCTCCGTCATCCCCCTGTCAGATTCACAAGAACAATCCAAAAGCAACACAGAAATATATGAAATACAGAACACAGACATGTTTCTTGAAGAGCGGGAAAAATAATACAGATGTTGCTTGTCAGAAGACAAGCTCACTCACCTTGTTGCCTCTGTGACCTCGGTAGCCCTGTAAATGAGACAGCCATGTATGAGATACCTCCTTACAACTGGTCTCTACTGATTTTGCGTGTGACTAGAGCAGAACAAGACGTGTCTAACTTACCTTTAGGCCTCGAGTACCAGGACAACCCTGCAGACCTTGAGGTCCAGTTGGACCTGGTGGTCCTCTCTCACCCTGGGGAAAAAACACACCAGGAGATAATCTTAGTCAAAGGTCACCAGCCTGTGGTGGTGTGGATGGGTGTTGTCGGTCAGTAAGACATACTTTTTTTCTTTCTTTTTTTCTTTTTACTAAAACCAACTCAAGCAATGGTCCAATCAAGCAGTGTCCTTAGTTTTCTTTAAATAAACACTTACAATCCCTCCCTCCTCCCCAGGGAAGCCTGGGTGGCCCTTCAGCGCTGGAAAACCCTGATGAGGAGAGATGAAGACCAGAATAACATGAGCTCATCAGGTTGTGACAACCATAACAGGCATCATCAACAGTCAGCAGTCATTTTTTATCAGAACCAGAACTGTCCTGTGACCTCCAGGGGATTCCTAATGACTAACCGATTCAAGTCTTCAATTTAACATCCTAGAGTTGTAGCCTATACATTAGGTGAAGTAAAGTTGTGCCTCATTTCCTTACACCTAATGTATATTTGACTACATTTTCAATCAATCTCATAATTTTACTTAATTTCTGTAATACCGGATTTTTCAGAAAATAAGCCGCATTTTATATAAACCGCACCCCACCAGAATGGGAGCTTTGTGTTTGTAAATATGAGTATAAACCTCACTGGAATATATGCCATACTTGGTAAGGGAACAATGATACCAAGAAATGCAGGAGTATAGGCAATCTTACAACATGCCGTTGTGTAACACACTTTGAAAACCGAAATATAAGTGCATAATGTAGCCTATGTTCTCTATTGTCTGGAAATTAACCTAATTTCCCTTTAGACGTGTGAGTTCGAATATTTCGGAAGGTCCCCAAAGTCGTTTTCCGAAACGGTAGCTAGCTAGCTCTAGCTAGCTTCCGGGCTAAAGTATCTGGCATAATACTCGTAGCAATGCTACTACCATGCTAGTGTTACTTGTTAGCCTTCTCATTAGTACATTTTGAAGCCATACTAAAGCGTTTATGGCATAGTTTTTGTCCATCAGAAATATTCAGTTGGAATGGTCGATAATGCATATGCGATTTTACGCTGTGAGACCCGCATTCGAACGATCACATTTGTGCGACGCTACTCCTTAATGGGTTAAATAGCATTCACGAAAAAAGTGTTTCTACTGTGGTTTTGTTATAAAAACGTTATAGGCCGCATCGGAATGTAAGCCTCACCACCACAAGAACAATTTAAAATCGGGGTAGGCTATATCCCGCGGCTTTATTTCTGAAAAAGATGGTATTTACTCTTTCTACTCACCTTTTCCCCAGGTGGACCCGGTAAGCGCGGATCCCCTCGTGACCGGAGCACTTACACGCCACGTTGCAGCACTCTCTCTCAGCTACTGTGTCCTGGGTAGATATAGACATATGGATCATGTGTCAAACATCCTAGAAGCCTACATCTTTGGTTGACCATTGTCCTGCCAGACAAGTCAAGACAAGAACCAGGCTCCACAAAAACAGCAAGGCTTGTTTCGCTTGACACCCTGACATTTTCATTTGTGAACAAAGCATTCATCAGCATAACACCTAGAGAGGGCAGTCAGATCGATCACAACTAAACTAAGTATGCTCCAAGACTAGGAGTAATCCCTCAGGTAGAGACGACTAGGAAGATCCTAGAAAACAGGCATGAGTTACTTACTATTTGTTGGTGCATGGTACTGCCCACACTCTGCATGCCAATATTGAGGGGCTGCTTGTAGCCAAACCCTCTCCCAAACTCCACCATCTGGAGGTGCTGGGCATTCTGGACCCCCTCTAAGGCCACGGTCAGTAGAGCGTGGACACCTGCCCCGAGAGGAAGGGTGGAAGACAAGTCTCTTTACTAAGCCAAAAGTTCGCCATGAAGTAAATTGGCAGTACTAGATAGTACAGTAACTGAGTAAAAATATGATGCTTCCTTACCAGAAAGACGCAACTGTTCTGACTCTCTCTCCATGTCCTCAACGTTTTCATCAAGTCCATCAGAAAAGACTACAAGCACCTGATGGGCATGTTAGATAGGAGAATATGATCAGTTATCAGGCTGGGTTTGGAAGAACAGGATGGGACTAAGTATTAACAATGAAGAACAATATCAAGCAAGCAAACTCATCAGAGGTGAAAAGGGTGACAAAGATGCATGGGAGTATGCAGTTTTGCAGTTTAGTGTCCACCTTCACGCCAGCTTTAGACTGTTGCTGGAACTTCTCCTTGAAAGAGGCCAGCAGAGCACCATTAAAGCGAGTGGTCTGGGGGTATCTGCAGGGCCTTAATCTTCTTTATCACATCCTCATTGTACGGCTCAAAGGAGAAGTCATGCAGAACTTTTCCATCATCAGCCACCACCCGGTATGCAATGTTGACCGTGACCCTGTCCATCCTGACGCAGCACAGGCCCTTCAGGTTGGACATGGAGAGGACTATCTCCTGGAGATAGCTCTGCAGCTTGGGCTGGCCTTCCATGAGCAGCATCAACCCGTTCCTGCGAGAAATATCGAAGCCAACGGCGACATCTATGATGCAGCCTGGAGGAAGAAGACATGCAATCCATCTGAGCTGCCTTTCTCTCAAACTTGATTAGTAATGGTTGAGAAGATGCACAGATAATAGTAGAGAAAGAGAGAGAAATAAAAGGATACATTTCCTTCTTGGAATTTGGCCTTACCTGGTGGATTTGGTGGTGGATTGGGTCCGTCACATATAGTGTTCACCACCCTGTCTTGATCTCGGCCAGAGAGGAAAAGTCGTCCACAATGAAAACCCTGTCTAATGATCTGCAATATTCTTCAGCAGTAGAGAATTAACTTTGCTCCCAATACCAATGGCAAACAACTCTATCTTCAAATCCCTAAGGAATTTAGCTTCTGCAACAACATCATCATCAGAGTCTCCGTCCGTGATCACCAGCAGGTTCTGGGGGACCCCTGACTGGATACGACTCCCTGCTGCTGCTTCAAAGAAACTTCTGATGAATTTAAGGGCCTTTCCGGTTAGAGTTCCTTGACGAAGTTGTTTAATATCTTTGATGCGGTCTCTTATGCCTTCTATAGTGTAGAACTCATTGAGGTAGAACTCCTTTGAGCCTCAGTGCTGAACTGGGCAACTCCTGCTCTAATGGAGTCTTGCTGATATTAAAGACCTCTATGAGATCTCTTGTGAAGTTTTTCACAAGTGGGAATTGTGGTCTCTCGATGCTTTCTGAGCCGTCTATTAAAACAACCAAGTCAGCCTGCTTCATCTGACACACTGGGGAGAACAAAAAAAGAGATGTTAAATATCTACAATTGTAGAAAAACATATCATCTTAGAGAAGGATCTATTCGTTTGAAAGAAATACTTTTTTCTCAAGTTCAACATTACTCCGCAAAAAGATCTCATTCAAGAAAAACAAACGCAAAAACATATATTGTAAGCTTGTACATTACCTGGTTTCGTAGTGTTGCAGAGGACCAGAGAGATATTGGAGTACAGTGATTCGAGAGCCTTGAAGTCGTTCACATAAAAGATCTTGGATTGGTCTTTGCCAGTCATGGTCTCCAGCTCTCCCATTTTGGCTCCCTCCACGCCGATGGCAAACACATCGACCCCGTTGTCCCTCAGAGCCTTCGATGGCGCTTCTAGATTATCGTGGTCGTGAGCTTCGCCGTCTGTGATCACCATCAAAATCTGCGGCACGTCTTTTCTTCCGCCGTGCGCGGCACCAAAGTACTGCAGAGAATATCCAGAGCCTTGGCTGTGTAGGTGTCTCCCTCCGGTATCGTCAGATTCCAAATTTGCGAATTGATCTCTCTTTTTGAGTAGTATGAACTGAGGCTGAAGGCATTTCAGGATTGGTGGAGTACATGATGACACCAAATCGTGTCTGCTTCTCCCCAACAGTGGTTTGGTTGATCATGGACACCATGAAGGTCTGCATGCTGCGGAACTTTTCTGGGGTGATGCTGGAGGAGCGGTCCACTAAGAAGATAATATCTGCAACTTCTGTTTTCTTACACTCTGGATTGTAGGAGAGGAAAGGAGACTCTTAATACCGAAAATTACATGTATATTTTTTTAATGCATTCCTCTTCTAATCATTATGTGGTGAACAACCTCACATAACTCACCTTTTCTGGATCACAGATGGACAACGCCAGTTGCCTCTCCAAGTCTCTGAGCCCATCGAAGTCTGCCACAGGGTAGACCCTCTGTTGTGTTCCACTGATTTCCAAAAGCTGCTTTGTGTTGGCATTGTCAACTCCAATGGCAAAGATCAACACCCCCTTCTCCCTGAGAGCTTTAGCAGGCACCGCTACCTCATCCTGGGATTCACCATCCGTCACAAGCAATAGAAACCTTTTTTGTCCGGGCGCCCCCCATTTGAGGGGTCAAAGTACTGTGAGATTTCAGAAATTGATTTTCCTGTGAGCGTGCCTCCCCCCATCTGCTGCATGGAGTCTATGGCCTTCTCTATACTAGGTTTGTCATACAGTTTGGTCAGAGGGAACTCCAACTTTGAATTGCTGCTGAACTGCGTCACGCCAACGTGCACTTTGTCTGGACCAATGACAGACCGCCTCACCAAGGACTTCATGAATTCTTTCATTTTCAGGAAGTTCACTGGGCTGATGCTGGTTGAGCGTCTATCATGAAGAGCAGGTCAGCTGCTGCACCCTTACACGCTATGGAGAGAGAGAACAGAAGTGTGAATCATGTTTAATACAACTCATCTTGCAATCAACCAATGTGTCTAATTTTGCAATTAATCTTAGCTCTATGAAAACTTTGTATACTCCTGTATGATGATACAAACAGTAAAGGATTTTCTACAGACAGGGTCACGTACTGTCCTCCGTGCAGATATCTGTGATGATCTCGTCCTTGATTGACTTCAGAGCATCAAAGTTGTTGACAAAGAACATCTTCTCAGGGGAACCTGCAATCTCCAGCAGCTCAGTCTGGTTGGCTTTTTTCACCCCAATGGCGTAGATTTGAATCTTCTCGTTCCTCAGCAGCTGTGCTGGTTCCTTCACCTTGTCTGCAGACTCCCGTCTGTGATAACAATGAGGTACTCTGGGACTTTGGCTCCCCGTGTGACTTCTGCTTCTTTGAAGTACTGGTTCATGAAACTCAAAGCCAGACCGGTATTAGTTCCACTCCCCTTGGATAATATGCTCAAACTGCAGCCTCTAAGGTTTTTCCGTCTTTGTAGGTTGTCAAATCAATTCCAGTTGAGGGGTGTCTGAATACTTGACCACACCTACTCGGACAGGCTGCGGGCGATGCGCATGTGTCTACAAACTCAATGATGAATTTTTTCATGTCCTGGAGTCTTGTGGGGTGATGCTTCTGGAATGGTCCATCAGGAAGAAGATGTCAGCCTCCTCTGTCTTACACGCCTGAATAAGGAACAAAGTGAGTCACTTTGCTGGATTTATTTGTGTTGATCTGTGGAAAATTAAGTATAATAAAGACAGTAATAATAAACACGCAATTCAATCACAGTTTGAGCGTAATGCAAATCATAGCCGTGATTTCACCTGATATGTCTCTGTAATGTTATCTCACAAATAAGTTAAACTCTGCTAACCTGCTTTGATGCTGTATTTCCTGGCACTGAGAGAGAATGGTGAGCGGAGAATGTTGTAGCAAAGGCTCTCCTCAGGGTCCTCTCCAGGATCCCCAGCTTGGCCAAGCTGTCCACATTGAACATGTGAGATTAGGAGGATGTGAAGCTATCGCCTTCAGCTACTCGATGTGGCATTTTTACTCCCACGGCATAGACGGTGACGCCAGCTCTGCGAAGGGCGTAGCTGCAGGGCTCACTTCGTCCTGAGACTCGCCATCAGTTATGAACCCAGCCACTGCGGATACCAAGGCCAAGCACTGCTTCCCTTATCCTGAACAAAAAACATTCTCTTGGCAAACGTCAGAGCAGCACCCGTGAGGGGTACCACCCCACGCGTGGGAGGCTCTGATAAACTCAGAATGTCATCCTTATTGTCACAAAGAGTGATGGTAGACGTGGGCAGTAGCCTTGTCACTGTAGAGGACAAGACCACTCTCACTTGATTCAAACCCACGTCCAAGCGTTCACCAAGCTGTGTGCAGGAAGCTGACGATCAGACTGAGTCTTCCGGTGAAATGCTACCAGAACTCATCCACAACTGAAAACGAGGCTCGACTAAATTGCTCCCGCGGGGCAATCTGTAACAAACAAACATCAGTAAGTGAGATAAATAATCTCTTCTATAAATGTTTTCCATACCAAGCCACCAGGAGTTTATTTAAGAGTAACACATTTGCAAATTAATTTATCAACACTATTTAAAAACCACAGTGCACGTCTAAACTTGATGTTTTTAAAAAAGATAACTCAACCCCACAAAAGGTATTTGTCTCACCCCCCCTTCATAGTCTAAAATGCTGAAAAGTGGAGTGGAGTTTATCATTTAAAATGCTTGTTAGATTTCTCAGATCTTGAAGTAGTTCACGGAACAGGCCAATTTATTAATACACACACAACCCTCAAAATAGGGAACTTGCACGTCCAAAATGGATTATAAAGGTTTGGTGATCACAAGGGCGAACATATATGTGATTCTCATTTGAACGCGATTCAGATCTAGTGATTCAGATCGGTCACAATGCATGTGAATAGATGTTTAGAAGGATTAATATATATATTTTTTTTATTGATCGTGATGCCATGAATCAATTCTAATCGTGAGTCTAAAATATACCACCCCTTCAAAATACCCTGGATTACCACCAGATCATAAAAAACACGAATTTTGCCCAAGATTCGTCAGAATCAAGATTTTTTTTTTTCCCAAAGGAATTTCGGGGGTGGGGGAGAATGCGTGACCATGAGGGTCAGACAAAAAACAGTTTGTAGTTAAGTTATGCTTTTAGACCCTCACCTGCACTCACTGGAATATCCTCCTCTTCTCAAAGAGTTTCACTCAGAGTAGGTACATGCTGGTGTCCTGGGACATATAACACAGTGGTGCTAAGGGACTTCAACTCTGTGACTGATTTTGATAGTAGCAACGCTACATAGACACCCCTTTCAGCTATGACAGAAGTGATGCTCCAATTCACTGGGTCATGGAAAGCCCCCCCTGTCAACACAACAAGAAAGCTGCGATACCTGGTTGCGCGGCCCCCGGCTGTTTTGTTAAAGAACTGGTTTGGCAAAAAAGCCAAAGCGCTTCCCAGATTACGAGGCCCGTTCGGAGGAACCCGGAATCGACGCAGGTGCAGTTACTGTCTGCTCATTGGGTTTGATGGGCGTTCAGAAGGAAACTTACGTGGTGGTTTGACAAAACTGTGCCAGACCAATACGATGCGTTTGCGCCCACTTCCATGTTCCCCAGTTTCAACAGTAGCTTTCTGACTGATGTGAAAGTCTTTCTGTGCCTGTTGCTATCCAAAAGAAGAAAAGGCTGCAAACATTGGACTAGAGCTGATTAAAAGAAAGGAATCAAAGGAGATAAAGTCATTATATATTGTCATCATCATAAGATCATACATTCTAAACAAAATATGTTATACTTTCTTGTGAAAGCTTTTACAGTATTAGGTGCAATAGAATATTGCTAAAATGACAAGTATTTATGTAGAAAAACACACAACGAGGGCTTTCCCTCACCCTGCCTCCGGGGGGTTTCCATGGAGAGGCACACAGTCTTCAGCATCTCTTCTGACCCTATTCTGAGCAGATGGGAGCTTCCAATGCGGTGAAGAACCACCAGTAGTCTTGTTTGCAATGGCCTTCAGCCATCTGTGTTGGATGCACCTACCCCAATTGGTAACACGATGACTCCCCTCTCTCCTGAGAACACCGAGCGGGTTCCTTTCCACCCACATTCATCAGATGAATTCCCGTCGGTTATCACCACAGCAATATGTTGGGCACACCCTGCTGGGCGCGGCTCCCGGCAGGGGTCTTGGTGAAGTAATTAAGAATTGGTCTGGAGAAAAGGGAGAGCTTGGCCGATGGCTTTGCCAGAAAGAGGTGCCTCCAGGCCGGTAGGCGAGATTGTTCTACTTTCTCCAGCAGGGCCCTCTTATCGACGAGATCCCCAGAAGGAACTCCTGATGGGGCCTAGTCTGCGGTTGTACAGCCCAGGCTACACGGACCGGTGTTCGCCGATATCCAGGACCTTCTACAAAAGCTGCGAAAGAAACCACGAGCTCCTGGAAAGTTGGGGTCACGATGCTGAAACGAAACCGTCCACGAGGAAGAGCAATGTCGGCTTCGGTGGCTCTGCGACACTCGGAAAACCACAGGCGAAGAAGGAAGGTTTGTAGCACACATATTGTGGCTGTTAGTGAGTTTGTAAAAGGATAAGCTGATTACAAGAGCAATGTATCGTATAGTTACAGAAAGCTCCCTCGCATAAACGGGGTCAGTGAAGCCACATTCTGGCGTAGCGACCTTTAGTGATCATGCTTGTGGCGTAAACGTTTACCCTGGGCACCTGGTTCAGCTGTCAGTTTGGCCTCTCAACTGTGGTACACAGCAAATGGAAAATCGCTGGGAGATTCCCTGCAGCGCCGGCAAAAGTCGGGACACACTATACAAATGCTGTCATGGGGCTAAGTGGCAATCTCCCTCAGCTGCTCCCTGTCTGCGTTTTGATTCCGATGCAACAACGTGATTCACCCTGCTCTTCAGGGAGCGAGGGCTTGAGGCTCCACATTGTCCTGCGATTGGCCGTCAGTGATCACCACGCTATCTGAGGCAATATGGCAATCCTACTCCCCGCTTGGTCTACAACGTGGTTCGAAAGATGTAAGTGCCAAAACCAGCCCGGTTTTGGTCCACCACCCCTGTTGGACCGTTTGCTGATTGTACTGGAGAACTTCCTGCTGGGTCTGGTAGGAGTTGAGGAGGAACTCTGTGTGCGGCGTTGTGCTGTTACTGACCCAGAACCAATGCGGACATGACAGGCCCCACCTCCAAGCTGTTGACCAGGTGTAGAGGAACTGGCGGATTTCTCAAAGTTTTCCAAGTGCCTAGCTATATGAGCCATCACCAGGAACAATGTCAGCCACCGCCTCCTGGTGGCAGACTGGGAGGACGAGAAGAAAGAAAGCGAGTCAGACAAGAAAGATCCCAGTCCTATATATTTCATTTTGTGATTTTTTATTCCCTAATCGCACATTGATTCCGAAACAGTGTAGTTTTGAAAGTAATACAATGGGTAGGAATCCTTGATCAAAACAAGTAATAATGAGCTGCTGCACGGGCTGTTTTAATTAGAGGATTGAGTCTACCCCAGGGTTGGGTACACAGACAAAACATTAATCCCATTCTCACTCTTTTTGTGCAGCCACTGAACAGACATACAGGCCAGCTGTGCTGAATAGGGCAGAGACCCCTTGTCACTCATGATGGACCCTTCTGTAGTCAACTTCCCTGAGAAGAAAAGAAACAGAGAACAGTTGTTGCATACTCAAAGTCATGGTTGACAATGTAATTTAACATATCAAAGGGGAAACGTGGCAAAGGGCACTGAGAAGGAAAATTTGTTTGAATTGCAAATTAAAAATTCACTAGCTGAAGGGAGGATAAGCAGTCAAGAAGCCACAATGTCTTTGCGTGTGAGTAAATCAGCCACACTTTTATGTGTTGGATGTACATGAATGTAGGGACTTGCACAACTTCAATTGTGCGTTTTGACTTATAAGAAAAAATCTGACCTTCCAATGCTTGAATTTATAGCTCTATTGTCTCTTTAGGACATCATTTAAGCACGAGTGCATGATGTGATAAAGCAGTCATTACCAGCGGAATACCTTTGGATTCTCAGGCAAAAACTGTAACTGCAACAAACATCACTCATCATCTGGTTCTCTTGCGTCAATAAGAAGTAGCAGTTTTTTTAACCCTCCTGCCATCCAAAATTAGGTTTAAGGGAGGATGGTACAAACTACGAGAAAAAAAAAATGTTAAAGGATATTATCTTTGTCTTACTTCCAATGAGCATCTGTCTGCTCAGGGCCTCAGATAAATAAATGACTTCAGAAAAACCAAATATCGCTTAAACAAGTGTTAGAATTCTGAATAAAACGATGCCTTTGGGGAGATGTTTAATTAATGACACTTCAGGGCAGTCTATGCTCAGACGTATACGAGTCTGTGTTGTTTAAATTCTTGAGGTGTCCAGAAGTTGAGTGGCCTTGTCAGTAGGTTCATCACAAAGTGGAAGGTTGTACGGAGGCCAACACTTGAAGAAGCAAAAGTGTTTAATTAAGGAGTTCAGTAAATATGTTGGCAATATTTGTGATGTTTAGTTCTTTAAAGTGTTACCAGATGGTTCTTGTGTGATGGTTTATTGTGGTTTAAGTATTATTAAACCTAATTGATGTATTGGCCCTTTTTACAAGCAATATCAAAGGGGCTCACAGTATGCCATAGAACTGCACAGGATACACAAAGGAAAAAGGCGTGGAGATTTCAGATGCATGGGGTCGTCCCAAAGTCCTAACCCAACCCGGGTTGGTACTTTAACCCCCTTGTGCTGCTTAGGATCACAATGACCCGAAGGTTCACAACGACCATAATTCTGCTGCGCCCCAATTTTACCCAATACAAAAACAAATAAAAAGAACATTTTCTTTATACATTTGGCTGTGTGTGTGAGACAGCCTGACGTTTAAAAGGAAAATGCTTCACTGGGTATTTTTGATGAGGTAAAGTTGTCACCAACACGTGGGGGTCAATGACTGATGGGTCACAATGACCCGAGAGAACACAAGGTATAAGGCAAGCACACGTTATATGCAACCACACGAATAGTTTGAGAATAATCTCAAGATCATCATCACCTAACCAGACGTATTAATGCAACAGTGCAATAAACAGGTCTACCCAATATCTTTCACGAGCGAAGTGTTGTGGGTTGTGAATATGTCACTGCACAACATGGTGTACGACTTCACATTATATTGTGTATAGTAAGTAGTTTGTTCAGTAATTTACCCTAACAGGGTTGCATATCTGATTAAAAAAATAAGCGTTACATTTAGTCTTGTAGCAGACGCTCTTATCCAGAGCCTTAAGACTAATGACTGCAGAGAGTGCAATTTCATGAATCCAAGTTACATGGATTTATGTAGTTTTATCGCTAGCTATTGCTTGTTATTTTGGCTTTACATGGGTCACCAAGACGATGACATTGTAGTTTTACTACATTGGTGTCTCCAGTCAAATATTATAGGTGTTAAAGTTCTTTGGATGAAGTGACAGGTGTGACAAAATGTATATATTCTGGTCAAACAATAAAAGTATTGTGTATTTTCAGGCTGTAAACAACTCACACATTTTTCAGAAACGTAGTTAAGATGAAAACAAGATGGGGTATACACCCAACCCCAACCATATAAACAGCAACCATAAACACTGACAGGATAATGGACCTAAGTTCGCTTGAGGGGAATTATCTTGTGTGTTTAGGGCTGTGTGTGTGTATGTGTGTGCCTGTGTGCATGCATACTACAAGTGTATTCCTATAGGGCAGCACTGTACGTCCACATGAATGTGTGTGTCTTGCTTGTGTAAAGGGACATGACCCATCCCTTAGAGCAGTAAGTTTACATGGTGTACATCGTGCACTGAGTTTCAATTCTAACTAACATCAAACTACGCTGAAAAGTCTTCCTGACGTGACAATTATAGCTAATAGTCAGTGTTATTTTCTTCTTAACTGCATTCTGTAGAGAACGTCTTGTTAAGCCACAATATTCAGACAGATTTCTGGGAATAGGGGCCCTACAAGCCATGTTCATGAGGCCTATAACTTTCACCCGTGTCAAAGTGTCCTCTAAACAGAGTTTTACTATAGAAAGGAGGGGGGCCACCAGACTGTCAAACAACTTCAACTGATGTCATCTAGATTGTTTCAGTAGGTCTATATGAGCTCAGAATAATACCTCCCTGTAAATGATGCTCTCAATACTCATCCATGTATATAATTATGAAGCTAAGGTTGTATCGGTAAAGCTAGAATAAGTACAAAGTACGTTTAATACACACATACACACTGAGAGTGGAGAGAGACCAATATAGAGAGAGATGCTCAGGTTGTTCATTTCTGGTCCTACATGTACTAGGATAAGCACAAGATTATGTTTTACACAAACACGGAGAGAGAGAATGCTAGCTGTATATACATAAAGAGTGATGCTTAGGATGTTCATTAACGGATTCCAAAGATATTGTCAGGTTCTGAATCTTCTCTACTTTAAGCAACTGAGCGATATTAGGGTTTGGACAATATATAGTTCTATACAACTACACAACAATAAACAGTATTAATTACACGACTATAGAAACTGCCAGGGTCAAATAATAAACTAAGTCGCTTTGGATAACAGACTACTGGTCTGCTATACTACAAAAATGTATAACGGACATGAGTAACTGATAATTAATTAATTAATTAATAATAGGCTAAGTATCTCAGAAACATGTACATAATGAATTTTAGAGCATTTAAAATGTAGAAAACAAAAGGTTTAGCTCAATTTCAAATCTATACGCTAAAGCGTAGTGTCACAGTGTCACACACATTGTTTTAGACATAGCCTCGACATTTGTTAAACTTTGCACAAATCTTTGCAGAAATTGGTAATGCATAAAACGACATGCATTACAAACAAACAAAACGCAAAATCTGGCAGAGAACAAATCCATACAAAACACTTTGACGCGTAAATTGCAAGTACTTACCGTATGGGGCTGGTGAGTTATCTGCAGCGCACTAGCAGAAATGGATCCAAATTATACTGTCCACTCCTCACACCCCGCCCCAAACCCAGAAACCTGGATGATGCCGGGATGCTTCTTGGGATATTGGGGAGTTCTAGTTTCCAATTAATTTCTGTAGTTATATAATAGGGAAAGAAAAGAATGTCAGCTTTGTATTATATAGTTTACGCCAATCCAAACTGGATCACAGGATCTATCCTGTGATTCTTAGCTGTGAATTTTTATATTCCCATTGTAATTGCATTTCGGAATGTGAGGGAGAAGCGAAGACATGTGAAAGGGTGCAGGATTCAAAGTTAAGGTTAAGAATTAAGTACGGGTGATTGAGACAAGGGTGAGAGTTGCAAGACATAATGGTTGCACTATCCTGCGATGAAACTACAAATAAAATGTTGCTATCTCACCTCAACACAGAAACCTTAAGACTATTGGAAAAACATGTTGGATTTTTGTTTGTTTATTCCTTACATAAGAGATCTGTGGAATCTCTGAGTGCACCCTTGTACTTTAGTTTCCACCTTTATGGTCTTGTCAGATGTCTTTCTGGATTTTCTGAGATAGTCTTGCTTTGCAGAGAAATAATCTGCTGAGAGATGGGTAGCGTATTTAGCTGAGTTGATGTGTGCTGGGATGAATGCTGTATGCATGTAGATGCATGTTAGACTTCAACTCATCACTTCTCCCTCAGGGAAGGGAAAGCTGGCCAGTCCAGATAGGTTTGAATGACATGTGCTTTGAGATGTGAAATTATTTTGATTGGTTGTACATTACCATTAGCCTGACGTTGTCATACTCATAATTCTGGTCAGAATATGAGTCTGATACCGCTCCATTGGGCTGTGAGTATGGGGGGTGTTATAACCGAACCCGGAAAAAAATGCCTCTTCGCTCAATTCGATAGACCTACAACCAATCAGAGCAACGTAGTATGTTGTTTGTTGAAAACGAATTCAACCCAAGCGCTCTTTGGTGACGTGGTTGATTAGGTTACTGTTACAATTTGATTTGTCCGAACAGCTCTTGTTCGGACATAGTTTTTCCCCCAACCGAGCGACACCAGACCCAACTTCCCAGAAAAAAACTAAACAGAAAATTATGAAAATGTCAAGGTTAAACAAAACATTTTCAGGGAACAAGAAATAGGTTCACAACTAGGAGGGACCGCCAATCCAAATTGCCCCCTGTATTACGGAAATCTTCTTCACAGTCAATCTGAAATTCTCTGGTAGAACAGCATTCTCCTGCTAGTTTTACAGTAATGTGGAGAGGTTGTGTAACAGGGGCGTCGTTTGAGAGCCAGCAGCTTGTCCTCCTCCGCCTCAGTCATCCCCTGCAGGGTGTCAGGACAGGACGGGAGACGGGTAAACATGTCGTCTCCACAAACTGCTCATTTTAATTAATTATTTTTAATTCTTTGGTCATTTGGTCATCAGTGCTGATTTTGAAACTTACATTTCATACAAAGCGTCCATTACGGTTCCCTCTAAATGAATCATTAATACACCTCGTATTTTGCTCTTTATTTACATGACCTTGGATTTCCAGTGAGCCCCTTACCTGTGAGAGAAGCTTCTTGAGCAGCTGGGCGATGTCCGGGTCGTCTGGGATGGGGACATTCTGGGATGGAGCCGCTGCGCTTCTTCTGCCTCAGCAGCAGGTGGCGGAAGAGGCTGGAGATGTCTTTGGAGCGCAGAGAGTAGTCGAAGATGAGCAAAGAATGTCCCATGAGAATGTCCAGAGCCCATCTACGGAGAGCCTGTCGACTCCCTATTAAGCCCCATTGTACCGAATTTGGTTGCAGTTCCACCAGAGTTCCAGTGGGGGTGATCACGAGCGAGTGCAAAATTAATGGGCGTCCATGGAGCTACACGGCTAAATGTGTCTCTTTCGCCTGATTGTCATTGAGAAATCTCAGATTTTATTGTAGTTTTTGCATGTTCAACATGGGTTATAGGTCGAAAGTTGAATGAACGAGTACTTATGTCCTTTCGATTTCTAACAGGGTGAGTCGTTGTTACCCATATCACGCTAGCATTCTGCTAATGAATGCTGATTGGTTAGTGAAGGACTGACTACGACCAGAGATCCCGCTTGATGGCATCCAAAGTGGAACCAGAATGTCAGAGCATTAGCAACTCTTTCTAGCATGTGTATTGACAGGGAGAGCCTAACTGGTCATGTTGTCGATGCCTCGAGAGAAAAAAGGAAGTGAGTGACCAGAGCTTGCCGTAAAGCAGTATCTCTGGTCGTACGATGTGTATGACGTCATTGACATTGTATGCAGTGGCATAACTACATCTCTGACGTTGATAAATAAACAAACCGTAAAAAAATCGGTTGAAAATTGAGGAAGTTATGGTCATTTAAAAATTACACAATGTTATGGGTGAGCGAGTTGACTGTAGCAAGATGGCCACCATTTGTCATTGCCATTAACCTATGACAGGGTTTAAAGATGACTGTACAGATACACAGAGACTGGGTTTATCAATGGCACATGGTTTATTGTACAACTGATTTATAAACTGAGTTCCAGAAGATATTGTGTGAATCCCTCACGGAATTAATAAAGTATCTTATCTATCTATGTTTGATACAAAGGGGCTTTCTCTTGGGCTTGATTGCTTAAGGTCAAATATTTTGAGTAAATATTCCTATTGCAAGCTCTTGGACAAACCAGAGGAAGGTTTTTGTCTAGTGTGAAGTCTTCACCCAGGGCTGGTTCTGTGGGGCATCATCCTAGAGCTTCCTCCTGAGGCACAGGCCCTCACACTCCTCCTGCGTATCGAAGCGGTTGCCGTTTCCTCCACAGCCGCTGAACCAGAAGCGAGAACACTCACTCTGCTGTGTGTCAAAGTACCATTTGACAGTATAGTTCCCACAGGTGCCGACATCCTGGCTGAGGAAACACGAGTCTGTTGGCAGTCATGGACAGAAGAGAGAGAGGGCAGAGTGAGGGAGGTTTAGTGTTTTGGTCTAAACATGATGCAAATTATCATTATTTTATTATAACTGCCTTGTTAATAAATACATTTGAAATGAAAGAGTTCAGTCCTTACTCTTGTCATGCACATCAGAGTCCTCTTTCAGTAGCATGGATGTGGGATCTGGAAGAAAACAAGTTTTACTAAGCTTAAAACAATATGCATGTAAAACAGAATGTAATCAAATAGGTAAACAAAACCAAATGATTACAAATATCACACCATTGAGCTTTGGTCGCGAGGAGGACAGTTCTCCTCCATCCCCCCTGGAGTGGCTCTCGAAGATTTCCACCTGAGTTGTTTCTGGTTTAGACAGGTAGTCATACTGACTCTGGACCTCCACTTCCTCCTCCTCCAGCTCCTCCTCCACCTCTGGTTCGCTGAGGAACAGTGAGTAAAAATTACAACGTGGTGGTGTCAGTGGGGTTTGCTGTCCAACTAGTTAAACACTCATGTTTAACTAGTACGTCACATGTACGTCATGTAGATTGGAGTATAATTGGAGTTGCCTACCTGTACACAAATATAGTCTGCCCCTGCCCCTGCCCCTGTCCCTGTCCCTCAAGCTGTGCACACTTCTGTCTCAGAGACGGAGGAGGGTAGGTGTTCATGCCTCCTACAAATGAGAAGAAAAGGACAAGTCGAAGTAAAACGCACGCATTGAAGTCCACACACCACCGAAGAAACATCTCAACCAGACGTCACACCTATGAAAAGCTATACAAGTTCATCACTTGTATAAGTTGTAAGTGTATATGAGTCGTGCTATCGTACCGTTGAGCACGGCCAGGAAGGTTCTGAAGAAGCGCTGGGCGTATTCCTGGTCCTCCTCCCTGAGCTGGCCCAGATGAAGCAGGTGCTGCTCCAGGGGGGTGCTGGCCAGATGCTCCACCTCTGTGCGGTTGTAATAGCTTCCCACCGTAACCACAAACAGCGCCACACCCTGACACTTGGCCTGCTCGGCAACGTAGTGCAGCTTGGCCCGATCCCGGTCAAGCGTCTTGTCCCCTATTATGGCCAGGACCATCCTCCTGGTCCGGGGACGGGGGGGCCTTCAGCAGGACCTCCCTGAGGGTGAACTCCAGGGTCTGGCCAAGGGCCAGGGACCCTCCCTGCTGACGAAGGCCTTGGAGAACGTGTTGCTTCATGGCTCTGTGGTCCTTGTACTTCTGGAAGCCAAACTCCAGCTTGGCGCCCTGAGCGGCTCCCTGCTGGACAAGGGCCACCCTGGCCTGCCGATTCCCCTGGCCGGGCTGGGGGCTCACTGCCAGCTGCTCCACCACCCTGCCCAGCAGCTGCTGCATGCCAGAGAACTGGTCTGCCTGGACCACCCTGGAGCTATCCACCAGCAGGGCCAAGTCCACATCCACCTCCTGGATCAGAGGGGCCTTCGTGATGTAGGAGCAGGTGCTTTGTACGGTCCTGCAGGGGTCTGGGGGAAAAGAGGAACACACTCTGCATCACACTGCGGAAACGTGTTGGTAAGTCCTCAACAGTAGTTGAAACAGTGAGGGGCTGAGGTAAGATTGGCTGATGGAAGTCAGGTGAGAGGAATGGTAGAGGATGTCCTACCATAGCAGATGACACATTCCATGATATTCTTCAGCCCCTCCTCCAGGTTCTGGTTGTCCCGCAGCACCACCAGGGTGGAGCGCCGTGTTTCATCAGCCTGTTTGCCCAACACAACAACAAAAGCACTTTAAGATAGTGTTCCATTTCACCGTGAACTGCTACTGGGTCACATCAGATTAATTACCTCAATTCAGTGTCTCCATTTATTACCTTAAAAGCCTGGACAACATTTGGTGAACTCCTAAGTGTGATGACCGCTGGGATGATGTTCAGGGCATTAAACTCCATCGTTGCAGTAACGATGGCAGAGGAGTCTTGGGAAGGGCCGTTGGAGAAGAAGATGGCTACCTTCCTTACCCTCATCCCCTTCCGAGTGCGTTTGAAGATGTTATGTGCCACGTAGCGCATGGCGGCGCCCAGGTTGCGTTTGTTGGCCGTCCGGACCAGCGGGATGGCCTGCACCGCCTCCAGCAGCTGGCTCTTGCGCCGGTAGTCCTGGAAACGGATCAGGTACTCTGTGTAGGCACTGTAGGCTACCACGGCAACACGAGAACCAGTCGGACAGTTGCTCTCAGCGATGTTGATGTTGTTCAAGAGAGAGACGAGAGCGGAGCGCATTCTCTCGAAGGCGGGAAGATCAACATCGTCAGACATGTCCAGGGCAAACACCAGCTCTGTGGGGTAGGCTGGGCACCCTGAAGAACCTGATAAGGAGAGAGGGAAAGAGGGAGAAAGAGTTAAGAAGGAAGAGAGTTTGGGAGTTTTCTACGCTGTCATTTGTCATTAGATGTGTAGGGGTGTATGGGAGAGAAATAAAAGTGACACATACCTTGGGAGCACACTGTTCAGAGAAGAGATCAAATAAAAATGTATTTAGAGACAGACAAGGCCCTTCTGTCAATGACAAACATCTTTACTTCTTCCTCTAATTCATCACAAAGGCTACTTACCACAGTTGTCACGGATGTAGCTAATCAGCTGGCATTCCTGGGAGAAAAAAACTCAACTGAATCTCTCAAAAGTAAATGTTCAAAGAGTATTCTGACATTTATGATATATGACTATTTGTATTGAAGACACAGGAATATACTTACATCAGGTCTCTCACCAGGAGACCCTCTAGGACCCTGTGAAGAGAACAGAGATAACACAATGTCATAATAAGGAAAATGTGTAAAAACATAATATATAAGTATACATTTATTGATATCTAAATGTAAACGGAACAAAAAACCACATGAATGTGGATTTCTGCTTAGATCCCTGATTTCATGGACCCCCATGTTCATGAAGCAGATGACCAGCAGCATACTAACCCTGTGTCCCGCTTGTCCTGGGTCTCCGGGCTGTCCTGTTTCTCCTGTTCCGCCAGCGTTCCCCTGGAGACCAGACAGTCAGATATTATCTACACATCATTCATGTATGGCATGCTCTGTGGGACAAACTGCTGCTTATTGAGTGTGAATATTAAACACTGATATATGTTTATGCATGTGTATATGTACAATTAACAACTATACAACTACACATCTGTCTGACACATTTACACTGTATTAGTTATTACATTGTATTCATTTAGAATTCTATATGCTTTTTACAAATAGGGCATGTGGAAAGTGCAGAAAAAGATCAACGAATAAAACGTGCACAGTCCTAACAGTATTTAGGTGGACTTGAGGCTGAGACTCAAGGAACTGTCTATATTTACGCCACTGCCACTGCATTTACAATAGACTTTTGGTGCCTTTAGTCCAACCAAATAAGTCGTTTGTGTGTGTGTGACACCCACCCCCCTGCCATGGTTGCCTTTGGGGCCTGGTCCTCCTGGTGGTCCAGTAAAACCACCCTCACCCTGAAACCACAAAGAAGAAACAGAAGACATGTCAGCTGAAAGGTATTCCAGACCCATTTCTTCACACCTGCTTTACCTTCAGAACCGGTGTGAGAAACCAAGGAGTTACTGACCTGCAGCCCGGGGTAGCCAGGGAAACCAGGTTCACCCTAGGAAGTAAACACAGTCCACTTTTTGTGATCATCCTCAATCATGGTCTGTCTTTATCATAGTGTCTCTTAATGAATTTGATCCTGACCCACATAGACACACAGGTATCCAGGTGAAAGACAGTATCTTACCTTCAGACCCTTGTGTCCTGATGGACCATAACCATCTCTTCCATCCAGACCCTGGTGGTGTAAAGCAGAAAGGTCACATGACCCACACATGTAAACACACCTAGACAAAAACAAACATAACACACACACACACACACTGACCGGCATCCCTCTGGGCACCCAGAGGTCCTGTGTCGCCCTTCACTCCAAGGTCTCCTGGCTCACCCTGCATGGATGTAAAACAAACGGTTAATGTTACACTACAGACAGAAGGAAGACTACAGAGAGAAGGAGGACTACAGAGAGAAGGAGGACTACAGAGAGAAGAAGAACTGCTGACAGAAGAAGTCCCCAACCTTTCTTCCATTTCGACCTGGACGTCCAACTGATCCTTTCCTGCCCCCTATGCCAGGTGTACCCTGGAACACAGGATGGGTTAGGGTAAGAGTTAACACCAACCTACTCGGACAGTGTCTGCTTCATTGATACTTAGGAGATGGTAGGTTGTGAACAGAACCCACCTGTGATCCAGGTAGTCCTGTGGTACCTTCGGGTCCGTTCTCGCCTTGTTCTCCTCTTACACCCTGAGCAGACAAGGGATATGGGAGCATTTTTGAACTGCTAATGTTTTGACAGTTTCCTGGCAATCCTTCTAATTGATCTAGATTAATCTTCAATGCACCGTGCAAACACACATTCCAACAAGATTAAGGTCGCATGCATGAGAAATCAAACCTGTCTCTGTCAAACCACATCCTAGCTGAGGTACCTACCTCTGACCCAGAGGGACCCTGGTTTCCAGAGAGTCCAGCAGCACCTGGAGATCCATTTAGTCCCTGGAAGACAACAAACACACAAACAGAATATGCGTGTGATGCAAATGGAACTGATTATGCACGCGCACCTGTCCACAATGTTGCAATCTCAGCCTCACACACACATGGATTTTGATAGGGCCGTATATTTATGTGAGTGTACCTTGACTCCAGGTGGACCTCTCCTACCCTGTGGGCCCTGTAGGAGGAATCAACACACAGTGGTGTTAACAATGCAGGCTGTTCTACCCACTAATGTATGTTGCTGTCTGGGACCTGAGCCTGTAGCTGGGTATGTAGCACAAGTTCAATCCAAAGATCTCACAGGGTTTCCATCAATTCCATCCCCTCCTGGAACCCCGTCCTCTCCTGCATCTCCCTGCATGGCAGAACAAAACAAAACATGTTTTGTGTGTGTGTGTGTGTGTGTACTGACTGGCAAGTACACGTTTACACATACATCCCAAAGTCATCATCATTGTGCATTCTTTACCGGCAAGCCTGAGTTCCCGGACTGGCCTGGCGGTCCACGCTCTGTGTTGCTGCTTCCAGACTCCCCCTAAAACCACACAGAAATAGAAGATAAAACTCTCCCCTGTGACTCTTCTGCTTCTAAAGAAATGAAGAACAGTGGGTCTCTGTGAGCATCCAATGCCAGTAATAACATTTGCTGCCATCCCTGTTGAGATCCCTCATATTTGACATGTTACAGTTGCAGCTTGAATTCTTAGTATCCCTTCTTCAACTCTGCAACTAGAGAGGAGGAACACATAGCTGCACATTTTCTCCTGAAATTAACATTTAGCTTGTGATAAAGGATGACATTTGCAGAAGGAATGTGTTCCCCTAAACGCACCACAGGCTGTCAGTAACCACGTACTTATCAGTGGGAGACTGAGACATAAGGACTGAGACTAAAAACCACATTGACAGTTTGTCAACATCATTCATTTTTCATATGAGTTGTGCGTTGGTCTTTTGGGGTTCTTTTCTACTTACAGGATCTCCTCTCAGCCCATGCTGGCCATTGATCCCTGGCTCTCCCCTAATGCCCCTGAAACCCTGCAGAGGAGAAGCAGACAGGAAGCACCAGTTGGACATTGAGACGAGTTGAGATAAAGGGAAACATAACATGTACATAAGGTACAATTTCATTAATCAACTGAGTGTTTTCAAAAGGGGTACATTCAAGATTAAATAAGAGAGTTGCGCATGAATGAAATGAGAGAGTAAAAATGTGGTAAAAAAAGTGTGTAAAATGGTAGAACGGTTTAATAGAAAAGGAAATGACAATTACCGGGTTGCCAAAGTCTCCTCTCTCCCCAGGGCCTCCAGCCAATCCTGTCACACCCTGCAAACACGCACCAGAACAGTCTCAGGAAATACAAAACGTGTCAATCAAGCATTGATATGTGATCATTTGATCCCTCTCCATCAAACAAAAAGTGCTCAGTAGCCTGAAATCTATGTGTCCTTATGAACTACATGCTGAACAGAGGAAGGCTACCTGTTCTCCATTGATGCCATCCAGCCCATGCTCTCCGTCATCCCCCTGTCAGATTCACAAGAACAATCCAAAAGCAACACAGAAATATATGAATACAGAACACAGACATGTTTCTTGAAGAGCGGGAAAAATAATACAGATGTTGCTTGTCAGAAGACAAGCTCACTCACCTTGTTGCCTCTGTGACCTCGGTAGCCCTGTAAATGAGACAGCCATGTATGAGATACCTCCTTACAACTGGTCTCTACTGATTTTGCGTGTGACTAGAGCAGAACAAGACGTGTCTAACTTACCTTTAGGCCTCGAGTACCAGGACAACCCTGCAGACCTTGAGGTCCAGTTGGACCTGGTGGTCCTCTCTCACCCTGGGGAAAAACACACCAGGAGATAATCTTAGTCAAAGGTCACCAGCCTGTGGTGGTGTGGATGGGTGTTGTCGGTCAGTAAGACATACTTTTTTTCTTTCTTTTTTTCTTTTTACTAAAACCAACTCAAGCAATGGTCCAATCAAGCAGTGTCCTTAGTTTTCTTTAAATAAACACTTACAATCCCTCCCTCCTCCCCAGGGAAGCCTGGGTGGCCCTTCAGCGCTGGAAAACCCTGATGAGGAGAGATGAAGACCAGAATAACATGAGCTCATCAGGTTGTGACAACCATAACAGGCATCATCAACAGTCAGCAGTCATTTTTGATCAGAACCAGAACTGTCCTGTGACCTCCAGGGGATTCCTAATGACTAACCGATTCAAGTCTTCAATTTAACATCCTAGAGTTGTAGCCTATACATTAGGTGAAGTAAAGTTGTGCCTCATTTCCTTACACCTAATGTATATTTGACTACATTTTCAATCAATCTCATAATTTTACTTAATTTCTGTAATACCGGATTTTTCAGAAAATAAGCCGCATTTTATATAAACCGCACCCCACCAGAATGGGAGCTTTGTGTTTGTAAATATGAGTATAAACCTCACTGGAATATATGCCATACTTGGTAAGGGAACAATGATACCAAGAAATGCAGGAGTATAGGCAATCTTACAACATGCCGTTGTGTAACACACTTTGAAAACCGAAATATTAACTACTTACTAACCGAGAGTGAGGTCATGCCGGGAAATATCAAACGAGACTTGAACGTATCGACCGAGCGATAGCGAGGTTGATACGGCAAAGTCGAGGTTTGATATTTCCCGGCATGACCGAACGGTCGAGGTTAGTAAGTCGTTTATTATATGGCATTTTTAGCTCTTTTCATTTTGTAAATTGTAGGCTAATTGTAGCTAGCTAGGCTAGCTCTCAAGTCTTCTCACGGTGTGTTTTAGGTGTTGTCTAGCAACCAATTACTTTTGATAGAAAGCGGACAGTACGGTTCTGCTAAAATGGCTTTAATTCCAACACAAATAACGATTCTTTTAGAAAGTTAACAATGTCTTCGTCGCTGTTGATGTATTCAGTATCGTCTGGATAGTAAAACTCAGTTGACTTCGATATCGCTAATTTTGAAGATGACGTCAGAGGAGGGCAATAACAATACTTATTGGACCGCTGGTCAATACGGGTTTGGCATGACTACCCATTAGCCAATCAGAAGGCTCGTACTGTCGTTGCCATATAATAAAAGTGCATAATGTAGCCTATGTTCTCTATTGTCTGGAAATTAACCTAATTTCCCTTTAGACGTGTGAGTTCGAAATATTTCGGAAGGTCCCCAAAGTCGTTTTCCGAAACGGTAGCTAGCTAGCTCTAGCTAGCTTCCGGGCTAAAGTATCTGGCATAATACTCGTAGCAATGCTACTACCATGCTAGTGTTACTTGTTAGCCTTCTCATTAGTACATTTTGAAGCCATACTAAAGCGTTTATGGCATAGTTTTTGTCCATCAGAAAATATTCAGTTGGAATGGTCGATAATGCATATGCGATTTTACGCTGTGAGACCCGCATTCGAACGATCACATTTGTGCGACGCTACTCCTTAATGGGTTAAATAGCATTCACGAAAAAAGTGTTTCTACTGTGGTTTTGTTATAAAAACGTTATAGGCCGCATCGGAATGTAAGCCTCACCACCACAAGAACAATTTAAAATCGGGGTAGGCTATATCCCGCGGCTTTATTTCTGAAAAAGATGGTATTTACTCTTTCTACTCACCTTTTCCCCAGGTGGACCCGGTAAGCCGCGGATCCCCTCGTGACCGGAGCACTTACACGCCACGTTGCAGCACTCTCTCTCAGCTACTGTGTCCTGGGTAGATATAGACATATGGATCATGTGTCAATGCTGTTCTGTTCTATTTGTCTGCATATCTATCTCCCACATCCTAGAAGCCTACATCTTTGGTTGACCATTGTCCTGCCAGACAAGTCAAGACAAGAACCAGGCTCCACAAAAACAGCAAGGCTTGTTTCGCTTGACACCCTGACATTTTCATTTGTGAACAAAGCATTCATTCAGCGTAACACCTAGAGAGGGCAGTCAGATTGATCACAACTAAACTAAGTATGCTCCAGGACTAAGAGTAATCCCTCAGGTAGAGACGTCTAGGAAGATCCTAGAAAACAGGCATGAGTTACTTACTATTTGTTGGTGCATGGTACTGCCCACACTCTGCATGCCAATATTGAGGGGCTGCTTGTAGCCAAACCCTCTCCCAAACTCCACCATCTGGAGGTGCTGGGCATTCTGGACCCCCTCTAAGGCCACAGTCAGTAGAGCGTGGACACCTGCCCGAGAGGAAGGGTGGAAGACAAGTCTCTTTACTAAGCCAAAAGTTCGCCATGAAGTAAATTGGCAGTACTAGATAGTACAGTAACTGAGTAAAAATATGATGCTTCCTTACCAGAAAGACGCAACTGTTCTGACTCTCTCTCCATGTCCTCAACGTTTTCATCAAGTCCATCAGAAAAGACTACAAGCACCTGATGGGCATGTTAGATAGGAGAATATGATCAGTTATCAGGCTGGGTTTGGAAGAACAGGATGGGACTAAGTATTAACAATGAAGAACAATATCAAGCAAGCAAACTCATCAGAGGTGAAAAGGGTGACAAAGATGCATGGGAGTATGCAGTTTTGCAGTTTAGTGTCCCACCTTCACGCCAGCTTTAGACTGTTGCTGGAACTTCTCCTTGAAAGAGGCCAGCAGAGCACCATTAAAGCGAGTGGTCTGGGGTATCTGCAGGGCCTTAATCTTCTTTATCACATCCTCATTGTACGGCTCAAAGGAGAAGTCATGCAGAACTTTTCCATCATCAGCCACCACCCGGTATGCAATGTTGACCGTGACCCTGTCCATCCCTGACGCAGCACAGGCCCTTCAGGTTGGACATGGAGAGGACTATCTCCTGGAGATAGCTCTGCAGCTTGGGCTGGCCTTCCATGAGCAGCATCAACCCGCTCCTGCGAGAAATATCGAAGCCAACGGCGACATCTATGATGCAGCCTGGAGGAAGAAGACATGCAATCCATCTGAGCTGCCTTTCTCTCAAACTTGATTAGTAATGGTTTGAGAAGATGCACAGATAATAGTAGAGAAAGAGAGAGAAATAAAAGGATACATTTCCTTCTTGGAATTTGGCCTTACCTGGTGGATTTGGTGGTGGATTGGGTCCGTCACATATAGTGTTCACCACCCTTGTCTTGATCTCGGCCAGAGAGGAAAAGTCGTCCACAATGAAAACCCTGTCTAATGATCCTGCAATATTCTTCAGCAGTAGAGAATTAACTTTGCTCCCAATACCAATGGCAAACAACTGTATCTTCAAATCCCTAAGGAATTTAGCTGCTGCAACAACATCATCATCAGAGTCTCCGTCCGTGATCACCAGCAGGTTCTGGGGGACCCCTGACTGGATACGACTCCCTGCTGCTGCTTCAAAGAAACTTCTGGTGAATTTAAGGGCCTTTCCGGTTAGAGTTCCTTGACGAAGTTGTTTAATATCTTTGATGCGGTCTCTTATGCCTTCTATAGTGTAGAACTCATTGAGGTAGAACTCCTTTTGAGCCTCAGTGCTGAACTGGGCAACTCCTGCTCTAATGGAGTCTTTGCTGATATTAAAGACCTCTATGAGATCTCTTGTGAAGTTTTTCACAAGTGGGAATTGTGGTCTCTCGATGCTTTCTGAGCCGTCTATTAAAACGACCAAGTCAGCATGCTTCTCTGACACACTGGGAGAACAAAAAAGAGATGTTAAATATCTACAATTGTAGAAAAACATATCATCTTAGAGAAGGATCTATTCGTTTGAAAGAAATACTTTTTTTCTCAAGTTCAACATTACTCCCGCAAAAAGATCTCATTCAAGAAAACAAACGCAAAAACATATATTGTAAGCTTGTACATTACCTGGTTTCGTAGTGTTGCAGAGGACCAGAGAGATATTGGAGTACAGTGATTCGAGAGCCTTGAAGTCGTTCACATAAAAGATCTTGGATTGGTCTTTGCCAGTCATGGTCTCCAGCTCTCCCATTTTGGCTCCCTCCACTCCGATGGCAAACACCTGGACCCCGTTGTCCCTCAGAGCCTTCGATGGCGCTGCTAGATTATCGTGGTCGTGAGCTTCGCCGTCTGTGATCACCATCAAAATCTGCTGCACGTCTTTTCTTCCGCCGTGCGCGGCACCAAAGTACTGGAGGGAATAATCCAGAGCCTTGGCTGTGTAGGTGTCTCCGCTCGGTGTCGTCAGATTCAAAATCTGCGAGTGATCTCTCTTTTTGAGTAGTATGAACTGAGGCTGAAGGCATTCTTGGGATTGGTGGAGTACATGATGACACCAAATCGTGTCTGCTTCTCCCCGACAGTGGTTTGGTTGACCATGGACACCATGAAGGTCTGCATGCTGCGGAACTTTGTCAGGGTGATGCTGGAGGAGCGGTCCACTAAGAAGATAATATCTGCAACTTCTGTTTTCTTACACTCTGGATTGTAGGAGAGGAGAGGAGACTATTAATATCCCAAATTACCGTATTTTTTTTGTGCATTCCTCTCCTAATTATTATTTGGTAGTGAACAATCACACATAACTCACCTTTCTCTGGATCACAGATGGACAACGCCAGTTGCCTCTCCAAGTCTCTGAGCCCATCGAAGTCTACCACAGAGTAGACCCTCTGTTGTGTTCCACTGATTTCCAAAAGCTGCTTTGTGTTGGCATTGTCAACTCCAATGGCAAAGATCAACACCCCCTTCTCCCTGAGAGCTTTAGCAGGCACCGACACCTCATCCTGGGATTCACCATCCGTCACAACCAATAGAAACCTTTTTTTGTCCGGGCGACCCCCCATTTGAGGGGTCAAAATACTGTGAGATTTCAGAAATGGATTTTCCTGTGAGCGTGCCTCCTCCCATCTGCTGCATGGAGTCTATGGCCTTCTCTATACTAGGTTTGTCATACAGTTTGTTCAGAGGGAACTCCAACTTGAAATTGCTGCTGAACTGCGTCACGCCAACGTGCACTTTGTCTGGACCAATGACAGACCGCCTCACCAAGGACTTCATGAATTCTTTCATTTTCATGAAGTTCACTGGGCTGATGCTGGTTGAGCTGTCTATCAGGAAGAGCAGGTCAGCTGCTGCACCCTTACACGCTATGGAGAGAGAACAGAAATGTGAATCATGTTTAATACAACTCATCCTGCAATCAACCATGTGGCTGATTTTGCAATTAATCCGTAGCTCTATAAAACATAATATACTTCCTGTCTGATGATACAAACAGTAAAGGATTTTCTACAGACAGGGTCACGTACTGTCTTCCGTGCAGATATCTGTGATGATCTCGTCCTTGATTGACTTCAGAGCATCAAAGTTGTTGACAAAGAACATCTTCTCAGGGTGAACCTGCAATCTCCAGCAGCTCAGTCTGGTTGGCTTTTTTCACCCCAATGGCGTAGATTTGGATCTTCTCGTTCCTCAGCAGCTGTGCTGGTTCCTTCACCTTGTCTGCAGACTCCCCGTCTGTGATAACAATGAGGTACTCTGGGACTTTGGCTCCCCGTGTGACTTCTGCTTCTTTGAAGTACTGGTTCATGAAACTCAAAGCCAGACCGGTATTAGTTCCACCTCCCCTTTGGATAATATGCTCAACTGCAGCCTCTAAGGTTTTCGCCATCTTTGTAGGTTGTCAAATCAAATTCCAGTTGAGGGGTGTCTGAATACTTGGCCACACCTACTCGGACATGCTGCGGGCCGATGCGCAATGTGTCTACAAAGTCAATGATGAATTTTTTCATGTCCTGGAAGTCTTGTGGGGTGATGCTTCCGGAATGGTCAATCAGGAAGAAGATGTCAGCCTCCTCTGTCTCCTTACAGCCTGAATAAGGAACAAAAGTGTGTCACTTTGCTGGATTTTATTTGTTGTTGATCTGAGGAAAAATAATACTACTAATAATAATACAGTAATAATAAACCACAAGTTTTGAGGTCATAAAAGCCCATGCAAATCCATAGCAGTAATTTCACCTGATATGTTCTCTAAAACATTTGCTGTAATGTAATCTCACAAATAAGTTAACTCTGCTAACCTGCTTTTGATGCTGTATTTCCTGGCAGTGTCAGAGGACTGGTGAGCGGAGAATGTTGTAGCAAAGGCTCTTCCTCAGGGTCCTCTCCAGGCTCCCCAGCTTGGCAAAGCTGTCCACATTGAACATGTGAGATTTAGGAGGATGTGAAGCTATCGCCTTCAGCTCTTCGATGTTGGCATTTTTTACTCCCACGGCATAGACGGTGACGCCAGCTCTGCGAAGGGCGGTAGCTGCAGGGCTCACTTCGTCCTGAGACTCGCCATCAGTTATGACCACAGCCACCTGCTGGATACCAAGGCCAAGCCTGCTTCCCTTATCCTGAACAAAAACATTCTCTTTGGCAAACTTCAGAGCAGCACCCGTGAGGGTACCACCCCCACGGTGGGGGAAGGATCTTGATAAACTCCAGAATTTCATCCTTATTGTCAAAAGAGTTGAGGTAGACGTGGGCAGTAGCCTTGTCACTGTAGAGGACAATGCCCACTCTCACTTGATTCAAACCCACGTCCAAGCCTTTCACAAGCTTGTGCAGGAAGCTACGAATCAGACTGAAGTCTTCCGGTGAAATGCTACCAGACTCATCCACAATGAAAACGATGTCGACAAATTTGGCTCCCGCGCAATCTGTAACAAACAAACATCAGTAAGTGCCCAGCTGAATAAGCTGAATATCTTTCTATAATGTTTTCAATACCAAGCACCATTCGTTTATTTAATAGTAAACAACAATTTTTGAAAATGATTTATCAAAACTATTTTAAAACCCATCATGCACGTCTAAACTTGCTGTTAAAGTATAACTAAACTCACACATGTATCACTTAGTCTCACCCCTTCATATTCTTAAAAATGCTGAAAAGTGGAGTGGATTTATTCATTCAAATGCTTGTTGGGATTTCCTCAGATGCTTGAAGTAGTCACGAAAGAGCCAATATTCACACACAACCCCTCACAAAGGAACTTGCACGTCACAAATGTATTTAAAGGTTTTTGATCACAAGGAGCAACATACTATTTGATTCTCATTTGAATCGCGATTCAGATCTAGTGATTCAGATCGGTTCACAATTGCATGTGAATAGATGTTTAGAAGGATTAAATATATATATTTTTTTTTATTGAATCGTGATGCCATGAATCAATTCTAATCGTGAGGTACTAAAATATACCACCCCTTCAAAATACCCTGGATTTACCACCAGATAATAAAAACACAAATTTTGCCAAGATTCGTCAGAATCAAGATCAGGATTCGGGGGGGGGAGCAATGCGTGACCATGAGGTCAGACAAAAAAACATTTTGTAGTTAAGTTATGCTTTAGACCCTCACCTGCACTCAGTAGGATCTCCTCCTCCGTCTCAAAGAGATTCCTCAGAGTAGATACAATGTTGGTGTCCTGGGACATGTACACATGTGGTGCTAAGGACTTCAACTCTGTGACTGAATTTGGATCAGTAGCAACAGCCACCATAGACACCCCTTCAGCTCTGACCAGACGTGATGCTCCAATCACTGGGTCATTGGAAAGCCCCCCTGTCAACACAACAAGAAACTGACGATACCCTTGGTTGGCGCGACCCCCGGCTGTTTTGTTAAAGAACTGTGTTCTGGCAAAATCCAAAGCGCTTCCCAGATTACGAGGCCCGTTCGGGCGAACCCGGAATCGACGCAGTGCATTTACTGTCTGCTCCTTGGTTTGATGGACGTTCAGAAGGAACTCTACTTTGGTTGTTTGACCAAACTGTGCCAGACCAATACGATGCTGTTTTGCGCTCACTTCCATGTTCCCCAGTTTCAACAGTAGATTTCTGACCTGCTGAAAGTCTTTCTGTGCCATGTTGCTATCCACAAGAAAGAAAATGTCTGCAAACTTTGGGACCAGAGCTGATAAAAGAAAGGAATCAAAGGAGATAAGTCATTATATGGTGTCATCATCATAAGATCATACATTCTATAAAAACATATGTTTTATACTATCTTGTAAAGCTTTTCACAGTATTATGAGCAATAGAAATATTGCTCACATGACTGTATTTATGTAGACATAACACACAAACAGAGGTGCTTTCCCTCACCCTGCCTCCGGGTTTCCATGGAGATGCACACAGTCTTCAGCATCTCTTCTGACCTCTTCTGAAGCTGCTGGTAGCTTCCAATGCTGTGAAGGAACCACCCGTACGGCTTGTTTGCAATGGCCTTCAGCCTATCTGTGTTGGCTGCCCCTACCCCAATGGTGAACACGATGACTCCCTCTCTCCTGAGAACCCGAGCGGGTTCCGCCACATCATCAGATGAATTCCCGTCGGTTATCACCACAGCAATCTGTGGCACACCCTGCTGGGAGCGGCTCCCGGCGGTCTTGGTGAAGTAATTGGTCTGGAGGAAAGGTGAGAGCTTTGCCGATGGCTTTGCCAGAAGAGGTGCCTCCAGGCCGGTAGGCGAGATTGTCTACTTTCTCCAGCAGGGACCTCTTATCTACGAGATCTCCCAGCAGGAACTCCTGATGGGGCTCGTCTGCGGTGTACAGCGCCAGTCCTACACGGACCTGTTGTTCGCCGATCTCCAGACCTTCTACAAAGCTGCGAAGAAACCCACGGAGCTCCTGGAAGTTGGGGTCACCGATGCTGAACGAACCGTCCACGAGGAAGACAATGTCGGCTTCGGTGGCTCTGCGACACTCTGGAAACACAGAAGAAGAAGGTTTTTAGCATCACATATGTGGCTGTTAGTGAGTTTGTAAAAGGATAAGCTGATCTACAAGAGCAATGTATAGTATAGTACAAGAAAGTCCCTCGCATAACGGGGGTCAGTGAAGCCACATTCTGGCGTAGCGACCTTTAGTGATCATGCTTGTGTCGTAAACGTTTACCCTGGGCCACCTGGTTCAGCTGTCGTTTGGCCTCCTCAACTGTGGTACACAGCACCTGGACAATTCTCTGGGAGATTCCCTGCAGCGCGGCAAAGTCGGACACACTATACACATGCTGTTCATGGGGCTCAGTGGCAATCTCCCTCAGCTGCTCCTCGTCTGCGTCTTTGATTCCGATAGCATACAACGTGATCCCCTGCCTCTTCAGAGCGAGGGCTTGAGGCTCCACATTGTCCTGCGATTGGCCGTCAGTGATCACCACGGCTATCTGAGGCACATTATTGGCCATCCTACTCCCAGCTTGGTCTACAAAGTGGTTCTGAAGAATGAAGTCCAAACCCAGCCCGGTTTTGGTTCCACCACCCCTGTATGGCAGTTTGCTGATGTACTGGAGAACTTCCTGCTGGGTCTGGTAGGAGTTGAGGAGGAACTCTGTGTGCGGCGTTGTGCTGTACTGGACCAGACCAATGCGGACATGATCAGGCCCCACCTCAAAGCTGTTGACCAGCGTGTAGAGGAACTGGCGGATCTTCTCAAAGTTTTCTGTGCCTATGCTATATGAGCCATCAACCAGGAAGACAATGTCAGCCACCGCCTCCTGTGTGCAGACTGGGAGGACGAGAAAGAGCGTCAGACAAGAAAGATCCCAGTTTTCCTGTTGAAATTATTTCATTTTTTGATTTTTCATTCCCTAATCGCACATTGATTCCGAACATGTATTTTGAAAGTAATACAATGGTTCGGAATCCTCTGATTCAAAACAAGTATCATGAGCTGCTGCACGGCTGTTTAATTATAGGATTGAGTCTACCCCAGGGTACCACAGACAAAACATTAATCCATTCTCACCTCTTTTTTGTGCACCACTGACCAGAATACATCCAGCTGTGATGAATAGGGCCAGCAGACCCCTTGTCCACTCCATGATGGACCCTTCTGTAGTCACTCTCCCTGGAGAAAACCAGAGAACAGTTGTTGCATACATCAAAGTCATGGTTGACAATGTAATTTAACATATCAAAGGGGAAACGTGGCAAAGGGCACTGAGAAACTTTGTTTGAATTGCAAATAAAAATAACTAGCTGAAGGGAGGATAAGCACTCAAGAAGCCACAATGTCTTTGGCGTGTGAGTAACTCAGCCCAACCACATTTTTATGTGTTGGATTTACATGAATGTATGGACTTGCACAACTTCAATTGTGGTTTTGACTTATACAGAAAAAATCTGACATCCAATGCCTTGAATTTATATCTCTATCTGTCTCTTTGCGTGACATCATTTAGCAACGATGTGCATGATGTGATAAAGCGTCATCTCCCATCTGGAACTACCTTTGGATTCTCAGCAAATCTGTAACTGCAACAAACATCACTAATCATCTGGCTTCTCTTGCGTCAATAAGAAGTAGCAGTTTTTTTTTAACACCATCCCTGGCCATCCAAAATTAGGTTTAAGGGAGATGGTACAACTTACGAGAAAAAAAAATGTTTAAAGGATCTTATCTTTGTCCTACTTCCAATGAGAATCTTGTCTGCTCAGGCCTCAGATAAATATAATGACTCAGGAAACCAAATATAGACTTAACAAGTGTTAGAATTCTGAATAAAACGATGCCTTTGGGGAGATGTTTAATTAATTGCCCCTTCAGAGGCAGTCTCTGCATCAGACAGTTATACTGAGTTGTGTTTGTTATAAATTCTGAGGTCGTCCAGAATGTTTAGTGGCCTTGTCAGTAGTTAATCACAAAGTGGGAAGGTTGTACGGAGGCCAACACTTGAAGAAGCAAACGTGTTTCATTAAGGATGTCAGTAACTATGTTGTCATATTTGTTATGTTTAGTTCTTATTAAGTGTTACCAGATGTTCTTGTGTGATGTTCTTATTGTGGTTTCAGTATTAAACCTAATTTGATGTATTTGGCCCTTTTTACAAGCCATATCACAGAGGGCTTCACAGATGCCCATAGAACTGCACAGGATACACCAAAGTAAAAAGGCTGGAGATTTCAGATGCATGGTTCGTCCCAAAGTCCTAACCCAACCCTGGTTGGCTACTTTTAAGGCAAGCACACCTTATATGGCAACAACAAGAATAGTTTGAGAATTATTCTCGATCATTCAACCTAAACAGACAGTATTAATGCAACAGTGCAATAAACAGGGTCTACCCAATATCTTTCACCTAGCTGAAGTGTTGTTGGGTTTGAATATGTCACTGTCACAACAGGTGTTAGACTTCACATTTATTGTGTTGTAAATTAGTTTGTTCAAAAGTAATTTACACTAAACAGGGTTGCATATCTGATTAAAAAAATAAGCGTTACATTTAGTCTTTTAGCAGACGCTCTTATCCAGAGCCTTAAGACTAATGCTGCAGAAAGTGCAAATTCATGAAATCCAAGTTACATGGTTATGTAGTTTTATAGCTAGCTATTGCTTGTTATTTGGCTTTAAATGGGTCACCAAATACGATGGACATTGTAGTTTTACTCATTGGTGTCTCCAGTCAAATTATTTATAGTTTAAAGTTCTTTGGATGAAGTGCAGGTGGTGAAAATGTATATATTCTTGTCAAACAATAAAAGTATTTGTGTATTTTCAGCTGTAAACAACTCACATTTTTCAGAAACGTAGTTAAGATGAAACCAAGATGGATAACACCCAACCCCAACCATATAAACAGGAAACCATAAACACTGACAGGATTAATGGACCTAAAGTTCCGCTTGTTTTTAGAGACTGGGGGAATTATCTTGTGTGTTTAGGGGCTGTGTGTGTGTATGTGTGTGCCTGTGTGCATGCATACTTACAAGTGTATTCCTATAGGCATGCACTGTACGTCCACATGAATGTGTGTGGTCTTGCTTGTGTAAAGGGACATGACCCATTCCCTTAGAGCAGGTAAGTTTACATGGCTGTACATCGTGCACTGAGTTTCAATTCTAACTAACATCAAACCTACGCTGAAAAGTCTTCCTGACGTGACAATTATAGCTAATAGTCAGTGTTATTTTCTTCTTAACTGCATTCTGTAGAGAACGTCTTGTTAAGCCACAATATTCAGACAGATTTCTGGGAATAGGGGCCCCTACAAGCCATGTTCATGAGGCCTATAACTTTCACCCGTGTCAAAGTGTCCTCTAAACAGAGTTTTTACTATAGAAAGGAGGGGGGCCACCAGACTGTCAAACAACTTCAACTGATGTCATCTAGATTGTTTCAGTAGGTCTATATGAGCTCAGAATAATACCTCCCTGTAAATGATGCTCTCAATACTCATCCATGTATATAATTATGAAGCTAAGGTTGTATCGGTAAAGCTAGAATAAGTACAAAGTACGTTTAATACACACATACACACTGAGAGTGGAGAGAGACCAATATAGAGAGAGATGCTCAGGTTGTTCATTTTCTGGTCCTACATGTACTAGGATAAGCACAAGATTATGTTTTACACAAACACGGAGAGAGAGAATGCTAGCTGTATATACATAAAGAGTGATGCTTAGGATGTTCATTAACGGATTCCAAAGATATTGTCAGGTTCTGAATCTTCTCTACTTTAAGCAACTGAGCGATATTAGGGTTTGGACAATATATAGTTCTATACAACTACACAACAATAAACAGTATTAATTACACGACTATAGAAACTGCCAGCGTCAAATAATAAACTAAGTCGCTTTGGATAACAGACTACTGGTCTGCTATACTACAAAAATGTATAACGGACATGAGTAACTGATAATTAATTAATTAATTAATAATAGGCTAAGTATCTCAGAAACATGTACATAATGAATTTTAGAGCATTTAAAATGTAGAAAACAAAAGGTTTAGCTCAATTTCAAATCTATACGCTAAAGCGTAGTGTCACAGTGTCACACACATTGTTTTAGACATAGCCTCGACATTTGTTAAACTTTGCACAAATCTTTGCAGAAATTGGTAATGCATAAAACGACATGCATTACAAACAAACAAAACGCAAAATCTGGCAGAGAACAAATCCATACAAAACACTTTGACGCGTAAATTGCAAGTACTTACCGTATGGGGCTGGTGAGTTATCTGCAGCGCACTAGCAGAAATGGATCCAAATTATACTGTCCACTCCTCACACCCCGCCCCAAACCCAGAAACCTGGATGATGCCGGGATGCTTCTTGGGATATTGGGGAGTTCTAGTTTCCAATTAATTTCTGTAGTTATATAATAGGGAAAGAAAAGAATGTCAGCTTTGTATTATATAGTTTACGCCAATCCAAACTGGATCACAGGATCTATCCTGTGATTCTTAGCTGTGAATTTTTATATTCCCATTGTAATTGCATTTCGGAATGTGAGGGAGAAGCGAAGACATGTGAAAGGGGCTAGCAGGATTCAAAGTTAAGGTTAAGAATTAAGTACGGGTGATTGAGACAAGGGTGAGAGTTGCAAGACATAATGGTTGCACTATCCTGCGATGAAACTACAAATAAAATGTTGCTATCTCACCTCAACACAGAAACCTTAAGACTATTGGAAAAACATGTTGGATTTTTGTTTGTTTATTCCTTACATAAGAGATCTGTGGAATCTCTGAGTGCACCCTTGTACTTTAGTTTCCACCTTTATGGTCTTGTCAGATGTCTTTCTGGATTTTCTGAGATAGTCTTGCTTTGCAGAGAAATAATCTGCTGAGAGATGGGTAGCGTATTTAGCTGAGTTGATGTGTGCTGGGATGAATGCTGTATGCATGTAGATGCATGTTAGACTTCAACTCATCACTTCCCCCCTCAGGGAAGGGAAAGCTGGCCAGTCCAGATAGGTTTGAATGACATGTGCTTTGAGATGTGAAATTATTTGATGGTTGTACATTACCATTAGCCTGACGTTGTCATACTCATAATTCTGGTCAGAATATGAGTCTGATACGCTCCATGGGCGTGAGTATGGGGGGGTGTTATAACCGAACCCGGAAAAAAATGCTCTTCGCTCAATTCGATAGACTACAACCAATCAGAGCAACGTAGTATGTGTTTGTTGAAAACGAATTCAACCCAAGCGCTCTTTGGTGACGTGGTGATTAGGTTACCTGTACAATTTGATTTGTCCGAACAGCTTTGTTCGGACAAGTTTTTCCCCAACGAGCGACACAGACCCAACTTCCCAGAAAAAAACTGAAACAGAAAATTATGAAAATGTCAAGGTTATACAAAACATTTTCAGGGAACAAGAAATAGGGTTCACAACTAGCAGGGACCGCCAATCCAAACTGCCCCCTGTATTACGGAAATCTTCTTCACAGTCAATCTGAAATTCTCTGGTAGAACAGAATGCCCCTGCCAGTTTACAGTAATGGGGAGCAGGTGTGCAAAGAAGAATCTAATTGTTGTCTTTCTATCAACACTCATTAAACGTTAAGGGGGGTAACGTGGGAACACACATCAGCTCTTATAACACATGTGGCTGAAGCTCCTCCAGTGACATTTGGAAAACGGGAATACATTCACAAAGAGATTCAGATTTCCTAGTAAACAGAACCTTGTGTCATGGGAAAACAGATGCAGCCTGTAGTAATATGTAATGAGCAGAAGGGGGCACTCAACACCTATTGCCCAGAAGGTGCGTGTCGTCCATGCAGTCTATCATAGACTCATGAGACTTGCACTTTCTGCAGCATTATTCTTAACACTTATTTGTTTTTTATCAGATATGCAATCCTGTTTTATGCTCTAGGACCCCTCATCATGGAGTTTCCTAATGAGAAATGTCCTCCTGATAGCTGGAACCGATCAGCAGGAAATTCCTCATTAGGAAATTCTATGATGAGGGGTCCTAGAACACAAATTGTGTCTATTTTGTCTATAGTGCCACGCCATCATTTTCTGATTTGAATCAACTATCATAAAGTATGCCTGCGCCTCGTCTATGATCCCCTAGGCCTACTTCTTAGCCTGAAAATTGTTTGATAGGCGTGAGAAGGTGTTGCGTGAGAGCGTGAGACATTGAAATGCGTGAGACTGGCGAATGTGTGAGAATTGATTGAGCCCTGGTCATTTTCATCACTTTAATTGGTTAATTTATACAGAGACCAACCAAGTACTTAAAAGTACAAAGTGGGCCTGTATCCACCAGCTGCTTCACTTTACAAATGGAAAACAAGACATGAGCATCATAAACTTGGGCCAATTAAATGTGGGGCTTCATGGTTAGAAAAACCAACAAGTTTTACTGGGCAGGTGATGGAACACTCTCAAAGAAAACAAACAGTATTTAACCATTAGTTAATTAATTAAAGAAAGAAAAGGTTAAAAAACAGGGTTGTCCCCCATCACCATGTGTGAGCTACTGAGGACTTCTGACAGTTATTTACTATAAACAGTAGCCTACTTTTGTGCCTGCCTGTGGGTTGGTTCAATTGCGCCCTTCTCAGTCTGTTGCCTGCAAATGTGTAACCATTTGTATTTGGCATGCAAATATAGTGTAAAATAAACAAAATAAACAAATAAACAATTGAATTAAGTCTACATATATAATAGTATGTATATATCATGTTGTAAATCGTTTTTACACCCCTGTTTTATTTGTAGACTGGCATTTGTTAGAACAGCCCGGGTCCACATTAGGGTCCTCGTTCAACGTGGTGCACGCGAAAGTTGTTGTGAAGTTATTTAGCTAGCATCTGCGGCAAATTTCTGTAGCATATTTGCGCAGTTATGTGTACTGAATAACGTCATTGTTTTGGTAATTGTAGATGCCCTCAGTTTTATTATGATGCCTGGGGAGAATCATTCAAAATTGGTGAAAATTGCAGCGGACGCCACTATTGGAGCCTGTCAAAATTGCACCGTTCTGCATGAAGTAAGTTGAGGCTTCCCTCAACAATACATACAATGTAAACTATTGAAAAATCGTCTGACTAAACTGACATTTCATTTAACGATAATAACAGAATCTGACTGGATATGTGGCGGCTTTCGTGAAATTGAAACAAAAGATCATCGATTCCGAGTAAGTATTGAACGTTTTTCCTGACATTAGCTTTTGCTAGCAAGCTATCGTAGCTAGTTCTTCAGTCATCATGACCCAGTATAGTCATGTTTAAAACCTAGATGGTCATAACTGAGTCCGCATGTCTTCATAAAATACTTATTGTGGTATGTGACGTTCATACCTGCAACTGATAGTAACCAACCAGCCTTCCCCTATCCTCTGCAGTGACACCAGCAATTTGCATGCACAACTAGAGGAGCTGCGGCTGAAAATGGCTCCCCTGGAGAAAAGGAACCTTGAGTATGAAGTGATGCGGACAGAACTGGAAGAGACGCGGGTATGAAAACTCTAGCTAAACATTCAAAAGATAAAGCTACTTTCTGCACCTTGCATCAGTATAGTTGCCCATCCATCTACTCATAATGTCCTGGTGAACCCATCCTAAAGGTCAGCCTGAAGGTCCATCAGCAGATGGCAGAAGACGTGGACAAGCTGAAAGAGGAGAAGAACAACTCTCTGGCGCTGTAAGACACAACCTCCTGATGCTGCTACAAAGAGTCTCTTTATGGTCTACTATGTTGTTGTTGTTGTTGTTGTTGACCTCTGTTTCTCATTCACAGAAGAAAGACGATTGAGAACCAGCTGAAGGAAGCAGAGGGTGTGTGATGAATAAACTGCTACAATTAGAATCATCCTTGTATCTTTTGTTGTGCTGTTAAATCCACATTACTCACTCTTACTGCTCATTTCTTCATTAGAGAAAGCTGAGAAATGTAACATTGAAAATGCACACCTGAAGATTGAAAAGGCTGCATTGGAAAACGAATCTCTGAAAGCACAGGTGAGTTATTGGGACGTATAAGAAAGCATGCTCTTTCCCCTTACTGAATCTCTAAGTCTCCTGTCATAGCTTGATGACCTAACTGAAATATTTAAACTGTAAATAGGATTTGGCTTGTTGTGGCCCAGCTTGATTGCATGATGCATCTTTCTCATCAGGCGTCCTTGAGGGTGTGTCAGAAGGTGGCTGATCAAGTGGACAACCTGAGAGAGAAGAATGCTAAATTGTCAAATATGTATGACTTGATTATTAATTCAGGATATCATCCCCTTTTTAAAGGTTTTTCACGATTCACTCATTCACTGCAAATTTGCTCATTTTACAAAATCTCATTTACAGAAATATCAGTGTAGAAAATCAACTTCAAGTATTTCAAGGTTGGTACAATTTCTTACATGAAATAAACTATTCCTAGTTATGTTTCTTAGTTCTACTTGCAGTAATTTGTAAATATTGTGCCTGTTGTTGGCTCACTTTCAGAGTCAAATCTGAAAAAGGATCGTATGATATCGGAATTGCAAGAAGAGAAGAGTCAATTAGAAAGAAGTCTTGTAGATAATCGGGTATGGGCACTACAATCCCAAAACATGTTTTGTTGTGACTTTATGTTGCTATAGCGAACCTTTGATGTCTGCTGTATTGGATTTGTTTCTGTTTTTGTCTTGCAGTTAAGAGTTGAGAAATTGGAGGAGCAAAATAATAAGGGTAAGTACAAACCATCCAATTATTTTTCTTCAGAACCATTCTCAGTCACTAGTCATCAAAATGACATTTATTTTTCTCTTATCCAGAAGTTAGAAGCACTTCAACTCAAGCAACTGCAACTGAAAAACCAGGAGTTGATAAGGGTAGGTCTTTCATCAATTATTTTATGTATCACAAGAGAAAGAACACTACTGTCCTGTTAAATGGGTATAAAGCAAAACTCATCAAGCCACACTGTTCCTTCTGCAGAAAGATTCCAGAGGCTCCTAGCAGATCTCTGGTCATGTGTGGAACCTGTAACTTCACAGACAGGAAAGACAGAATGTTTTTCTGGTAGGTTTCCTTCACCCGTTGTGACATTAAACAGTCAAATTGATGGGTTATTTGATACCACTGACTCTTTTACATCTTTCAGGATTGGTAGAGAACGGCACCAGGCGAATATTAACCCCCGCTGTGAAAGATGGATGCTTACCTCATCTTATAAAATCTCAGAAATCAAAAGCTGCACTGAGTGTCCACGGCGTCCACCCTTCTCTCACCTCATCTCAGAACACCTCCACGCCAACCCTGAAACCTGTCAAAGTGTTTTCACAAGACTTAACAGTTTCAAAGGTAAAACCTGACAGGAAGAAAAGGCGGTCCAAAGAGCACTTAAAACACAACCCCGCAGTAGTCAACTGCAAAATGGGAAAACAAGCGTGTGAGCATAAGCTGCCCAGCAGTGACGACAATGAGTGTAGCAGAGATGTGAAGGCCATTCTGGACTGGTTTAAACCATTGCCTCCAGCTATTTCACCAATGCCAGGCTCTTCAGCTCCATGGGTAAGAAAAACATTAGTCTCTTCATTCATTACTTTTAAAGAGGGTGTGAAGGGGTCTGCAAACGCTTTAAAAGAGAAGTTCACAATACACAATTCAGTGTCAATAAGGTCCATTCACATTTACTGTCATCATGTTTACAGGAGTGTGAAGATGATCCAGTGGATTCAGGAGATGGACAGGACACTCTAAAAGACTCCTCCTCCACCGTCACCGCAGCTGAAACAAGAGCTCTTCGTGTGAACTCTGAATCATCTCAAAAGCAGACTACAGACTCGCCTGTAAAGAGTGGATTGGGTGGAGTACCGCCTCTCCTCTGTGAGACTTCAGTACGGACTGACAGTGTTTCTGTGGGGAACACAGCTGGCAGTTTGAGTGGTGGAATTAAGGATGTGCCTGGGAATGAGAGTAAGTCTCCTGAACGGGATGACATGGACCCAGCAGGTGGACCTATCCAGATGCCCTCTGAAGAGACCTTGCCTTCGAACTCGGTAGAACTCCAAAGCCACAACGTGGTCTTTGAAACCTCTACGAGACAAACTCAAGGATCCGAGACCCCTGCGGGACCAACAAATGGATCAGAGGACGTGATCATGATGGACACGGATACTGACCCCATCTCTCATGATGCCAAATTGTCCATTGTGATTAATATACACGAAGAAGGTGAAAATGCTTTTGTAAGTTCTGCTGTAGACATGTCAGAGCCTCTGGAGTCACAGATGAACACGCACTCTTTGAGTTCCAGTAAGGAGAATGTCACCGACTTGGAAAATGACAAAGAACCATGTGAAACGAGCAGTACCAAGACTGAATCTGTAAAACCATCCACTGACATTGTTATAGATTTCCCCATGCATATGCAGGATGTGTCCGTTACTGAAACACAGAGCCATTGTGAAGTCCTGGAGAACCAGGATGAAACTACCAAAGGAAATCGTCTCGCTGGGATGGATGTTGAAGAGTCTGACTCTTCCATAGCTGTAACTGTGGTTCAGCCAGCTGTCGTCCCAGATGAGGGGCCTGCTAAACAAGCAGAACAGCCTCTCTCTGGGAAATCCTTGAGTGATGACGCTTCACAAACGAGCTCCAACAATCCTGATGCTCTCAGTGACGTCTTGACAACTGGAACTATGGAAGGACCTACGTTAGAATCTCCATCTGGTACAGAGAACTTTACAAATGAGCAGAATTGCCCGGAACCACAAGAGGAACTTCATTCACTTTCGGAAGTTTCTACTGAATGTTTACAGACGAGTTTGCAGAGGAATGTGCAAGACGAGACGGCTGCGACACTTAAATTACTCGACCCATTGCCTACTGACCCAGGGTTGCCAAAAACAAAGAAAAATGTAGATGAACTGAAATGTATTTCATCCTCTTTAATAACAGAACCGTTGAAATCACCCAAAAAACAAGGTAAGATAAATACTGACAAAGTAGCGACAGAGGAAGATGAGATTATTAGTGGCGTATCGTTACCATCTTCAGAGTCCCAGCAAAGTGATCATGAAAATCATGCACCAAAACTACAGTACTCTGAGGAGAAGTCTAGTTCTAACGTTGAATGTGAAAGTGAATCTCACGCTAATGCTCAAAAGATTTATTTATTAAAAGACAGTGCCCAAGAAGAACCAGAAAGGTTACTTGGTTCATGTGCAGTTTTCCTTGAAGGAAATCCCACTGTTAGTCCTGCTGCTGACTCGGCAGTTGTGCCCAAGCACATCCATGTCCAAACCTTGCCCATGGCCCCATCACATCGCTCAAAGAGCATCGTTCGAGTCAGATCCGAAATGGGCCCACCCCTTCGCCCTCTAGTGCTACCTCTGACCGCCACACCCCCAAAACCAGTTAATTCAAGGCAGGCTATTGGGAAACTATCCTTCCCTTCTCCAATGGAAGGACTCGTTTCTCCTCAGGAAGAGACTCCTGCACAGTCTCCCATGTCACAGCAGTACTCACCATCCCTCAACACTCCTCCACCTGCCAATGGAGTGCCGTCATCACCCCTGCAGTTTGGTTCAGCCACCCCAAAGCATGCCGTTCCTGTTCCAGGAAGACTACCTTCATCGGCACTAAACTCCACCCCGTCCTCCTCCAGCCCTGGCCAGGAAAACTCAATGAGAATTCTGGACACCATGTATCCAGAACTTTCTGCCCGCGCTCGGACCCTCAGTATCCTGCGTGGAAACGTCAACCTGGGTATATCTGCGGCCGAGAGTGGAACCACAACTTCCGGGAGTTCTGTCAGCCAGATATCCGGCTTTAAGTCCATCAACTCCTCCTCCACCGCCTTCACTAAAACTGAGCTGAGAGGGAAGAGAACTGGGGTCAACATGCTGCTACCGAAAAGCGCCAAAAGGCTCAGGCTGGACACGTGCTCACCTAGTCCTTCTGCCCCAACTGGTCCAGAAGAAGCTGTCCCTGAGACGGACCGCTTACCTGGAGATCCTCCACACCTCACCACCACCCCTCAGTCTAAAGACGAGGTTGAACCAGATAGACCGATGTCTGTTTCCCAGGCATTCGTAAAGATTGAAGCCCAGTGTTTTGACCTCTTGCCAGTAATCAAGAGCCACCTGTTTGTGGGAAACCGGACAAGAAAGCCTGTCCTGAGGGATGAGGAGAAGGAGGTGCTCTCTGAATTCTCCCGACACAGTCAGGTTTGTCACATTAGGCACCACGCCAAGTTCTTATGGACTGCTGTAGGACTGTATGCATGTCACAAATCACTAAGGAATGTATGTATCAAACCATTAATATAAATACATGTGTTTGTACGTATTCAAAAAGAGTCAATTTTAGTTTAGTTTTTTTATTACACAATGTTATTTACCAATCTTATGTGCCATGTTGATGTTGTTATCTTCAGTTGGCAGATGAACTGATGTCGGCCATTCTGTTGAAACTGAAAATGGAGAGAGAGGTTCTGAGCGAGGAGCACCTGCAGGCCCTCTGCAGGGTCTACACTGGGCTGTGTCGACAACGAAGGGACTGGGAGAGAGCCCACATCCTGGCCTACAGCATCCTCAGAGAAAGTAATTAGGACAACCTTGATATTGGCTGCTGACATCTGCTAAATGGGGGTTGTTCAAGAACGAGCTGTCCTTCGTGTACATTTACAGCCATGTTTTTGTGTTCTCCACAGATTTCCCCAGCGCAGCGAAGCTCATTCTGTTCATGTTGACCACATGGCACAATGTCTTCTCACACAGCAGTGCTGTTTGCCAAGCCATTCAGTCTATAACCAGGCTTAAGGCCTCGGAAGAACTGCTCACCTGTCTGACAGCTTACTTTGACTGGGAGAAGGTATACTTAACCACTGTATGAAATCAAATTGAATAGTTGATCTCATACTTGATTCAAATGTTCAGGCGACCTGCTAGTAGTCAGTTAAAGGGGAAGGAAAGTCAAATGTCAGCAAGTGTGATTTACCCTGCAAGTCCAGTATTAATTACCACAGTGTTTGTGTCTCCAGAACCCACCTGGTGACATCGAGGAGATGCTCACTTGCTCGCTGGCTGCTCTCCGTGCGGGGACAGATATGTCCTTCCAGAAGCACGCCCGCCAGGGAGACGACCTCAGCACCTCGGCATGGGAGCTGGTCTTTACCCTGGACCTGCTGTGCTCACACAAGCGCTGGCAGTGGACTTACGACAACATAGTCAGGTAGCAGAGGGCAGATAGTCAGTGCCATTAAACATATATTTCTTAACTGTCTTATTTACTAGTTTAGATTACTAAACTACTAAGATTTTAGAACTTCAATTTCTAAAATGACCAAGATTAGTCCTGTGAATGATAATGTTTTTGTTGATGTTTCGATTCAAGTAAAGAGCTGTGGCCTCTGATGAACGCCTGGGTGAAACAGCCCAGGACTCAGCAGGCGCCTGTCCGGGATGTTGCTGTGGCCGCTGTCCTGAGGCTCATTGGTCAGTGTTTGTTTACCAATAGAAACCCTGTCATGTACTATCTCTAACTTACACTTTCAGTCTGTGTATCCAATGCTAGAAGATGTGATGTTAAACCACAGTTGAGGTGAAACTCTGGGATTTGTGTTTGTCAGGTCGTCTGGGACATCTGGGTGTGAAGGAGAACTGCAGCTCCACTGTAAAGACCATCGCCAATGTCATCAACACGTTTTGCAGGCATGGGAAATCGGAAGGTAAGATTCAAAAGGGCTCATTGGCTACAGGTTACACTCCTTAATTATTTATGAATTCCACACACTATAAATTATCTGCGAGGACAGGAAAGAAATACAAGAACATGGCTTACCTTATCATAGAGGGTTGGGTTTTAACTTTAATTAATTTTTAATTGTAATTTGTTATTATCCCTTAAGAGTAATTGAGGTATCCGACAGGGCAAGGAATTGGGGATTAACTTGTGATTAGTTAGACTATAAAACACACATATGGGTATGAACGCCCTGCCTCGTCTTACCTTTCCCCTCTGACTCCCAGGTGTGCCATGGGAGGTCCAGTTGGCAGCAGTCTACACCATCTATGACCTGTCACCTAGCAACCCGAAGGAGGCTCTGGAGGCTCTGGCAGGTTGGCGTGGCGACACCAACCAGCAAGTCCCGCCGGCTGTCACCAGCTGCATCACCCAGATAGCCTCCATGTGTCGACAAATCAAGACCTGAGAATCATATCTCATACCAAACTCATATGTGCACACACACTCCTGTCTGTTCCACACTAAATCCCTGAGTTATCCCTAGTGACCATTTGTTACACAGAACCATTGTCATTTTGTTTGCTCATGCAGACCAAGGGTGTTCTTGTTAGAAGAGAAAGTCAATCCTATCAACTCATGTTAGGGTCGGTTATTCTTCCAGTGTTTAGATCATGTTCTTTTTTTGTATTTTTTTTGTATGTTCCGAGCATCATGTCTGCTTTTGTAAATGTTTTGTACATGTGTTAAATACAGAGTTTGTGTACTTTTACAAATTGAAATATAAACATTAAAAACTATGATTCTAAATGCTGTGTGCTTTCTCGATGACCTATATAGTCTTAACTCAAATGCAGATCAATTTATGAGTTGATTACAACTTTATTCATTACAATGAATTAAGAGAGGACAATGACTTTCAGCCTCCTTATAACATATTTTAAATTTCCATGCTGTCGACATTTTGCTAGGTTTAATTGAGGTAGGCCTATCTGACCACAGAAGACCTACCATTAACGTTATACTTCAAATCACTTGGTTTCGTTCCCTCCTCTGTACAGCTGTTGTGCTAATGGGGGTGTGTTCAGGGCATCGCCACAGACATGCGTATAACTGGATCTATCGAAATGTACGCCATATTGGACTATCGGGGAGAAGTTGGGCAGACGCTGAAAAAGCAGACAGGGAGAAAATGACACGAGGCACTTCTGGAGAGAGTAAATAATCGCGTTTGATTTGGCAAGTGCAAATCCTTTGCTAGGAACCTTGTGTCCAAATTGGCCTAGGTCGGATTCCGTGACAAGGTGGTTCCACCTCACAAGTTTAATGGATCCGAGGACTGGTTGGATACAGCCTGAGCAGAAAGGACCTGCCAATTCCTTGTGGATGCAGGTTTGGGAAACCTCTCAGGCAAACTCAAGTACCAACACGCATCGGAACTTTAATCAGCACAGTGTTAACACGGCAGCTATGAGTTGTGGGTTTTATAAAAATGTGTCAGAAGCAGGAGTTTCTTTTGACAAATGCACCGATGGAGATAATGCGCCTGCGGGAGAGGAGAGGCGTCTTAGACGGAAGGCTTCCCTTTCGCTTTCCTCTTCCTCACAAGATTCTGAAGCCGATAATTCACCCGTAGACTCTTTGCGAATTGACAACTTGAACATCGAGAATGAGCAAGGTAAATATCAGCTTATTGGTGAGCAAACGTACAATGTCCACAATCACAGGTATCACCAGCTTCTCTTGCAAAGTACCCCGCAACAACGTCGGCGGCAACATTCAGTCCACACCCCCTCGTCAATTAACAATCAACACCATGCACACTCATTTCGGAGGAAAAATAGTAACCCTACAACTACTACTGAGCTCTGCAATTTGTTCTCCAACACAAATATTGGTAACAACCCATGCTCCTGGACCCTCTGGAAGACCCGGAGGTACAGCCCAGGTGTGAATGGGTAAGGTTATCTGGATTGTTGCACATAAACACAATGCTAAATGCCCCAGGGTGCTTGTCAAGTTTCTCAATCTACCAGTACCCCTTGAATGTCCTTTTTTTCCAGTTTGCATGAAGAAATCGTAGACTTCTTCAATTTCATGTCCCCGCGCCCAGAAGAGGAGGCGATGAGGAGAGAGGTGGTGACCAGGATAGAAACAGTCATCAAGAACCTGTGGCCTACAGCTCGGGTCTGTGCCCGGAACGGGGCGTTGTCTACAAGAAAGACGTTTAAACCCCACACTTTCGAGTTTTAACATGGATTTCCAACCTCCTTTTTTTAATGTTAATTTGCAGGTGGAGATCTTTGGGAGCTTCAGTACAGGGCTGTATCTACCAACAAGGTAACTAGAAAGAAGCCCACAGTTACCTATTACTGTGCACATGGTCTGCCCTGTTCATAACCGCAGGCTTCTTTGTGCTACAGTGACATTGACCTGGTGGTGTTTGGAGAATGGGACAACCACCCTCTGCACCTCCATCAGCTTGAACAAGCCCTCAGGAAACACAACGTGGCCGAACCCTACTCCATCAAAGTTCTGGACAAAGCCACGGTCAGTTACGGGCCCAATCTCGATAGTCCCCTCATGTCCTCTCTCCTATTCGTCCTCTCTTTTATATCCTCAAAAACTTTGAATCCTTTTACATAGGTGCCAATCATCAAACTGACAGACCAGAAGACTGAGGTCAAAGTAGACATCAGCTTCAATGTTGAGACTGGGGTAAAAGCTGCCCGGCTTATCAAAGACTACTTGAAGGTAAAGCCCCTATTGGCAGTCTTGGTTATCAAACATTGCTTCTTCCTGTTTCCTCATCACATGTCTCTTGCAGAGCTACAAGGCCCTGCCCTACCTGATCTTCGTGCTGAAGCAGTTCTTGCTGCAGAGGGACCTGAACGAGGTGTTCACGGGAGGCATAAGCTCCTACAGCCTCATCCTCATGGCCATCAGCTTCTTGCAGGTAGATTTCGACACTACTGAGGGCTCTTCCGTAGCAGAGGTGGACCACATGTTTGCCGTCTGCTGGAAATTAGAACTTTGAAAACAATAGCTGTATAGGTCTACACACAAGCTGAGGTCTAACACCTGGCTATATTGCAGCTCCATCCCAGAATTGACACCAGGCGTGCCAACCTCAACCTGGGCATCCTGCTGATTGAGTTCCTGGAGCTTTACGGCAGGGACTTCAACTACTTGAGAACAGGCATCCGGGTGAAGAATGGGGGCGCCTACCTGGCCAAGGACGATATGGTGAAGAGCATGACCAATGGGAAAAGACCCTCCATGCTGTGTATAGAAGACCCCCTCCAGCCAGGTGAGGTGACACCTGTACTCCATGGAGAAAGAGGCTGGCTCACACCATGCTGCAACACAACAAGTGCTACTGGGTGGGATCTCTTGTCAATCCCCCTATTTCCCAGTGTTTCGCCCAAACTCACCTGTTGAAATATGACCGCCATTGCTAATTCATTTATTTATAATTTTTTTATGAGAAGAACAGAGGGCTCCGTATTTTCTCTTTAGACACACTCACACAAACTAATAGCTTGTTTACCTAGGAAGGATTGGTCTCTGTCTGGCAGCAACGTTTTGAAAGGAGAGCAAATGGATACACAATCATTTGGAGATGCCTTCATACATTTTTAAGTGGTTTTGTTTTACATGTCGCCAGATACAATTATCGTCCGTATCCTACTATACAGGACAGGCAATGAGGCAGGGAAGCTAAGATGTGATGTGAGTGGAGGACAGAGCAGAGGAGGTGAAGGAGAACCAAGACAGGAGCATAGAGGAGCTAAGTTCAGCTGCTGTACCAGGAGCAGGAGAGGTAGGAGGACCAGGAAGAGCCGGACCAGAAGAGCAACCCCTGCTGCTGCCACTGTAGAGCCCCCATGAGTACTCAGAGGCAGTTTGGATCCACGGTGTTTGGAGAAGAGCCCCCATGAGTACTCAGAGGCCAGTGTTTGGGAGAGCCCCCATGAGTCCACGGTGTTGGAAAGCCCCCAGTACAGGGCGTTTGATCACGTGTAAACCTCCTGGCAGTGTGCGGTTTGCAAGCGCACAAAAACTCTGTGTGTGTGTGAAGGCTCCACTGCCACAACACAAACACTTGATGTCCTTTTATATAAGTATTGTTCAGTCCATTTTCCTCTTTATAGTGTCATTTAGTGTATTTTTGCGTGATTATTCTTTTTTTGTCCTAGATTTTTTTTCTCCTCCAATGGTGTCCTCACTTTGTTTCCTGTCAGGAAACGATGTGGGCAGGAGCTCCTATGGAGTCCTCCAGGTGAAGCAGGTCTTTGACTATGCCTACATGGTGCTGAGTCATGCCGTGTCTCCGCTTGCTCGTTCCTACCCCAACAAAGAGACTGACAGGTGGGTTCCTACCTTACAGGATGTGCTGAAGCTGCAGTAGTGTAGTTTGGGGAAACTGACAGGAGGTGGATGGATACGCCACTTCAGAATGCTGTTAAATACATGTTCTGGGTCTCAGGTTTGTTTGTAGTTCTGTGATAAGTGACCATCTAAAGGAATGTGGCTTTGATAGCTTTAATTGTATCTTGCTCTCAGCCAGTAAATGCAGTTCTGTGTAATGACATGGCAGCATCTTTTGACCCAGCATGATGGGACGCATCATCAAAGTGAGCCAGGAAGTGCTGCGCTACAGAGAGTGGATCAACAGGAAGTGGGGGGCCAAACACAATGGCAAGCTGGAGAACAGCGGTAATAAAATACAGATTCCTTAATCAAACTAGTTCCTTGGTGACATGCAGATGAGGGTCCCTGCTGTCTTTGGGTTCATTGGTTATCTTTGTGTACACCAGCTGATCGTGTGTGTGTGTCTGTCCGTGTATGTGTTCGGTGCTCCCAGGCCCGATGGAGACGGACCTTAGCAGACTGGTTCTGTCTATGGAGGAGCAGAGAGACTGCCCCTCCCCACTCAGCACCGAGTCGCCCTCACCCTCCCCTGTGTCCCTCCCCAGCCCCTGCTCCTCGTCAGCATGCTCCCTCTCCTCCCTGTCAGGAAGTGACATCGTAAGTCCCCGCCCCTGTCGGGAAGTGACATCTGTCCCCTGTCTGGATGCTCCAGCCATTCATTTATCCGTCCACCCACCAGTCATTGGAGAGATCTAACATGATTGGATTGGAGGTGTCTAGAGAGGCATGCTGGCTCACACCTGTGAGTGTGTTAGATAAGAGACAACGTCAACAAGCCGAGGAAGCCAAGATGCATTTTTCTAGTATTTGAATCACCTTGCCAAAAGTCACAAAGCCTTAGCGTTCTGGAGTGTAAGAATTTGGCAACCATCTTGACCGCTTTCATCTTTTCACCAAAGGCTTGACTTCATGGTGTTTTGTTCCCATCAGGAGTCTGAGTCCGCTCCCAGTGGTGCCCTTCCTCTCCAGGCGCACCCCCTCAGCCTGGCCTGTCTGCCGCCCGGCCTGCCCTTCCCCGACGCCAGGACCCCTCATCCAGCTGCCGTCATGCCTGTCAGACCCCAGGTTGGTTTCTCTCAGCTTGATGGTTCGCCGCGTCATGTTTTCCCTGCTCATCTGATCACTCTTGAGTTCTGAAGCACTAACCATAACACAACTTTCTCAAACTTGGATCTGTCCTTGTCTCAGGTTCGGTTGAGCCTCCCAGGACATGTGCCTGTCCACACTCTGCCTGACAGACAGTTTTATCCAGAGGGTTCAGGGTACATGAACAATGCCCAGCGTTTTCCCCAACCTGTTCCCCCTCCTGGGCTGGACACGGCCAGTCCACACCCACACAGAAAGCCAGATGGCCTCCAAGTACCACACCAGTACCACAGGACCAGCCAGCATAGTCCTACTTTTGGGCCACCCCCCTTCAACTACAGTCACAACTACAACCATGGCTACACCCCCCAGAACCAGCGCAGCGGTCCACGGCACCGGAGACGGGTTAGTGTGCCAGGCAGCCTCAGCTGGTGAGGATAGCACAGCCCTGTTCAGAGACGAGTCCTGGTGAGGCGTGCAGCTGGGTCGTCACAGGTGGATATGTGACATTCTAGAAGTGCCATACCAGAGAGGAAGCTGCGTGTTCTAGATTCTTCTGTCCGAGTCGAATCACAACCTCTTGTCCATGAACGAGAGCCAGCTTTATTGGCATTATTATATGGAGGTTGTATTTCGGCGTTAGAAGTACAACTTTCTATGCAGCTACGAGTGCCAACCCCTCTCAATGCTGTTGGGACTCATTTGAATGTGCATGTTCATTACGTGTCTTGGAGTTTCATTATCACTGTCTTGGTTTGGCCTTGGCATGGTGGGTACGGACAGGGCAATGAAGCACTGGCAATGAAGGGAGTTTAATATCCAGATTGTTTACCGTTTGTCTTGTATATTCTCTTTAGTGCACCGGTTTTATGTAATTTATTTCAATATTTTTCATTTGAGGATTTTTTGTTGTTGTTGAATTTGCTTGACTATCTTGATTTGTGCAATATGGATACATGGTATAAACCACGCTGATGTCCACACCAGCGTTTACTAGCCATTGAAATCTACCATCGCGTGAAGGTTTGCCAGTTGTGCTGCCTGAGCCATGTTTAAATGCTCCCAGAATGCATCGTGTTGACCTATGGTCCACGAGAGCTTGTTCTCGAGAGCTCCTTCTACATAGCTGTTGGCTATCCAGGCGTATCACAAAGGAAAGAAGGGAGTGAGTATTCTTGTTTGTTCTTCATCACTTAGCTTTCAACAAACTACATGTCATTTAACATCTCATTTCTGTGCCATCTACTTGTTTATGTGTGTAGTGAAAGGAACAAGGTTACCTGTTTGCTGAAGCAGTGTTTACATATCCCCAGGACTGAGTATGATCTACAGCTAAAATGCTCTATTCCTTTTATAGATGGTTTTCCTTTTATTCACAGAACCTTTGTACTGCATATCCTAAATGACCAATCATTTTCTTTATTCCGTCTTTTATTTTATTTTTTTGTAGAGAACTGTCACCTGTAGGCCACATGTTTGTGCAGACATGCCAAGTTAACATTGTTTGCATTCATGCCTTGTCACTTCACACATCTTGAGAGGGGTTGGGTCACATACACTTGGGATTGCTACACTCTTGGTGAACACCAGTGCATGTTTTAACAGATCTTTTTAATTTGCTGAAAGACCTTGAATGTGTGAAATTGCACGTGAAGTGATTGATTGAGGCCGCTGTGCAGAAACAAATAGGTCCAGTCCTCTAGAGCCTCTTAGCCAATCACACCTGCTCTGTCCTCATTGACTGGTAGGACAGGCTCACTTATAACCAGTGGAGTTGAGCTTCACCACGTTACTCAGACAGCTACGCATAGTGAGTGGTCAGCCTGTTGCGAAGAAGCAGGTGTTGGCACACAGTGTCACTCTTTAACTGTTTATTGTCCAGTGTTTGTGTGTGATGTCTCCACGAGGGTGTCTGTGTGGACTTCTGACGAGCCAGGCTAGCTCCTCGCTGCCCGCTCTTGGGTTGGAATGTGCAATGAGTGACTAACGGATGTGTATTGTTTGTTTTCTCTGTCTAAGCAACATTTTTATGTATAGTTTTCTATTTGGATTATTTTTTTAATAAACATTTTAAAACAGAAATTTTAACTGACTGTCATCCTTAATAGCTGTATGTTCTGAACCTGAAATGGACCCCAAGTCTCTTTAGCAACTTTTTTTCACTGTGCATACCTGAAAACTAAACACACTGATGGGATGATTTAGCTCACTGACATTTCACCATCTGCTCTTAATTAAATTGTCAAGTCTAGTTTAACATCAAAACAACCGAAAAATCGAGAGAATAAACAAATGACATACTTTTTGGGGGTTAAACTTTTGCCACTATGCCATTAACACCCACCACTACGTAACAAGCACGCGTGGAACAGGATTTGGTATTGTGAACCTGTGAGCCAGGGTCAGACAGAGAGTGTACCTTGATGTTTGGGATGGAGCAGAGGGCAGGAGAGAGGCTTGGTGTCCCTCGTGTCGGACCGTCCCGTCCGTGAGGACCACCACCGCTCCTCTGGAGAGCAGAGCCGGCCAACGCCTTGCGGGCAAAGTCCAGAGCCTCGCCCGTGTACGTGCCCCCAGCGATCCATCGCATGTTCTTCACTGCGCTAGACACACAGCGGGAACGGTTAGGACCCTTTTCTTGATTGATTGAGGCCGCTGTGCAGGAACGAATAGGTCCAGTCCTCTAGAGCCTCTTAGCCAATCACACCTGCTCTGTCCTCCTCATTGACTGGTAGGACAGGCTCACTTATGACCAGTGGAGTTGAGCTTCACCACGTTACTCAGACAGCTACGCATAGTGAGTGGTCAGCCTGTTGCGAAGAAGCAGGTGTTGGCACACAGTGTCACTCTTTAACTGTTTATTGTCCAGTGTTTGTGTGTGATGTCTCCACGAGGGTGTCTGTGTGGACTTCTGACGAGCCAGGCTAGCTCCTCGCTGCCCGCTCTTGGGTTGGAATGTGCAATGAGTGACTAACGGATGTGTATTGTTTGTTTTCTCTGTCTAAGCAACATTTTTATGTATAGTTTTCTATTTGGATTAACAGAAATTTTAACTGACTGTCATCCTTAATAACTGTATGTTGTGAACCTGAAATGGACCCCAAGTCTCTTTAGCAACTTTTTTTTCACTGCATACCTGAGAACTAAACGCACTGATGGGCTGATTTCCCTCGCTGACATTTCACCATCTGCTCTTAATTAAATTCTCAAGTCTAGTTTAACATCAAAACAACCGAAAAATCGAGAGAATAAACAAATGACATACTTTTTTGGGGTTAGTTTATTAATTCAGTTCATGCTTAAGTGCTCCACGTTACAAGCACTAGAATATACATTAACATTCCTTAACCTGACACTAGGTAGGGCACTAAGACTTCTACACTTTGGTCAGCTTTCTCACCAGTGTCTGCACAACTGCTGGTCTGGCCAGGTCTCTGTACAGCGCCACCCGCAGGAGACGACTGTCAACAACATTATAGTCGAACCCATCCAACTGCCCAGTAACCAGCTGACACACCCCCGCCTCATCGTAGTCCTTGCCCACAGAGAGAGCCAGGAGCCGGATACCTTGTCCCAGAGCAGTGGCCGCAGCATTGGCTATGGTGTCACCGGTGGCTCCGGCGGAGCGCCCGTCTGTGAATAACACCACCTTCCTACGACCCCCGGCCGCCCATCCTTCTGCAGAGTGGAGGAGAGGAACGCGAGGGCTGCAGGGAGATTGGTGGATCCGTCTATGAAGCGAGTAGCCGTAAGTCCCGCTAGAACGTCCCCTGTGCGGGTCGTGAAGGGGACTTCAGACCGCTGGCGCCGGCTGTCGCTGTACTGGAGGACGGAGACGCGTAGTTGCCCCCTCGGCGTCGTTGAGGAGCATCGTGATTGCCGCGTTCTCCACAAACTCTCTGGTCTTCTGGAAGTTGGCACGGCCCACGCTGGAGGAGCCGTCCAGCATGAAGACGATGTCGGTGGCCTCCTTGAACTCGGCTTCGAAGAACATGAAGAGCATTGTGTTAACTGGAGATAAGGTGTGCCCCTCTCTGTGTTAACTGGAGATAAGGTGTGCCCCTCTCATCATACAGGGCATCTGTCGGTGGTGATGTGAATGTGTGATCAGGAAAATCTAGATAATGAACATCTAAGAGGGACCTACCTGGACAGTGATAATTTGGACACTTCTTATCTGTAAACACAATTCATCAGAGCACTGATCATTCCAACATAGGAGCATGGTTATGTCATAGAATTGTAAGCCCTCTGTGACATTGCTTGTGAATAGATCTAAACAAATACATTTTGATTTGATCATGAAAGAACAGTCAACAGAAAGTGGATCAGGTTGTGTGCCCAGACTGTGCCTATCCTATATTACCATGACAAATGTTGTTTGTGACACTGCTGAGAAATTGCTCCTCTAGCAGCTGGGCATGGTCAGTGATCTTCAGGAGGAATCCTGGATTGGGTGTGGCCAAACAGGTGATCTCCTCCAACATGGTGGTGTATGCCGCCCTTCTGAAGATGTCCCCGATGCCAACACCCACCACCTGGTAAGGAAGCACACCCAAGTACACAGATCAAACGATCAACTTTTGACACTATGCCATTAACACCCATCACTACGTAACAAGCACGCGTTGAACAGGATTTGGTATTGTGAACCTGTGAGCCAGGGTCAGACAGGAGTGTACCTTGATGTTTGGGATGGAGCAGAGGGAGGAGAGAGGCTTGGTGTCCCTCGTGTCGGACCGTCCGTCCGTGAGGACCACCACCGCTCCTCTGGAGAGCAGAGAGCCGGCCAACGCCTTGCGGGCAAAGTCCAGAGCCTCGCCCGTGTACGTGCCCCCAGCGATCCATCGCATGTTCTTCACTGCGCTAGACACACAGTGGGAACGGTTAGGACCCTTTTCTTCACTGCACTACAGACAGAACAAGCTGTCGTTCAGTTCAACTGGCAATAAGCTCATGTTAGGCTTTAACGAAAGGGTACCACATCAGGACACTCATAGTAAAAACCTCCTTATTTTGGACTGTGAGGGGAATGATAGATGACATTCTGCTCTGTAGACATCGTCTCCACAGACCTCTTCAGGTGAGTGATAGATGTTATCGTCGGGTCGCCCATAGACACCAGCTCCTGAGTTCCCTCATGGCTGTACTGCACAACACCAACGCGAGAACTTGGCTCATTCTAAACACACACATATTTTGTGTGAGGTGAGGCAACACAGGGTTAGTCATCTGGCTCCAACCAGAGAGTCTGTCTCCCCTCACCTTCTCACTGCTGAAGGTGCCCATCTTGTTGATAACTCGGATAATGAACTCCTTCTCCAGAGTGAAGTTCTGCAGCCCCACACTCTCTGAGCTGTCCAGCACAAACAACAGCTTCACCGGCCCACACTCACACACTAGTTCCAGGGAATAGGAGGGAGATATGGAGGTTAAGGAGAGGGCGGGAACAGTACATACAGTATTGGGGTGTTCTAGAACTTACCACAGCATGCTGTAGAAAAAAGGAGGGGTGAGAAGGGTTAGATTCTTTAAAACTGATACCTATTTCCTTGTAAACCCAGACACTATGATGCACAATGCATTACTCACTGCAGAGTTTCTGGATGACCTCCAGGATCTCACACTCCTGTTAACCAAGAAAAACATTTGTTAATGGCTGTGAATCAGCGTGGAGTCCTGAACGAGCAGTTCTGTATTTAGGACAGCTGAATAAACCATACTTACATCTAGACCTGCATGGCCCAGAGGTCCTGGAACACCCTGCCAGAAATAAAGGAATGAATGAATGCCTTATATTGTCATTGCACATAACAACAAAATGTATTTGCACTTCTCCTGGTGGTGACACATAGTATGACAGGACAATATAGTAAAACATGAATTAAAACATAAAAAGAGACCTAAGCAATGTGAACACAGTAATAAAAATAATAACATATAAATGATAAGTAGCTAAAAGAAGACATAGTCCATAAAGTAAGGAGAAGGGAGTCAGTAGTGTGTGTATGCATGCGTGTGTGTGTGTTTGTGTGTGTGGATTTGGCTGAGTTTACATTCTCTCCTTCAAAACCAGGATACCCTTTCGGCCCTGGGGGTCCTCCTGGCCCCGGCTGCCCATTCTGGAAGGCAGGAAATGACATAACAGATGTGTGATATTCGTGACAGATTTATGATTTTAGAGACAAATTCAATTCTAAAGCCATGCATTGGACGTTACTGCCACAACCTGTCCTTTTGTAGTACTGCAACAGCAACACACACAGAACACCACCCTACAACACCACCAACACCAACAGCAACACACACAGAACACCACCCTACAACACCACCAACACCAACAGCAACACACACAGAACACCACCCTACAACACCACCAACACCAACAGCAACACACACAGAACACCACCCTACAACACCACCAACACCAACAGCAACACACACAGAACACCACCCTACAACACCACCAACACCAACAGCAACACACACAGAACACCACCCTACAACACCACCAACACCAACAGCAACACACACAGAACACCACCCTACAACACCACCAACACCAACAGCAACACACACAGAACACCACCCTACAACACCACCAACACCAACAGCAACACACACAGAACACCACCCTACAACACCACCAACACCAACAGCAACACACACAGAACACCACCCTACAACACCACCAACACCAACAGCAACACACACAGAACACCACCCTACAACACCACCAACACCAACAGCAACACACACAGAACACCACCCTACAACACCACCAACACCAACAGCAACACACACAGAACACCACCCTACAACACCACCAACACCAACAGCAACACACACAGAACAGACTGAGCTCAGACCGCTGGGGTAGCCTGGAGCTACTTCCACAACTCCAGAGAGTCTCTAACTGAACACCTGGATACCTGAATTTCCTATCTATCTACTATCTATCATCTATCGTACAAACCAGATTATTCATCTCACTGGGACTGTATGAAGTAATGCTTCTATATCGGTGGCATAATGTGGAGCTGCTTACATCATCACCCGGGTCACCTGATTGGCCATCATCTCCCTTTATGCCAGGGAGTCCTCTGGTACCCTATCAGAGGGAAGAGTGACAGAAGGAGAGAGATGCATGAGTAGTACATAGAAGCATTAAACCCTTGGATAACAGACAGACAGACAGACAGACAGACTTACCTTTGCGCCTGTTTGTCCCCTCAAACCAGGGTGGCCCTAAGGACATAGGGGATATGGTTAGACGTAAGGCCACCTGTTTCTCATAAAGGTTATAGATCCAGATCTGTACTCCTGTGTTGCCATGGAAACAGATCTGTATATCCCATGTTGCCAATAGATACATGTTGCTATGGATTCAGACCTGTATTCCTGCGTTGCCTGGCTGGCCATCAGCTGGAGCTCCATCCTCTCCCTGAAGACAGAGTCAAGATGGACCAACTTTACCTACAGCAACCCCCCCCTCTCTCTCTCTCTCTCTCTCTCTCTCTCTCTCTCTCTCTCTCTCTCCCTCTCTCCCTCTCTCTCTCTCTCTCTCTCTCTCCTCTCTCTCTCTCTCTCTCTCACACACACACACACACCACCTCTCCTCATCATCCCTTTAACCCTGGTGTCTCACCCTCTCTCCCATTGGCCCCATCACCACTGTCGGTCCTGGAGGCCCTCGTGGGCCCTTCACACCCTGGGGAGGAAGTACACAGGTCAGCCTTATCTGAACAAAACCACAACACTTTACTACTCATGCAAGTGTTCTCTCTCATGGTGTGTGTCGTGATGGTGAGGTCGCCCATCCTACCGCAGAACCTGGGTTTCCTGCTTCTCCCTTGTAGCCTTTCTGTCCCTCCACACCACTCGTACCCTTGCAGGAGGAAGGGAGGAACCATACAGGGGTGACAAATCCCAAACAAAGCATCATGTAAACACAGGTCAGTAAAGTAAATCAAATTCAGACTGTCTGAAATAGCTGGAAAATGTTATTTTGGAACTTCCAAATACAGTGTGCATCAGTCTCTCTCTACAGGAAGTGGTTGGGATGGAGAGCAGAGGACCCACCCACCTGTGAGCCTAAAGCTCCTGATTGGCCCTCGTGACCCTGACCTCCCGGTGGTCCTGCTTCTGCCTACAAGCACAGCAGAATTTGAATAGTTTGAATGAAAATGTAAAACCCTTGTCTGGTTTCCTTTCTTTCTGTCACTTTGGCAGGAAGTGCCTTAGCTTTCCTAGTTAGAATTGTTCAAGGCAGGCGGACCTTTTCTCCTGGAGCCCCTCGTACTCCGGTCGTCCCACTGGGCCCACTCTCTCCTTTCTCCCCCTGGGAGAAACACAGGTGAGCTGTGTGAGGAGAGGATGCTGCCAACCAGAATCAACGCTTCACCCCCTGATATCGTATCCCTCAAGTGTGGAAGCCATTTTTTTTTGTGCATTTTACAAAAGTTCACAGTTAGACCCATGAGAGTGGTTATCGTAAGTTTATAGAATGTGTAATTCACTTCCTCACCTGTCCACCAGGGGTTCCAGGCGCACCATAGTCTCCCTGGGAACAGAAGAGACAGCAGGAAAGTCCCTGTGAGGACTACTGTTTTCTCTCATGGGACATAAACAACAGAATCATCTGCCACACATCTGGTGTTCTGTGTGTGCGGTGGAAGGTTCCACTCAGATCAGAACTTGTTTACAGACATCCTCCCTCCACTCACATCCTCCCCTCGGTCTCCTCTGCTTCCTGGAGCTCCTTTTGGACCTGTCTCTCCCTGTACATGGGAGACAAGCTCATGAGGAAAACAGGCGCACGAATATTCCTCTTCAAGTGTAAATGTAATGCAGATGTGGACGGAGACAGGTGACTAAGAGTGTCTAATACCTTCACCCCAGAGGGGCCCTGCTACCCCCAGGCTCCCGGGGACACCTGGTGAGCCCGCTTCGCCCTGACGATTGAGAGGGGACAGGTAAATACACGTCAGAGCAACATTTGCAAACATCCACACGTGCACACACAAAAAGACAACAAATATGACTTCACTGAGTGATGTGGTTACCTTGGGCCCTTGAAGTCCATGAGAACCAGCGTCTCCTTTCTGTCCAGGAAGACCTGCAGTTCCCTGTCAGAGTCAGACCCTATTAGAACTCAGGACTGCACACAGGCCGCAAACAAACAAACCCAAACTCTGCGCAAACAAACAGACTCATTCAAACCACTCCAAACTAATCTCACCACTGCCCCCTCATCTCCTTTACAGCCTGGTAGGCCCATAGCTCCAGGGTCTCCCTGCAGAAAGCGAGGGGCAGGAAGAAAGAGGGAGAGCGAAAGATAGGAGGGCAAGACCATACGATGATTCCAAAGTTTTGAGATATTCACTATGGATTTTCACATGGATTTGAAAGAAAAAAAAGAAATGAGATGCAAACCTCAAATCCATCCTTCCCGTCGACTCCAGTTACACCCCCCTCTCCCTGGAACAAAACAAATAAGCGTCAGAACAACTACTGAACTTTGTAACAAAGTAAACCGTGGTAATGAATTGATGAATGAACAGATGAATAGATGGATGGGTATGAGTTATGGACGTAATGATGAGTGATGAAGGAATGAACGAAGGGTAATGAATAACTTGTGTGTACATACCTTTTGTCCAGATAGTCCTCTTGGACCCTTTGTGGTGAGAAGACACTAACATTAATGCGCAGTCCATCAAGCTTTGGATGAAATGTATCGTGTGTTTGAAGTTCACAAGACCTACAAGCTACACCTTTCCCAAAACACTCACTCTGTCACCCGGTCGACCTTGGTCACCCTGAGAAGAGAAAAAATGGTAACCAAAAGCAAACTGGATACGATAACAGTACATATAAGGCCTTGAGTAGCTGCTGCAGACAGCAGTGTTTATGTCAGGCACAGGAGAAGACATGATGCTTTCCAGGAATGGAGGAGTTCAGGGCTGAATGTTTCATTGACTGTGTTTACGACGTTAGTCTGACCTTTTCACCTCTGTGTCCAGGGGGGCCGTCGTCCCCTGCTTTTCCCTGGCAGAGCAAAAACCAATTATATTTTATAAAATGTTTTATGTTATATTTGATATGACATTTTAGCTCCAGAATCAAGCCAACATAAAGCAGACACCCCCACCCTCATTACTTTCTAGTTTGATGAGGGACCTGTCTAAGTTGCAACATACTCTCGACAGTAACACATCCTGGAGCTAGAAGAGCAAGGATGGTACCTTAGCTCCCGAACTTCCAGACTTTCCACTTATCCCATGGCGTCCTGCAGTTCCCTGTAAATACATCACATTCATCATCTATAGTCCGAAGACTGCCCTCAAAGATACAGTATAGCCATTTGATTGAATGAGTTTTCCAATGTCATGCTTTGTTGTCCACAGGGAGCATGTCTGTATAGTATTGCCTAAACCTCTGATGGCTTCTGTTACAGACACTGGCAGAGCCACTAACAGATAGGAGTCACACAACTCATTTGAAGGTGAAGAAGAGTGTCTTACCACTTCACCACCATCCCCCAGAGGACCTTGGGATCCCTTAGATGCCTGTCAACCGCAAACCAGACCAACCAAATCTGAGCTGCGCTGAGACCGGAATCTAGCATCATATAAATATACAGGAGCTGGGAGGTCCAATACAATGACTGTGAGCTTACCTTGCACTCAAACGTACAGCACTAAAACATGAAGCAGAATGGTAAACAAATGGTCATGAACATATAATGCATAAACGGACATAAAATTGGAGTATTAAGCTGACGGTAGATGTTAAATGCAATAAAGCAGTATTTCAGTACTGTTGATTCTAACTTTGGTTCTTTACTTAATGCAAAATGTGGACTTGAATATATTCAATGAAGTGCAAGACTGGACTCACCAAATCCTCTGAGTGCTTAAACTGCTCAAGGGAATAGAAGTAGACAGTTAGTATGACCTCTGAACTTCCAACAGCGTTTCAGGGTATGTGCGTCAGGTTTTGACAGCAGCTGGCGTACTGTGCTTCCTCACCATGGAAGCCAGGATGAAGCTGATGGTGTCTCTGACCACCTGGGGATCCTCACTTGTAGCAGAGAAGTTCTGGCTGGGCTGCATTTCTGTGGCAATAGAGCCAAGTCTGTTATCCTGCAGAGAGCATGAATCAGAGAGGCTTTAACCGGTACAGAGCAATCACAACTGGTAAAACCAATAATTAAACCAGGAGTCTGTTAGAGGAGTCTTTGTAAAATGAGGTAGAACAAAGTAACATATTTTTATGTTAAATTGTCCAGATTTTGAGTCGACCAATAAGTGTTGGCCACACGCGACCCAGTGTTGCCGTTAGCGTCAGGTCTCCAGGGTTACCAGATGATGAGGAGTGATAGGCACGGCGAAGATGTGTACGTCCATGACCCTGGCCTCGGCCACGGCGTGTGCGACCCCACCGCATGGCTCCTTCCAGCCGTCCAGGGGATGCCCGTCCGTCACCACCACCATGAACTTGTTCCCACGGAGAGGAGAGCTGCCGTTGGGAGACATGGTCAAGGTGTCTGTATGACATGTACTGTATGTAGAAAGAGAGAACTGGATGAACAGACAGACAGACAGATAGACAGACAGACAGACAGAGCTAGATGGACAGACAGATAGACAGACAGACAGACAGGGCTGACAGTTGAGTCACCCTCTCATCAGCTGTCCAGTTGCCACGGAGATGGCACAATCCGTGTGGGTTCCTTTGCCGATGTAGCGGATGTCCTGAATGGCTGTCTTGATCCGAGCTCTGGCTACGCTCTCGCTGGTGCTGGTCAGTTCACTCATCACCTTCACCTCATCACTGTAGTGCAGAACTCCCACGTTCCACTCCAGGTTACGATCACAGCGGTAGTACCTGTGTGTGTGTGTGTGTGTGTGTGTGTGTGGTGTGCATGTGCGTGTGTGTGCATGTGTTATGATGTTTTATGTAATGTAAGGCAAGAACATCTAGGTAGTAAACGGATTTGCACATGTTTATGATGCAAATTACATATCATTTCACAGCCAATTGGATGTAGCAACATTTTGATACAAGACATCAATCTTCCTACTGCATCTCAGCCAAGCAGATAAATCCTAAAACTGTTCTATTCAACTTGGCTGTATCATGTTAAAACTCACACACACATGTATTACATCTGCCACGCTGCCTGTCTGAGCTTCTTACCCACCAACCAGCCACATACAGAAGCAGGGTAGCAAGTCACACCTTCACTTCCTCCAAATCTTTAAAACCCTAATTTACATTACCGTAGATACCGTAGTTGTAGGGAGCTCTCACACAGACCTGGTGTCGAGCTGGTCCACAAGGTCCATCGCAAACTGTTTGATCTGCTCCACCAGGGATCCGTAGGGCTTGTCCCTCAGGGCCACGCTCTCCGAGGTGTCCAGCACGATGGTCACGTCAGCCGGACAGTCTGAGGGGCAGCAGGCAGGGGAGGGACGCAGACGCCACATGGGTGGGATATAGAGAACGAGTGACACGTTGGTCAAACTTACTGGAAGCATCTAGACCGTGAGGTGAAAGAGATGGTCATGCTTAGATGAGATTACCTCGGTGGCTAGCTTGACCATGCCCTCCAGGGGGGCAGACAGCGCTGGCCGTAGAGACCAGCAGAGACCCCAGCAGAGCAGGAAGCAGCAGGGAGCAGACCAGGGGCATGTCAGCTGGTGTCTTTGCAGGAGAACAAGGTAGGTTCAACATTGAATTCTCAGGCAAGACCACCACACTGGTGGTGTATTTGATATCTCAGTAAGTAAATGTAAGCATGGCCTGAATCTCTGCACATGAAATAACACTTGAAATGATGTGACACAGATCTTCCCAGTCTGACATTCGACTACTTAAGTGACGTTCAGATTCTACGAGCATATATATATGTGAAGCTCAGTATGGTTTAGCCATATAGCCGAAATTATCTGAAACAATGTGAAACAGCTCTTACCTTTATTTAATTTCTTCTAAGTGAATAACTGTCCTCACAGCTCAAATGTTCTCCAGCTGTCTTTACCCTCCAAGTTTCCTGTGATAGCAGGTGGAGTGGAACTCACCTGCAATATGCCCCTCCCACACCAGAGCTCTGCTTTCTGGAACGTTTCCACATCTGACCTGAGGGTAACTTGAAATTAATGTTTTGCCTTTGATCCAAAGCTAACTTAGAAGCTAATCAAACCTGATATATCTCACATTACCTTCAAGCGTTTACCCACATTTGTGAAAAGTATTTCTCGGTAGGACTCGATGGCAAGCAATTACACTTTTAAAAATTCTTTTTTTGTGTGCCAAATTTCAAGTTTATGCTTGCAAAAACAAAACCAATCATGTGACGATAATAACACCTGAAATAAGGCCATATTATTCTTATTTCTCGGAAGATTAAAACCTTTTGGTTCAGCAGCTCTCCATGGATGGAGACAGGGGCAGTCACCGGAGCCAAACATGCAGCTACATGAGTCCTACTTGAGGAGTTCACTGTTCTCTGTCAACAAGCAGGCGGTTTCACCTGTCAGCACTGCCAGTGTTTAGCTCTACTGCACTCCAGTCATCCTTGCTTTCAGTGAAAGGTGGAATTATTAAGCATCAAGCATCTTGTCCCAGTAAATAAGGATGAGCAATGTTTTTTTAACAAAATTGCAGAAATGGTTTTAAACACATTTTCAAACTCCAAACCATGATGTCCTGTGTTGATGTTTAGTCATGTGAGAGACTATGGCATGGTGTTAACCTCCAGGCACGAGACATGCTCTGTCTTACCGAGTCTACTCTGTGTTGCCCTAGGAGGCTACTGGGCTGAATTAAGTTACTTCTTATTCCACTGGGGGGCACTAGTCTATATGGGTTTAATCAGAATTAAGGATAGGATTGAGCTGGAAACCTATCTGTGCAGGTCAGACTACATCTTTGCCACCGTGTGACCTTTGCGCTGCTCGCAGTAGGTCAGCTGGGCCTTTTCCTAGTACCTCCCTTTCATCATGTTGTTAATCCATCAGTCTCCCACGCTTCTTCTTCTCTATCTTCTGAGAGCAGACCCTCCTCCCCTTGGCGTTGGCTCCGTTTATCTTAGTTGATCAATTATGTTTAACTGCCTAGTAGAAAACGACAGGTGGCAGCAAAGGCTTGTTTCCGACGCGTTCTGAGGCTCGTGCCTCCTGACCAAGGCTCATTGTGGCGCGGGCGTGCAGGCTGCAGTTGTCTGTTCTAGCGAGGGAGGGTGTGTGATTCCACGGCGGTCCACTCTCGCGAGGTGAGGTCGGTAGCTTACTAGCCATTTAATAACTGGAATCTCCCCTGCCTGGTTATTTCTCAATGTATGATTTCTACGAACGTAGTACTACTACCAGAGGGACCGGGGAACGACGGAGATGCTGCGAGACAAATGTGGATACATTTTACCGACACCGCAAGGGGAGGGAAACATGTAACCGCGCATTCGGAGCGGCACCTGACTCTATAAGCGCCGGAGTAGCATATCATCGCATTGTATTCCGTTATAGTTTTACATTTTGATGAATCGACACTAAAAGTGTTTCCTTTTGGATATTAGCGACTACACTCTCTACGAAAATGAGCGAGGAGGTATCAGACGTTCCCAAAGAACTGCTTGGTAAGAAATATGTAAAACGGTCTTAATTATAGGCTAATACCCTGAGATACATGTCCCCACGCTAATTGGTTCTCACTGTCAAAATTGTGTTCACATTGTCAGCCCAATGATGAAGCTGCATGTTTCTCAACAAAGCGGATGAGTCCGCTGGATTCCCTGCGTCCCATTGTTGCTAAATAGCCCACACTATTTCACTGATTAGTCAGAATGACAGTAAATTATATAATGGCATATGTATAATTCAGATAGCTGTACATATATACAATTCTTTAATTATATTTCGTATCTCTTAGTTAGTAGGCTACTTGGGTTACTAGCTTAAATGTAGCCTAACTTACCTATGTCTATATCATTTCTCTACTTCTTTGTGTAGGCCTAGCATAGTTTTATCCTACCAGTTTGCGATCATAACACAGTGTCAAACATGCAATTCTACCAGCCAGACAAGTCATAGTGCCGTGTCAAACATGCACTTCCAATAGCCAGACGGTCACCCAGTTCTCCTCCCTACTCTGCCAGGCATGTCCAAACCAGCCAGCGGTCACCCGCCAGTAGTTACACTTATGATATTGTACTCGTATGACTTGGTTAGTCATTACAAAGGTAACCCTGTAGTTATCTGAATCAGCGTAGTAAAACATAAATAACCATCCTGACAAACAATAAATTAAACTTACAGGTTCAGCAATTATTCTGTGTCAGGATAAACACATTATAAGTGTGATTGTAAGTATTCCCCCAGGGGCCTAGTTTGACAGTTTACTTCTGAACTGTTCAATTAGAACACTAGTTCAGTAGACACATCCCACTTCAAACATGTTGTACATGCTCACTCTGTATAATTTGTAATCACACTATTCTGTAGCTATGTCCCTAGAGAGCCAGCGATGTGAAGACAGCAGGGGTAGTAGTAAGTGGAGTTGGATCACAGTTTTTCTCTGAATAGGGTGAGGGTCCTGTTTCTAATCCAAGTGTCCTCGACAATGAGCAATTAGCGTGTCCCCCAACGTGGACTAGAGAGAGTCTGCATTGTTTGACTGCCGAGCAGAGAAACCCATTGTTCTCTCCTCCAGCCCAGAGGTTCCTGCTATAGCTGTCACCTGGACTGTGTGTGTGTGTGTGTGTGTGTGTGTGAGAGAGAGAGGGCAAGAGAAAGAGAAGGAAAGAGAGAACGTGGGGGGGGGTGCAGGCAGAGGAAGGGGGGAGGTGAAGAGATTGGGAAAAGGAGACAGAAACGGATAGAAGGAGAGAACATGTTAGGGAGTAGAAAGCTGATTGGTGTGAAGAACTCCCTTTATGTGTCCTAGACAGCTGTCGGGGCAGGGTCACTGTTCAGGGTGTTTTCACAGCGCTAACAACAATAATAACAGCAACCACATCAACAACAACCGAGGGGCACCTTTATTCCCATAGAGGCCTTTGACCAGCCTTTGTCTAGTCGGCCTGTTTTCACACAGAAGCATTGTGCCAAACTCCTCCAGACTTCAGAATCGGAATAGCAGTGTGGAACCGTCTCAGCCCAGTCGTCCATGAGCCTCCACTGGGGACACTGCCAGCGGCGGCGTGGAGAATCAATTAGTGCAGTGGAACCTGCAGCAAATATGACTGGTGACAAGGTTTCACATCTCCGCCAATTCGGGTCTGGAGTTCAAAGGAGATGAAATTCATAAGAAGGGGGGGAAAAGACAAAGCTGCTTAAGATGACTGGCTGGGACGTGTTTGAATTGTGGAATGAGTATACTGTTAGGATTTCTTTTTATCAGCAGAGATTTAAAATAATTTTCTCCATTGCAGAATCGCAAATGTATCTTTCCTTGTCTAATTAAAAAACTGCTACCCAGATGTTCTATATCATCTCCTTCTGTTCCGGTTGAATTGACTGATGAGCACTATTTTGAGTTTTGTCTTCTTTCTTTTTTGAAGTTTATTTCAAAAGCATTACTTAGTTGACCGAACTAAAAATTGAATAAACTCTAACCATGTATGGGGACTCTAACCACTAAGGGAAGTCTATCCTGACCAACTGGCTGGCTGGCTGATTGACTAACTATCTGACCTGCTGACCTGTCCTCTCTCTGCTGTCCCTCCCCAGACAGTGTCAAGGATGCTGTGGGCAGAAAGATCAAGCTGTCTGTCAAGAAGAGGGTCAAACTGGAGAGCAAAGGGGACAAGACGGAGAACAGAGTCCTGGTGAGTCCCCCTGCCACCTCTCCCTGGTGTCCTGTCCTGTCCTGTACACAGTCCACTGTCATCCATAGCATCAAAGGAACATGCAACATGCTGTGTAGTGATTTGGCGAGTGGGAGAGACCCAGAACAGATCTCTGAGAACTCAGCCTTTACGCTGTCCACAACTTCAGTTTGGCTACATGAAATGTTTGTGTCCGAGAGCAGTAATACTGAAGTCTCCTGAATAATTCAGACGGGTCATCAAAAATGCATGTTGTCATCTTCTGTGTTTAATGGATGAAGTGATGAAGAGCCTAAATGAGGCGAACGAGCTGTCCTTCCCTCCGTGTTAGAGACCGATCAATACTCTGATGGAAACTGACTCGCCCGTATGAGACCAGGGGTGTGTGTCGGGAGTGACATCGCTATGGAGATGGCGTTGAGCCGTCCAGCTCTCTCTACCGCTGAAATCCGAACTCGCGATCTACTGTGAGGAGTTTCATCGTGGACAAACACTCAGCAGGAAGTGTTTTCTTGTCCATGTTTGGGTCCCATCAGCCAGACATCACCAGTGTGTTTCCCACTGGCCATGTTGCTTTGAGTTGTGGTGGGCTCTGCACAAACAACAGTGAGTGGTGGGTGGTTGTTGCGTCGTTGGAAGCGAATGCTGGAATGTCTCCCAGTGGTTCTCTGGTATTCCGTCGGGGCGTGGACCGCGACAAGGACATGCTGACTTCTCATGTTCAGCTCGACTGAACTAAACAAATAAATGAAAGACTGTAAATGAAAGTATTTGTTGTTCCACAACATAGGGGGGAAATCGCACAGAGGGGGAAAAACAAACTAGCTCCAAACCTAGCATTTACCCAGATTTCTGACGCTTCTGGACCCAGACCCACACAAACACACACACTCCACCATCATGAAAAACCTCTTTCTGACTGACAGAAAACCCTGTGCCGGGATTATGGTCTGCGAAGGTTGGCTGTTGGCACTACAGTGTTCCCTTCACTGAGGAAATGGAGCTTGCCAGCTAAACTGTGACCGGGGTGGGGGGGTGTAGGGTGGGGGCACAGTCGAACTTCCTCTTCATCCCTGTTTCAATAGAGTCAGGGGGGAGCTGTGTGTGGGACGTGTGTCAGAGAGGACGATTAATTGTTAACTTGTTCATGGTGTGTGCGTGTGTGTTTGCTCTCCGAGGAGTGGCAGCGGACTATAAATCACAGATGCTTATCTGAGGAAACTCTGTAGAACTTTCTCTGGTGCTCTAAAACAATGACGTGAATACATATAAATGCTAATATATGCAAATGCAGGTATGAAGTAAAACATTTCTTATTATAGATGTTTTACTGTCATTCCAACAAATGCTTTAGATCTCTCCTTTCTTGTGTAATCTGAGATAGTCAACTTCCATATGGAGAGAAGTTCAGAGAACACACAAAACATGGAACACCTGAACATGTCGTAGGCCCAATATATCTAAAGGCGGTTCCTCTAACTCTGTCAGATTCAAGATAGTGACAGGATGTCGTGTGAAGTCAAGTATGGAGGTGACATCCAACTGAACCCTGGCTCCAAGCCCTGAACCAGTGCTCCTACCCTGAACCAGCTCCTACCCTGGCCTGAACCAGTGCTCCTACCCTGAACCAGCTCCTACCCTGGCCTGAACCAGTGCTCCTACCCTGAACCAGTGCTCCTACCCTGAACCAGTGCTCCTACCCTGAACCAGTGCTCCTACCCTGAACCAGTGCTCCTACCCTGAACCAGTGCTCCTACCCTGAACCAGTGCTCCTACCCTGAACCAGTGCTCCTACCCTGAACCAGTGCTCCTACCCTGGCCGCTGCTCTTAGGGTGCTTGGCTTCATGCTAAGGGTGGAGGTGTGTTTGCAGTGGGCTCCCCACTAGAATTCCTCACCCCAGTGTGAGTGTTACAGTTGGCTGCCTCTGCTTGTCTAGACCACAGGGTACAGATCACAGCCTGTCCCTAATGCCCACCACCAGTCCAGCCTTCTGCCCCAGGTCCTAGTGCCCCTGTGATGCCGAGGTTGCCAGAAGTTGCTGACCAGGGGTAACTGGGTATACATGTGTGTGTTTGTATAGCCAGGAGACATTTCCTCTTTTCCTACAGCTGGTTCAGCTGAGCCAACATCACATGTATCTAGTGTGTACTGTACACCGTTTGGTTCAGTGGTCACGTTAGAGTGATGAACCTGCTCTCAGCACAGAGCTGGAAAAGAAGCACATCTGCAGCGCATGAGAACAGGCTTCAAATACAGCTTTGTTTGTTCAATTCCCATTGAAGCCAGCGGTGCGTGTGTGTGTGTGTGCTTGTGTGTGTGTATGTGTGCACGTGTGTGTGTGTGTGTATGTGTGTATGTGTGTGTGCTTGTGTGTGTGTGTGTGTGTATGTGTGTATGTGTGTGTGCTTGTGTGTGTGTGTGTGTGTGTATGTGTGTATGTGTGTGTGCTTGTGTGTGTGTGTGTGTGTGTGTGCTTGTGTGTGTGTATGTGTGCACGTGTGTGTGTGTGTGTCCTCCAGAGGCAACAGGCTCCTATTGATCCTTGGAAGACCTCTGGGAATGAACCCTCCTCCTTCTGCCTCCTCTTAACCAGCTCTCCTGGTCTTTGAAAACTGGATTTACTCTGTTGGTGTGGCTACCCCTCCCCACACACACACACACACACACACACACACACACATGCTCAAAGCTGGTGACGGCCACAGCACCTTGCAGGTCAGCCAGTGTGTAGAAGCAGAGGGTTGCTCCTACAGGACTAGGTCTGCCTGTGTTTCTCAACATGAAGAATTCATACATACTGCAGTAGGGTGTTTCAGTGTGGTTAGAGGTCTGCAGTAGAGTGTTTCAGTGTGGTTAGAGGTCTGCAGTAGGGTGTTTCAGTGTGGTTAGAGGTCTGCAGTAGGGTGTTTCAGTGTGGTTAGAGGTCTGCAGTAGGGTGTTTCAGTGTGGTTAGAGGTCTGCAGTAGGGTGTTTCAGTGTGGTTAGAGGTCTGCAGTAGGGTGTTTCAGTGTGGTTAGAGGTCTGCAGTAGGGTGTTTCAGTGTGGTTAGAGGTCTGCAGTAGGGTGTTTCAGTGTGGTTAGAGGTCTGCAGTAGGGTGTTTCAGTGTGGTTAGAGGTCTGCAGTAGGGTGTTTCAGTGTGGTTAGAGGTCTGCAGTAGGGTGTTTCAGTGTGGTTAGAGGTCTGCAGTAGGGTGTTTCAGTGTGGTTAGAGGTCTGCAGTAGGGTGTTTCAGTGTGGTTAGAGGTCTGCAGTAGGGTGTTTCAGTGTGGTTAGAGGTCTGCAGTAGGGTGTTTCAGTGTGGTTAGAGGTCTGCAGTAGGGTGTTTCAGTGTGGTTAGAGGTCTGCAGTAGGGTGTTTCAGTGTGGTTAGAGGTCTGCAGTAGGGTGTTTCAGTGTGGTTAGAGGTCTGCAGTAGGATGTTTCAGTGTGGTTAGAGGTCTGCAGTAGGGTGTTTCAGTGTGGTTAGAGGTCTGCAGTAGGGTGTTTCAGTGTGGTTAGAGGTCTGCAGTAGGGTGTTTCAGTGTGGTTAGAGGTCTGCAGTAGGGTGTTTCAGTGTGGTTAGAGGTCTGCAGTAGGGTGTTTCAGTGTGGTTAGAGGTCTGCAGTAGGGTGTTTCAGTGTGGTTAGAGGTCTGCAGTAGGGTGTTTCAGTGTGGTTAGAGGTCTGCAGTAGGATGTTTCAGTGTGGTTAGAGGTCTGCAGTAGGGTGTTTCAGTGTGGTTAGAGGTCTGCAGTAGGGTGTTTCAGTGTGGTTAGAGGTCTGCAGTAGGGTGTTTCAGTGTGGTTAGAGGTCTGCAGTAGGGTGTTTCAGTGTGGTTAGAGGTCTGCAGTAGGGTGTTTCAGTGTGGTTAGAGGTCTGCAGTAGGGTGTTTCAGTGTGGTTAGAGGTCTGCAGTAGGGTGTTTCAGTGTGGTTAGAGGTCTGCAGTAGGGTGTTTCAGTGTGGTTAGAGGTCTGCAGTAGGGTGTTTCAGTGTGGTTAGAGGTCTGCAGTAGGGTGTTTCAGTGTGGTTAGAGGTCTGCAGTAGGGTGTTTCAGTGTGGTTAGAGGTCTGCAGTAGGGTGTTTCAGTGTGGTTAGAGGTCTGCAGTAGGGTGTTTCAGTGTGGTTAGAGGTCTGCAGTAGGGTGTTTCAGTGTGGTTAGAGGTCTGCAGTAGGGTGTTTCAGTGTGGTTAGAGGTCTGCAGTAGGGTGTTTCAGTGTGGTTAGAGGTCTGCAGTAGGGTGTTTCAGTGTGGTTAGAGGTCTGCAGTAGGGTGTTTCAGTGTGGTTAGAGGTCTGCAGTAGGTGTTTCAGTGTGGTTAGAGGTCTGCAGTAGGTGTTTCAGTGTGGTTAGAGGTCTGCAGTAGGATGTTTCAGTGTGGTTAGAGGTCTGCAGTAGGGTGTTTCAGTGTGGTTAGAGGTCTGCAGTAGGGTGTTTCAGTGTAGGTTTGTCAAAATCTCAGTTTTTCTCTCAACCCTCTTTTTCCCTGCTGGGTTCTTTCTGCTTGCTCAGCAGCTGATTTGTCATTTGAAACTGGATGTGAAAAATAGCAGTTAAATATCCACAGGAGGTCACGGTTTCTACAGGAAGTGTAGAAGTTTTACCCTGCGTATCCGCCTGAGGTGTGTGTGAAAATTGCCAGTGTTGTGATTAGTGATGTAATTGGAGGTGTGTGTGTGGGTTGTGGTTTAGTGGTGTAGTTGGTAGTGTGGGTGGTGGTGGTGCAGTTGATAGTGTGGTTGGTGATGGTGTGTATGTGTGGGTGTGGTTGGTGGTGTGGCGCTATTGTCCTGTCCGGGAGCAGCAGCTGTACAGTGGGCCGTCCAGCACTGCCCCCCCCCCAGCACTGCCCTGTCAGCACAGCCCTGTCAGCACAGCCCTGCGTGAATCACTGCAGAGCCCATCCTGGGCTGGGCTGGAGGGAGGGGACAGGAAGCCCAGCCTACCTAACCCTACCTCCACTGCGTGTTGGTGCAGCATGTTCACTCTCCACAGAGAAGCGTGGGTCATATTTGTCACTGTACAGCAACTGTGAAGTAGACACAATGGGGTTTGGGTTTAGCTCAGTGGTAGAGCCTTTGACTACAGATCAGGAGGTTGCACGTTTAAATATCCCTCTCTATGTTACTCTGGATCAAAGTCAAACATGTTTCTATTCTGACAGAAATTACAGTTTCAAGTCTTCTGGTTAATCCCAGTGTAACTATCTATTATGTACATTTTACAACATTTTCCATTTTGAAGGAGGAATCCGCCAATGCTGCTTGCAGCTATATTAATTATTATTATTATAGACCCCAGTTGTGGTTGCAGCTTCCGCTGGTAGTGATGTGACATGTGACTGGAGCATGTACTGGAGCTGGAAGCCTGGAGGTTGGAAGGAAGCTCAGAGGAGTTGCTGTGTCTTACATCATGTGTGATTACCGTGAGATAAGAAGGGAGGGGAGCGCATCGTGGGGGGTGTGGGGGCAGGGGTTCTCTAAAGCGTCTGTGCTGCAGATCATACTGTGTCTGGCACCCAGATGAGGGTGAATTGGAATAACTGAGACGGTATGAAACCTGTGTTCTCCCAGACAGCTGGGCTGCAGAGGTGTCATAAACATGTGCTTCTAGGATGTTGTCAGCCTTCAAACAACTGAGATTAAAATGAAACGCGTTACGAAGAAGAAGGAAAAACAAAAATCACCTCACCGCAAAGAACGTTACATTCTTTTCAGACATTCAACAATGTAGTCAAATGACAAAAAAAATCTAAATCGCAGCAGTTAGCTCCGCCGGATCAGAGAAAGGCCTCTCCGCGGCGACAGTAGACCACATGACCTCATCACCGTGTCTAGGCTGTGCTGTCCGCACCATGGGGCTGTCCTCTGCCTCCACATGAGTCACTGGCATGGGGGGAGTAGGTTCATGTGAATTACCAGGAGGTTCTGTGGAGGATGAGGGAGCACGTTGAGAAGCAGGAGAGGAGAGCATCCAGGCTCAGCAGGTTTGGAGCATCCAGGCTCAGCAGGTTTGGAGCATCCAGGCTCAGCAGGTTTGGAGCATGCCTAAGACGGCATCTTCCACTTGTTCCTCTATGTCTATCCTCTGTGTGTGTGTGTGTGCTTGTCGAGAGAGAGAGGGAGAGCCCTTGGCTGTGTCTAAAAGAGGAATGTTTTGATTTGGGTGAACGACCTCCTTTTGAGTGTCACGTCAACCTAATTATGATGTTGGATCACTTCACTCAACGCAGGACAGGAGATGAGCACAGTAGAATGATATTATCATGTCAGTTCCCGATTCAGAATAGTCTTTCTTGAGGATGACAGTTTAAAAGATTAATGCGAGCTGCTTTGCCAGGAACCTTGTTTGTGGAGGGAAGGATGATGGAGTCATCATTTGCTCCATCTGCTGAGAACAAGGAAGTATAACCAGCACTATTTGTTGAGAGCCTTAAGGAGCCTTAGGAATGAAGGGAATTTCAACACACACACACACACGTACACACACACGGTTGTTGTGGTCCAGGGTGTTTGGTCATGGAGAGGGCTTGTTTCTCTGAATCTCATCAGTCCACAGAAGGAGAGGGAGGAGGCTTTTACCTCTCTCATCCCCCTGTCTACATTTCCCCCTGTCTTTTTTGATATCTCTCTAAAAACAGTACTGCAGGGAATCTTATCTCTTTCCTTGTCGTGCAGACTGTCCAGCAGACTGTCTGGTAGATCCTCCTCTTGAGAGTCAAGCTGAGGAATATCAGGAGCGCTGCGTTTGGTCTATTTTCAACCTGTCAGAAATGTCTGGAAATATCTATTCTCTGACACAGTCCTGAGAGCTTGAGGGCTTTGTTCCTGGTTTTTCAGTTCTGTGAAATATAATTTACATGTTCTCTCTCTCTGGCTGTCCTTCTCTCTCTCTCTCCCTCCACAGGCTCTGGCGTCTCATCGAGCCTACCTCCTGACTGCTCGCATCCCTTCCAAGGTAAGGACTGACATGTGCTTGCATACTGCGTGTGTGTGTGTGTGTGTGTGTGTGTGTAGCGTATTCTTACTGAGGCCAGAGTTCCGTGCCAGAGGCCTGCTCTGCTAGACCTGTCAGCTTGGTACTGGCGTAGGAGTCCTGGGCCTGCAGAGAGAGGGCTGTCTGGAGAACAGAGGAGAGGGTCTGTCGTCTCTCTCAGGCGCCCACTCGCACGCTCTCTCTACACGCCTCTGATGTGTAGACAGTTCTGAAGTCTTCTGTTTCAGTGTATCTATCTCTTGATCTGTTTACTTCTCTCCTCTTTCTCCGGCCGGCCTTTCTATCTCATATCGCTGAGCCGCATCGCATGCTTTATACACACTCACTCACACACAAACACTCACTCACACAGGGTGTCTCTCACACACACACGCATCCACACAGAGTCTTTCACACACAGGGCCATCCATGCTTCACTAAAGAGTGGGGAGGCAGACCACTGTAGGAGACAGATGGATAATGAACGAATCACTGAGCTGTACAATTAGTCCCACGCTCCGCTCCTCTCAGCGGCCCGTTGCTATTGGCCGGCCCTCCCTACCTCAACCTCGCTTATTGCTCATTGAATTATTTTTTCACTTCCTGTTTCCTGTCCAATCACAGCGTTATGTAATAAAGCTCCTCTGTGTGTGTATTTGGGATTAAGCAGTTTAAGAAACAACTGTGAGGCACAAATGTAGTCACTTGAATAGTTTCACTTATTAGTTTCACATATTAGATAATACAAAAAGACTAAAAGAGCGTGCGAGAGGGAAATGGGGAGACCCAGAGAGAGAGAGAGAGAGACCTACATGTAGAGAGAGTCAGGTTAGGTTGCCAGTCAGTCAGCCAGATTGCAGCTCTTCTATTGCCAAGCCTTAGGAGCTCTGCCCACCTGGAATAGTCTGGCCTCGCTCCCTGGCCTGGCCTCAAGCTGTGAGTGAGTGTGTGTGTGCGTGTGTGTGTGTGTGTGGTGTGTGTGTGTGTGTGTGTGTGTGTGTGTGCGTGTGAGTGTGTGTGTGCGTGTGAGTGTGCTTCTCCAGGCACGCATGCATTAGCAAGTGTTTTTGTCTGTGCCTGTGTAGACCTCTCAGCAATATGGTCTGCATGTATATGCAGGTGTTCCTGCACATTTAGAAATGCTTGCACCTTTTTCCAGACCTTTTATGGAAGCAGGGTGACCAGCACCGGTCAGTGTTTGTTCAGAAACTCCTTCATTCAAGAGGAAATGAAAGAATGTGGACGGAGCCCGTCTAGTTGTTATTACCTTTGATAGAAGCTCGGGCTCTGCTGCCGGAAACCCCACCCTCACATGACTCAGCACAACCTCGTTTCTCTACAGATGTGCGGAAAAATATCCCGACCCGTTCATTTCAGAACAAAGTTATTTTGATTTGGTGTTCTGCAGACGTAGCGTCGGTATTCTAGACACTCGATATCTCTCCCACAGTCAGACAATGTCGTTCAGTCAGTTAGCCTTCAGGCCACAGCCTCCACTCAGACCTGCGCTCCTATCATGCAGTCATTCATTCAGTCAATCATTCATATATCTTTCTCTTGCAGATTGAGCAGAGCTTCAATTACCTGGAGATTCAGGGAATCTCCTGTAACAAGCCCACACAGGTAACGACATCACCTTGACTCAGTGTCTTACACCTGCAGCCGTGTTTCTGTTCCAACATGCAGTCATTTGATAATACATCAAATGAAGACAAATTTGAAACTGTTGTAAGTTTTATGTGAAGGGTTGTCAGACGCCTCAAGGAGATTCCCATGAGAACCACAACCTTCCACCTATACATATATATATATATGTGTGTTTTTTCATGAATTGACTGTCTGTAGCCCACTAATGGACACTTAGTTTCTTTACGAGTGAGCAGCTCTGGGGAATAGTAGAAGTTGAGTTGATGTGGGAAGTTCTTAAAGTTTTGTCTGTTATGGTCTGGCTGGGATGATTGGGGGTTCCATGGTGCAGGTTACTCACACTGTTCTCTCCTAGCTGGTGGTGGAGCATGAGCGGGGGGTCCTCTCCCTCAAGTTGGTGTCCACGGAGGAGGTCAATGAGGTGGTGGGTCACATAGGCAGCTGTCTGCAGAGGATATGTCCTGGCCTCTCCCCAGTGTGAGTCTCTCTCTACCGCTGTCTCCCTCTCTTGCTTTCTCTCTCCATATATATATATGTCTCTATAGTCTCTGTCTCTCCCTCTATCACTTTCCCTCTATCCCTCTCTCTCTCTCTTTCTCTCTCTTTCTCTCTCTTTCTCTCTCTCCCTTTACTTCTTCCTCTGCTGTGAATGAATCCACTGTATCTGCTTCAGAAAGCCAAACAAGTCCTTGTGAAGATCCTGTCAGAACACTTTAACCTCCCCACCACAACACTTCACAGAGGGATACGGGGCAGGGCAGGGTTTATCAGAGGCCAGCATGCAGACCTCCATCAGGCAGGAAGTCCTAGTCTGTAGTGTACCCTAGGCTGTACCTGAGGCTGTATCCCGAGCAGGAAACCCTAGCCTGTAGCCCAGCCCGTACTCAGCCCCGGCCTGTAAGCAGGCGCTGTCAGCAGGCCCAGTCAGCAGGCCTGAAGGTCAGTCAGAAGTGCTTCAGCCACGGGAACCTCCCTGCCTCACTGCGACACAAAGACTGTCTGTCTGCCAGACACAGCTCTGACTCGATAGTGTTTGTGGGAACAGCCAGAGAATGTATGTGTTTTTATGGATTGTTTTTGCCATGTTTGTGTGTTTGGTATGTGTGTGTATATACAAGAGTGTATGTGTGTGTGTGTGTTGCTAAAACTCATAGAACCCACCCCTCCTTATGTGTAACCGTAAACATAACGTGTAGTATGAACAACTGAAAGTTTTGTACTTGCTCTTTGACAGGGAAGTATGAAGCAAATGCAGCAATGATTATTGACCTTAAAGCATAAAGCAATGCGCAAACCCAAGTTATTGTCCACTGACCAGAGAACAGAGAGAGGCTGCGATTGAGACTGTGTGCTCTGTGTGTGTTCTCCTGTCCAGTAAGGTGATGAAGAAGCTGACCATGGAACCCTCGGAGAGGATCTCCGCCCTGCAAGCCCTCTGGGAGACCCAGAAACTGGCCGACCCTGGACCCTGCGGTACGGAGGCTGCAGCTCTGCTGGGGCTAGGGGGGGAACTGGAATCGTGTGTTTGTTTGTCTGTCTGTCTATTTATGAGTGCCATATTTTCTGTCTGTGTGTTTGGGCTCTATTGCCTATAATGGATGTGTGTGTGTGTGTGTGTGTTGTTTGTGTATGTGCTTTCATCACACTGACTCTTCTTTCTCCTGTGTGTGTGTTTGTCCAGGTGGCTTCTCCCAGATGTACAGGTGTGTGTGTGACTGGTTGGGCCTGCCTTACAAGGAGGAAGTGCAGTGGGTCAGTATCTGTCTCGAATCCAGTCGTATCTATGGAGATGCTCACTTTGGATCGGTCTGTTGTATCACCATAGCAGTGTGTTGGACGCTGACAGGATATCTTGTGTGCTCTGCCAGGATGTAGACACCATTTATCTGACTCAGGACACGCGGGAGCTGAACCTTCAGGACTTTAGTCATCTGGAAAACAGGTGAGTCACGGAGCCCAGTTTGCTACAGGAACTCGCTCTGTTTGGCTGCAGGCACTTCTCACGCGCGCCATTGTTTAAGGAACTGGCTGAGTGGACACATGAATCATGAATCATACAGTTCTGTTTTTAGAGCACATGTTTACAGGAGAGACTGGAGGATAGGGTCTGGGGTAGTCCATCGGTGAACATTATACAAAGACATGCATATTGACAACATGAAAGGGAAGCAGCTGTGTTATTTTAAGAGCATTACTTGACTGTCACTTCACTGACATATCCTGTTTTTTTCTCCCCCGCCCGGTAGGGACTTGGTGGCCATTATCGCAGTGCTGGAGTATAACCAGTGGTTCACAAAGCTGTCCACCAAGGACTCTAAACTGGTGAGTTAATTTGAGCGTGGACACGCCCTCTCCTGTCTCCCCTCCCCGCGGAGGAGCCTGATGTTTCTGTGTGATAAGACACGGGAATCCCTCCAAGACAATAGTCTCCATTACACATGCTGTCAGACCCAGCCCACCCCCACGCTTCTCATCCTAAATCTGCACCCTCCCACTCCCCCCACCCCCCCTCCCAATCTCCTCCCCACCCCCCTCCCACTCAGCCCCCAGCCTCCTCCCCACCCCCCTCCCACTCAGCCCCCAGCCTCCTCCCCACCCCCCCTCCCAC
>CAEFZP010002763.1:215000-272500 GCA_903064625.1 Mallotus villosus | reverse complement strand
AAGTAGTCTAACCTGTCTGGGTTCATAGAGGAGAGAAGACATCCTCAAAAATTCCTTGAAAGCACATACTTGCGATTCTCCTACAAGTGTCTCTCCATCCAGAGTGTGCTGTATTATTTGTCGTACATATTATTCCTACTAATTAGCCGTGCTAAAACACTTCAAGTCTTCAAACAAATGCCACCATCAGCAGGAGGTCTTCTTGATGCGATTAATAAGCCTGGCCACTCTTCTCCTCCCTCCACTATACATTATTCATATTTGCAAATCGGGTAATTTGTCGCCCTGGCGTCCTGCAGTCTGTCAAGTGAGTGGGTCACTCACTTTTAATTGGCTATGGTGATTGTGCCTTTTAAATAAGTAGTTCTGAATTTTCAGCGGATTGGACAATTTCCCTCCCATTAGTAGTGTTTCACTGTGCTGTAGGAGGACTGAGAGAAAAGTCAAGGGAATCGGAGACGTCAGTGCTCTGCCGTGATAGGAGCATCTACAGTCTCCATGTGGGCGTGTTCCCAGGAGTGCTCTCATGGTGCTGTCTGGTTCGTGTGTCGTGGTTCATGGTGCTTCATGTTGGAGTGATGAGGCTCGTGGTGCTGTCGTTCATGTTGGAGTGATGAGGCTCGTGGTGCTGTCGTTCATGTTGGAGTGATGAGGCTCGTGGTGCTGTCGTTCATGTTGGAGTGATGAGGCTCGTGGTGCTGTCGTTCATGTTGGAGTGATGAGGCTCGTGGTGCTGTCGTTCATGTTGGAGTGATGAGGCTCGTGGTGCTGTCGTTCATGTTGGAGTGATGAGGCTCGTGGTGCTGTCGTTCATGTTGGAGTGATGAGGCTCGTGGTGCTGTCGTTCATGTTGGAGTGATGAGGCTCGTGGTGCTGTCGTTCATGTTGGAGTGATGAGGCTCGTGGTGCTGTCGTTCATGTTGGAGTGATGAGGCTCGTGGTGCTGTCGTTCCAGGGGTTAACAGCCTCGCCCAGTCACTGACTGCCAACGCTCACATCTCCAGCAGCCTCACCCACCTCGACCTCTCAGGAAACACCTTCCGCGGCGATGACATGCAGGTACGTAACACCCGCCCACACACACACACACACCCACACACACACACTAGCCATAACCATCTCCAGGCGGATACAGATCCGCATCAGGAACAGTGTGAGATGTTGTCCTGACATGAGTCTGTGTTTCTAATGAGCTACATGACCAGAGGTGCTGCTGGTAACCTACACTGGATCTGCTGAAAAAAAAGACACACATCAATGATCCAAAACAGGGTTGTGCAAACACACACACACACAGAGTGCAATTCTGGCTGATGCTACTATCAGTACCGCCCTATTGATTGGCCGTGCGACACACTGCAGTATTGATGTCGCTTGGCTTTGTGTGGAGGCCCTGTTCGCTGGGTCCTAAATCAGTCTTGTTCAGGGCTCGCCTCCCCTACTACTGACAACTAACACTGCTGCCTGCAGACTGGACTGTAAGCAGCTCTGATTGGCTCAGTGTTTGATGGGTCACACACGTTCACCTCAACATTCTGTCAGCCCCCGATACAGCATCACTCAGGGTCCCCGTGGCAACTCATGTTCGATTCTGACCTCACGCACTGTAGATCATCACCTTGGGGGTCGCCACTGACAACCGCTACTATGGCCACCAGAGTGATATGTGGTCGGCAAGGAAGCAAATCATGATGGGTTGGCAGTGACTTTCATGGTCTGTTGCCATATACTAGATGCTGCTTGAGTGCAAGTGACATTCTGCGGCATCTTGGGAGAGATTTATTTAAGATGGGTTTCAAATAAAATGTATGATTGGGAACTTTGTGGTTTTCCAATTTTCCAAGAATCTCTACAATTTCCTGGCCCAACCCAACAGCCTGGTGACCCTTGACTTGTCCAACACTGACTGCTCATTGGACCAGGTGAGTGAAGGACCGCCCTCTCACGTAGTTACTACAATGGAGACACTGGAGTAAACATTTGACTGCCCGCTGTTCGGTTTAATCAGTTCTGTTCACTAAGGTTAGAGCACTTAAGTGTAGAAGTGTTTCATTTTCAAATACTTTCATACTCACTTAGCACCATCATTGGTCCTATATGGATCCAGTTTACTTTACGAATACAGTATGTGACGCTCTGACCTGGCTTCAGCCAAACACGCCTTATTGATTGTCTGATAAGCAGCAGCTTGTGCAGCTGCTACATCCAGTATTGATCTGGTTGTAGCTCACTGCTTGCTGTTGCACTGCTTCACACAGATGTCCTAGTCATGGTGGTCCAACCATCACCATGCATTACTTTATTACAACTCGCACACGTCTGAACGTTACAAATCCATAACAACCTTTCAGGTCTCAATGTGCTGATGTTTGTAGAGGTATATTTTTTGGGTAAAATAATCTTCTCTTGATTTATTGACACAACAGCGACTTATGTATTGTTAGCCATGCTGTGTGTGGATGCTAGCAGCCAACCTCTCCTCTGTGTTTCAGTTGGGTGTATGCTAACAGTTAGCAGCTAATCTGTCCTCTGTGTTCCAGTTGTGTGTATGCTAACAGTTAGCAGCTAACCTCTCCTTTGTGTTCCAGTTGTGTGTAGGCTAATAGCTAGCAGCTAACCTCTCCTTTGTGTTCCAGGTGTGTTCAGCTCTGCTCAGAGGGTCCACCCAGCATCTCGCCATCCTCAACGTGTCAAAAAGTGTCTTCCCCCACAGGTGAAGCACCCATTAAACTTGTGATATAGCCACACACACACACACACACACACACACACACACACACACACACACACACACACACACAGAGACAGACCTAACTGACTGTTCACATTGACATCTGTTTAGTAAAACAGTATCAGGTTGATCAGGAAGCTTCTGTCACTAATTGAGGGACTTGGTTACCAGGTAAACAGATAAATGTCACCATGGTTACACAATTGTCTACACACTAAATCTGCATGCCAACGGTATTATCCTACTACGACCACTGCTATCTGCTGATGAGTGATAGTCTAGAACTCCAGATTATGTAGACGACGTTGGGTTTTTGCCCTCTGCTGTTGCCTATGTGTCTGTACAGTCTGAACCCGCTGCCTGACTAGAACACTCAGCTTGGTCTCTGGCATTCCCCCAGGGAGGGGAGCAGCAGATGGACAGTGGCCCCCCCTTCATACCCCCCTCTCTCCTGCCCCCCTCCTACCCCTTCCCCAACCCTCCTGGTCCAGGACTGGGACATGGCAGTGTTAGTGCTGCGTGCTTACAGGCCACTTCTCTGTTATCTATACAGGAAGTGTCTGTTTTGCCCCGTCTGGTTCTTTATCTCAGGAGAATGTTTTTGAAGTGCTCATGAAGCAGGACGTGTCTCACCTCACTCTGCCTTCTCTTCCCTCTTGGGGCTGTGTGTTGTGTTGTGCTGGGGGGCGTGTCCAGGAAGGGCAAAGACGTGCCTCCCTCCTTCAAGCACTTCTTCAGCAGTGCCATGGCTCTCAGCTGCATCAGCCTGTCAGGAACCAAGCTGCCCCCGGAGGCCTTGAAGTGAGGCTCTCTCTCTCTGCCTTTCATTCACTGTCTATCTTTCTCTCTTTCTCTCTCTTCTCTCCCTTCCAGTATTTATAGTTACACAGATTCCTATCTTTCTCTTCTGTTCTCCCTGTGGTTGTCATTAACATGTTTCCATGAGTTTAATTAGTAATCCTAATTTATTCTATCTCTGTAAATGAAGGTTTTCTGGTGTGGAGGTTTTTATGCTCGTGTTCTGTGTGTCTGTGTTAGGGCTCTACTGCTCGGACTGGCCAGTAACGCCAACTTGAAGGAAGTGACTTTAGACATCAGCTGCTGTGAGGTAAGAGTCCTGATCTCCCCAGCGCAGCGACATTCTCAGAGAACCAAACCTTGTCTGTTTCTGTGTCTCATTTCTTCGTGGCAAATCAACGTGAGAGAAAGTGATCAGCTACACAGGAGGGGCGGTCCTCTCCAGGCAGCCCCTGGTACTTCATCATGGGGACTCAGAGGAAGAAGCTGCCAGGCTCGATGTGTGTTTGTGGATGAGCAGGCTGGGCTACACCCAGAGCAGCTCTGTGAGAGCGTGGTTGGAGGGAGCTGCGCTCTGCTCACGCTCCAGGGCCCCAGAGCCGCGTGTCTCCATGGTACCACGGAGCTAATTAACCACTCACCGTCTGTCAGAGAGAATATTCATCTGAATCTAGGATTAACATATGTAAACATCATAGCGATTTTCTTTTTTTTCCCATCTCAGATTTGGTTTGTAGTCATGTGGATAAAGTAAACTGCACAAGCCCCCTCAGATTCCAGTCTCTTTTACGGATTCTTTGAACCTGATGCTTGACCTTGCTTTGATGATTCATTTTGGATGAGAAAATATCTAATTTGATCATGACACATATGGGGAAGTTGAACTACCTTTGCCGGAGAAGTCTTTTATCTTTCATCATATAAAGATCTACTCTAACATGCTTGGTCAGTTGATTCCCTGAGTGCTGATTGAACACAATTCCTTCCAATTACCAAAATGAGTTCCCTCCAAAACTCTGCGACATGCCACTATTAAACAGAAATGTAATGGATCACTTGGCATCAGAACCATAAAGACGGAGGAAGGAGATTGAAATTTTCTCATCGCTAATTTTGTCAAGCAACCCTGGCCTCCCACCCCCACTTTAACCCAGATTCAATAAAAAGCTAAAGATAGCCTTCGATATTAAATTCCCTCCAACTTATCTGACTGTCTAATTATCCGTTTGTTTGAGACGGCTCGTCTCGTATGTGTGTGTGTGAACAGTTAAAGGGTTAAAGGGTTAGGGACTGCTTCTCTGCTTGGGTTAGGGTTAGGGACTGCTTCTCTGCTTGGGTTAGGGTTAGGGACTGCTTCTCTGCTTGGGTTAGGGTTAGGGACTGCTTCTCTGCTTGATTGTGCAGTATGTTTAGTCTGTCGTAGGCTTGGCTCTCATATGTGCTGTTGTCTCCCCTCGTCACGCTGCTTTAAGCTTGGCCACTGTGTAAGTACTGTCCTCACCAGCCACCTGCACCTGTCAGTCACCCTCACTCTCATTGGCCACCTGCGTCTATGGTTTAGACCCTCACTCTACACACTGTGACAGATACACTCAGATTAGTCTTCCTGTTTCTACAAACTGCTCTCCATGACAAATACACTCAGTAGTTAGTCGTCTTGTTTCATCTAGTTACCCTCTTATAGTAGTGATCTTCCCTCTTACACAGCTGCTGTAGACATTCTCTCTCTCTCTCTCTCTCTTCTCTCTCTCTCTCTCTCTCTCTCTCTCCTCTCTCTCTCTCTCTCTCTCTCTCTCTCTCTCTCTCTCTCTCTCTCTCTCTCACACTTTTAAATAATATACATGTTTCTGATCTCTCTCTCTGTTATCTGCTACTGTAGACATGCATCTCTCTTTTCTCGACATGCTTCTCATCTCTCAGTTGATATGGGTCTCATCTACCTCTCTCTCTCTCTCTCTGTCTCTCTCTCGTCTCTCTGTCTCTCTGTCTCTCTGTCTCTCTGTCTCTCTCTGTCTCTCTCTGTCTCTCTCTGTCTCTCTCTCTGTCTCTCTCTGTCTCTCTCTGTCTCTGTCTCTGTCTCTGTCTCTCTCTCTGTCTCTCTCTCTGTCTCTCTCTCTGTCTCTGTCTCTGTCTCTCTCTCTGTCTCTCTCTGTCTCTCCCTCAGCTGCGGTCTGGAGGCTCTCAGATCATGGAGGGCTGCATCGCTGAGATCCCCAACATCTCCAGCCTGGACATCTCAGACAACGGTGAGCAAACAGTAGCAGGTCCGTCAGCCAGTCGGCCCAGGAGCCCCTCTCCTGTCCAGCGTAGTGACTGTGACGTGTGTTGCTGCAGGCCTGGACTCGGACCTGTCCACTCTGCTGGTGTGGCTGGCCAAGAACCGCTCCATCCGACACCTCGCCCTGGGCAAGAACTTCAACAACATCAAGTCCAAGTAGGACTGGGGAGGGATGGGATGAAGCACACACACACACACACACACACATTAACACAAAAAAACATGTCTGCACAAACACACACACTGTATATTATGCTACATTTGTAATTCAAAATGCCAAAGTTGTACCTAACATGCTGTTTGTGGTTTCCCTCAGGAACCTGGCTCCTGTATTGGACAATCTGGTCCACATGATACAGGAGGAGGAGTCGGTGAGTTACTCCGTTTCTGGAAGGGAGGGGGAGGGCTGTTATCTGACGGTGCAGGTGCAGACAGTCTGAGATAACCCCCGCCCCCTGGAGGGAGGGAGGGAGGGGGAGGGGGGGGTTAGGGGTGTGGAAGGCTGGAGAGTGAGGGATGATGAATAGGCCAGGGAGGGACAGTCCCGGTGGGGCAGGGAAGGATGCTGTCTGCTGGGATGGATGGATGGATGAGGTGGGTGGATGGGGGTCTGGTTCTGTCTGTGCCCCTGCTGTGTGGATCAGACAGCTCACTCTGACACCAAACAGGGCTGCAGAGATAAACATGTTTCCTTTGACGGCAGATGTGGTCAGCCATGGTGTGTGTGTGTGTGTGTGTGGGTGACATGAATTAACAGTCTGAGAGGATGCTGGGTCTCTTAAGCTGTGGCTATGGGATCTGACAGCTTAATTCATATCAGTGTAGAACAGCAGCTTTCGACTGGTCTGGAGCCTGGAAGAAGCACATGCAGAAACTCAGGCTCATTTGTTTTTTATAGTTTGGAAACTCACTAATCTCACTTCTGCCCCGGTCTGTCACGCTTGGCCAAGGAGGGGGTTGAGCTCTCACTACTGTAGAGTAGTGAGAAAAGAAAGACAGTTTAGTAGTCTCCACTGCAGCATATTTTCCCCAAACTGTAGTGGACTAAATAGATGCCCTGAACCCAGTTAACACCCCCCTCCCTCCACATCCCTCCAGCCCCTGACCTCCCTGTCCCTGGCCGATTCCAAGCTGAAGACAGACCTGACCATCGTGCTCAACGCTCTGGGCAGCAACAGCAGTCTGACCAAGCTGGACATCAGTGGCAACGCCATGGGAGACATGGGGGCCAAGATGCTGGCCAAGGCCCTGCAGATCAACACCAAGCTCAGGTGAGGGGTCACAGGTCAGGGAGATGTCGGCTAAGGAAAACTCCTAGATAGACACATGGGCATTGAGATCATGTAAAGGATATATCAACGGTGGACAGCGGAGATGTGGGTGTGTCTGAACTGCTTGCTTCAAGTGTTGTGACTGGGCACTGTGTGTATTGGGACAGGACGGTCATCTGGGACAGGAACAACAGTAGCCCTCAGGGCCTGCAGGACGTAGCAGCAGCGTTAGAGAAGTAAGTTCCGCCGTGACACCTTCTGTTAGCGGTCAGTACGTTCATCCAGCTGTGGTCTGGAGCGGTACGTTCACACAGCTGTCGTCTGGAACATTAGAATCACCAGTCTGTTTGACCTGAGAGTCTGCGCCGATCACACTGAAATATGAAACGCTGTACATGGAAATGTATTCATAAACCAAATCATATTTCAAAACCCCAAAACCAAGACATTCCTATTTGAATTGGCTATCAGATGGATTTTTCATATTCAGCATGGGACATGAATAGTAATTATATCTATTCGAATATATAAACACACCCTATGAACCAATGAATAAATGATGTCTACTCCACTTCCTACTATGCACACACAGAAAATGAACAGTTTTTTTGAGCAATAATTCATATGTAACTGATACTCACTGGTTCCAATAACGTTTCGATGCCTTCATCCACTGCTCGGTGTCGCCCCACAGGAACTACACGCTCCGCTTCATGCCTATCCCCATCGTGGACGCCTCCCAGGCCCTGAAGACCAGCCCAGAGAAGACTGAGGATGCACTGCTTAAGGTCAGCCATCTGGCCACACAGTCTCCAGAGCTCACATCAGCCTGATCAATGCTGTCATTATGCTTCTACCTTCACCAAGGGTACTTCAATGCCTTCTCCTTCCTGTTTCCAGATCGAGCACTGCCTGTACAGGAACCACGAGACCAGGAAGTACCAGCAGGAACAGGCCTATCGGCTGCAGCAGGGCATCGTTACGACGACCACCCAGCAGGTCAGCCTACGTTTTTAATTAGCATTTCAGTCCTGGTGTGTTGACGGCAGTGACTGGATGAGGACAGACCACGTGTGTCTGTGGGTTTGAAGCGTGGAGCGTGGAGAGAGGGGTTCCCGTCTCGCCTGAGAGGCTTCAAAAGAGCGTCTGATGAAAAGTGAAGGAGGCTTTGAAGTCCCACGCTCCCCTTCAGCTCATCTCTCACACTCCCCTTCAGCTCATCTCTCACACTCCCCTTCAGCTCATCTCTCACGCTCCCCTTCAGCTCATCTCTCACGCTTCATTTTGAGAAAAGTGAGATGTTAGAAGGCGTGCGGCTCGTTGCAGGAAACCGCCCCTGATTTATCCTTAACTCCTCCTCCTCCACCCCCTGCTTCCCCTGCAGATGATTGACAGGATCTGTGTGAAGGTCCAGGACCACCTGAACTCTCTGAGGAACTCGGAGACGGACGCCATCTTGGAGGACGTCAAGGTGGCAGAGAACCTCATGAAGGATGCCAGGAACTCCAAGACGGTGGGCGGAGCCAGCAGAAAACCACCCTGTGTTTTTAACGTCACTGCTATTTTGTAACGGACACGATACTCCGTAGAAATAGTTCTTCACTATATACTAATAGTTTACTTCAAAAGGAGTTTAAATCATTCTACAGGACATCGGCTCTTGGTTTCTACGGTTGTAGCTGTCAGTTCTGTACCTACATGACCATGAGTCGTGACCTTCGACCCCCCCCCCTGCATGTGCACAGCTGCTGCCCAACCTCTACCACCTGGGCGCGGCCTCCAGGGAGGAGGTCAACGGAGCGGCCGTCGGACCAATCCAGGAGAAGCTGGAGTCCATGGCAGGAGAGGTCGCCAGGGTCATGGACGAACAGCTCCAGGTAAGGTCAACAAGTAGGTCAAAGGTTAAAGTGCAGGTATAGGTATGGTGGTCCGCGGGGGGTCACTGAGAGCAGCTGTTGTACGGTCAGGTCAGGTCAGGTCAGGTCAGGTCAGGTCAGCTGTTTCCTCTCCTCAACATTGTTCCCAGCCTTCGCGCTACGTTGTTTATATTCCTAGGATGTCGTTTATATTCCTGGGATGTCGTTTATATTCCTGGGACGTTCTGCCTGCTGAGGTACTCTGGGGTAAATGTTCTCTGACAGGCTGTCGGCCAGCACCATGGAAACCTCGCTGGAAATCTGTCCGTTTCATCCGCTCTCGTCGTGATGAATTGGGGGGCTAAGATGACAGAACAGGACTTTTTACTGATGAAAATGTGTCATGAAGTAGCTGGCTCAGTAAGCGCTGTAGTCTGAGGAAAGCTTCTATCCCTCTCGTCCGCTGTGGCCGGTTACAATCTCTCCTGTTGGTCCTGCTGCCTCCTGCTCGTACACACACACACACACACAGTCTCTCTCACACATGTAACTACACACAGACACAAAACCAAAGATAGACAAACATGTACACACACACACTTTACGTCCCTGTAAAGGAAGGTTAATTTCCTTCAGTTAATCTAATCTTGGCGGGGGGGAATGATGTTATTCAGCCTTAACACTCAGTCAGCCAGACACACCCTGACAGGCAGGCTGGGAGCAGAGCAGGCAGCAAGCACAAATACCATCACCGGAAAGAGCAGTCCACCAGCCATAACAGACTGTGTATGTAGACAGAAGAAGAAGACCTCATCACCTCCCCGTCTCCCGTGGCCACGCCCTGTCGGTTACACATGCTGTGCACGATCCATGCTGACCCCCCTCCCCCACCACCCCTCCCCCCCAGAGCCTGCTGGAGTCCATGGTGGACGCGGCCGAGGGCCTCTGCCCCCACGTGATGAGGAGGACCGACCTGAGGCAGGACCTGATCACAGCCAGCACCGCCAAGATGGTGGTCCCTCACAGCTTCGTCAGGGACACCCTGCTGGAGCAGTCCGGCGTTGACATCATCAACAAGATCAGGTGACGGCCCGGGCAGCCACACTGGGGGTCGGGGTGAGGGAGGGCAGGGCAAGGTGGGGTGTTTGTGAAGGAATGCAGATTTATGCTTGGTGCTGCCCAGAATGTATTGGTATAGCAGTTAGTCGAACAAAGGTAGGTGTAGTGTGTGTGTAGCTTGTGTGTGTGTAGGATGTGTGTATGCATTTCTGAGTGTATTGCATGTCCTCCTCTCTCCCAGCGAGGTGAAGCTGAGTCTAGCTTCCTTCTTGTCAGACCGCATCGTGGATGAGATCCTGGAAGCACTCTCTGGCTCCCAGCACACACTGGTATGTTCACACACACACACTCACAAACTCTCTCTTACATACACACACACACACAAAGTTACTTAAATAAACATGCAAACACTTTTAACATGTATTTGTACGTTTGTTTGTGTGTGTGCGTGCCTGTGTTAGGCGGATCACCTGGTACTGCGAGGCCGGCCCCTGGTCAAGCAGGGCTCTATGGACCTGGATGTGCCCGAGGAGAGAGCTCGCAAACGGGGCTCCACAGAGCTGCTGGAGGCGGAGAGGCTGGACGACCTGGAGACCTGCATGGTAATATCTGGGGCTGGGAGCCGGGGAGGGATGGGGGGGGGGATGTGTAATAATGAGAAGCATCATGGGTGCCTTAATGTCAAGCCTGGTTAAACAGGCTCTCTGGTTAGTTTAAGATATCAGGCACAGGACTTGACTACTCGACACAGCAATTAAGACCCCAGGTACTTCTCATGAATGAGATATAAGGCAGCAGCACCTGCTCTGGGAGCCAGACTGGGCCTTGTGCGTGTGTATCTTCACACACTGCTACCTTCATACCTGTGTGAAGTTGGAGACCTGTTCTGTTTGCTACCAACAGCAGTGCTATTTTTGTCTGCCTGTCTCATACAGGCATCCTATACCCAGTCAGTTCTACTCTTCTTCTCATGTTCAAATCTTGAAATCTTTCTCCATCTCTTTGTTCTCATCCTCTCCCTCTCTCAGTTAATACCCCCCTACTAAAGAGTTAACTTTCCAGTCCTCTCTCTGAATCTATAGAGCCTCTCAGTGACCCTTGTCCTGCCTCTTCTCTTTACTCTTCTCTTATTTCCTCCTTACCTCCATCCCTCCTTCCCTTCATCCCTCCTTCCCTCTTTCTCTTTCAACCTTTGCTTCATGGAGACTCTATGCTGCAGTGTAAGTATTTCTGGTCTGTCACTGTCCTCCTTCCTTACTCTGTTTCTTCCTGTCTCGCTTTCTCCCTCTCTCCTCCTTTCTCACCCTCTAGCTCTCTGCCTGCCTGTCTGTCTGTGCTGTAAAGCTGTCACTGTAGCACTAGGACCAGCTCTGTTCATCACCCCTCCCTCTCTTCTCTGCTGCGATACCAGAACCCTCCTGTCCAGGCCTATCAGGTGCTTGGGAGTCCCGTCTTCAAACCCAGATTAAAGCCCGCGTCCGTCAGTGGATACGACAGAGCTCCTAGTCTCCTAGGACAGGCTTAATCTGTGTCTGGGGACCCAACTCTTTAATAGATTAAATCTGGGCTGTCTTTTCAAGCGCTCACAGCTGGAGGCTTCATCCGCTTGGTGCTTGACGTCCTGCAGCAGAGCTACTCCTGCTTCCTGCTCCGCCTGCTATAGCCAAACCCCCCCGTCTGCATTGGGTTATTACCAAGCCATGATTAACTCTATTTATAGAACGCTCTGTTGATTCGAGTGGAACTGGACGTTCCGTCTTCCCAGCTGTGTTTAACCCAGATCCGAGAGGGATGAAGGACCCTGCGGTCAGCTAGCTGTCCATGTCCCACAATGCACTTCTCCACGCAGCCTCCATCCACACTGCTCTCTGGGCGACCGCACGCTTGTGTTTCTGTGCCTCACATCCACCTGGTCACGCCTCTCACTCACCTGGTCACGTAACGCACTCACCTGGTCACGCCTCTCACTCACCTGGTCATGTTACGCACTCACCTGGTCACGTAACGCACTCATCCTTATTCAGTTTACAGCAGGGCTCTGACCAAGGTCAGATCGTGAGACTTCAGATCGCACATGTAAGAATGACAGAACAGACTGGGACTGTGTGTGTCCACATGGATGCCCTCATCGGTCAGTTTTGATAACTACCTTTTGAGTCCAACCTTTGTTGACCTGTGGTTATTGTGTGTGCTTTACAGATGACGCCCAAGTCCAAAAGGAAAAGCATTCACAGCCGAATGCTCCGACCGGTGTCTCGTGCCTTCGGTAAGTCTGCTAAGTACCAAATGTTGAGTCATTTTCAAGTGGCCCGATGTGGACTTCCCAAAACGAGATCTGACCGACAGCCCTTCTGTCCAATAGAGATGGAGTTTGACCTGGACAAGGCCCTGGAGGATGTTCCTGTGCATGTGGAGGAACCGCCCACCTCCGTGGCCCCGCCCAGGCAGGAGAAGAGGAGGTCGGGGGCGTCGGCCTCCGTGGCGGAGCTGCCCTCTGAGGAGAGCAAGAAGCTGCAGCACTTTACCAAGCTGAGGCCGCGCAGGAACAAGAACAAGACCACGCAGTCCAGCAAGAGCCCTGTAAGAACACCAACTATACTAGGGATCGTGAGTAGAGCGTGGGATCCTGAGGATCGTGAGGTAGAGCGTGGGATCGTGAGTAGAGCGTGTGGATCCTGCCCAGACTGTCAAACCTGAGTTTGTTTCCTCTCCCTCACAGCAAATCACCAGCACCCCAATCACAGGACGGGGAGCAGAACGGCCTCATGGGAAGGGTCGACGAGGGCGTGGAGGAATTCTTCTCCAAGAAGGTCACCAAAATGGACTCCAAGTGAGGCTGAGGCTGTTTGCGGGAGGCTGTTTGTGGGTGGCTGCTCCCAGCGCGTTGTGTTCTCTGCTGCAGAAGGTTTTCTGACCTCTCTCTGTCTCCCTGTCTCTCCCCACCCCCATCTCTCTCAGGCGCTCCCTGAAGAACCAGGACTCTCAGGATGGAGAGAAGAAAAAGAAAGGTGGCTTCCTCAACCTCATCAAGTCCCGCTCCTCCAAGTCTGACAAGAACCAGGCCTCCGCCCCGGCTTCTGTCCCAGCCCCCTCTCCAGCCCCAGCCCCTGTGGCTGCAGTACCAGAAGAGCCCTGCTCCCCTCGGGGGGTGCTAAAGAGCCCGACACCTGAGCTGCCCAAGCCTAAGGAGAGTAGGGGGGAAGCCAAGGCGGAGAGTAAACATGAGAGCAGGGCGGAGGGCAGAGGTGGAGGCAGGGGGGAGAGCAGGGATGATGGTAAGGGGGAGGGCAGTAACCAGCCCACGGACTACAGCAGCAGCTCTGACCGCTCGGAGGAGCTGCGGACGCCGGACTCCATGGACGAGCCCTGGGAGGGGAGCGAGGGGCGGGGCAGCCCCCAGGGAGGCCGGCGCTACGGGGTGCAGGTGATGGGCAGCGGCCTGCTGGCAGAGATGAAGGCCAAGCAGGAGAGGAGAGCTGCAGGGTCACACAAGGTGGGAACGTCACTCTCTCCTACACGTACATTGGCAAGCACCTATGCTAATGCACTCCAAGCCAACACACACTACCAAGCTACCTCTGTAGACTCACACAGCCATCAGAGACCGACCCAAGGGGGTGTGTGTGTGTGTGTGTGTGTGTGTGTGTGTGTGTGTGTGTGTGTGTTCAGGCCTTGAGGGCAGACCAGATGGACCATACTCAGATTTCACCTCCCATTGGCTATCAGGGGGAATCACTGCCATCACACACACACATGTGTACACACACACACACACACATACACACACACACACAGGCACACAAACCTTCGAAGTGATCACATATGCTCCAGTACCAGTGGTCAGGAATGGATTTATACATGGAAGCGTCGTCACACTTTATCTTTCAGCCCCGCTAATCTTGTCTTTCTGCTACTCTGCCCTGCTACTCTGTACCCTAGAGGACCGGCCCTCCGTGTTATAGTAACATTCTGGCTTAATGAAACTGTCCACTTTCACTTGTGAACTGTGTGTGTGAGCATGTGTATGTGTGTATGGGTGCGCGCCTGTGTGTGAATAAGAGGTTTAGAGTGTTTGTACGAGCACTCCCTGACCTTGTATCACTAGGCAGAGCCATGCCTGCCATCTGTTTAAAAAGGCTGTTTGCCCTAGAGTATGTGTGTGTGTGTGTGGGGGGGGGGCAGGGGGGGGCGTGTGCCAAGCCCATTTTCTAATACAGATCGCCACCTAGTGTTCAGATATATTCCACATCTTTGAATAACCCAGTACTAGCTTGCTAGCGTGTGTGTTTTACTGACCAGCTGTGCTGCCTGTTTCCAGGGTCAGGACCAGCCAGCCATCCCAGACAGCAGTGGGACAGGTTAGTAGACTCCTGACTTCTTCTCCATGCTCCATCTCACAGATCGTTGTCACATGTCATCCATGTGACAGTGAGCAAGTCTAATGCACTCAGTGAAGGCCCCACTTGTGTTATACACTGACTGTGTGTAATCCGTTACCTCCCGTGTGTGTGTGTGTGTGTGTGTGTGTGTGTAATCAGTTAAGCCCCCCCCCACCAGAGAGCAGGTCTCCCAGTGGCTCCATCAGGACAGAGGCGAAGGGTGTCCCCTGAGAGGCCTCCCGCTCGTGGGGGCGATGCCCGTCCAGAGCCAGCCTCCAGAGTCCCAGCCTCCAGAGTCCGGAGCCCCTCCTCCATGACGGGCCATGCCAGCCCCAAACCCCCGCCTCCCCAGGGGGCTAAGCCCAGTCTGGCCGCCCGGCCCTCCATCCCCCAGAAACCCCGCACCGGCAGCACCAGGAGCATAGGTAAGCCCTCTCACGCCACACCGCTGCTCTCTGGGGGCGGAGCCCACAGCGGCTGTGTTCTGGAGCCGAGCCCACAAGCACTGCGAGGTGACGCCCTGTCTTTGTTTCGCAGACGAGTCCTCTGGCCTCAAGAGGGCGCCGTCGGAGAAGGAGGGTCCGTGCAGCCCTCTCCTGGGTAGTTCAGCGAGTAAGACCAGCCCAGCAAAAGAAGGTAGCAGTGTGTCCCCATACCCATACTACCAAGCTATAGTACTTCAGTTCCTGAATAGTTACTTAAGTATTTAAGGATAGATATCCAGTCGTTCCCATTGTCTTTGGTTGAATCCCATTTTGCCCATTTGATGCAGCTGCTTTTGGTTTGAATCTGTCTGTCCGTGTGAGATGTGTTTATGTCTGTGTTGTGTCGATGTGGTGTGTTTGCCATGCACCCCCTTGCTGTGTCCCTCCATCGGACATCTGATCCTTTCAGATTCCTCCAGATCAGTGTCTCCCCCTCCTGCTCCTGGTAGCTTCCACAGCCCCGCTGAGGGTTACGGGGCAATCACCGTGATCATGATAAACAATAACAAATCCAATAATTATACGTGATTGGTTGTAGATTAGATGTTAGACTCATAGGAGTCCATATTCAAGAGTTCCAGGCTGATTGGAGAGATGAAGGGTACGTCTGTGCTAGCAGATGTGCTTACAGGTGAGCATGCTAACTGATTAACAAGTTCTAAAGCTCTGACTCCGCCCTGTCCCAGTAGACCAGGTGGGAGACACTAGCCTAATTGATTCCGACCAGGAAGTGGAGCTACCTGTGGCCAGGGTCCGACACTCCCCACAGTCATCCTGCAGCGCTGCCTCCGCAGAGGAAGTGGGCGAGCATGAGAGCAGGAAGTCCCTCCCCCGGCCTGGTTAGATCCCCCTTCTCCTTCACCCATATCACCGCTCTCCTCAACCAAGTTGCTTCTAGATACTGATCTGGGATCAGTGCATCTTCTCTAAATTCAGACTATGACCATCAGGGACAAAACCTAAACTGACCCTAAATCAATATCAAGGGACAACTTCCTCCTTCTAAGTGTTGCTCCCTGTCCTCCTCCCTGCTCATCCTTCTCTCCTCTCATCCACTGTCTCCGTTCATCCTTCTCTCATCCCAGGAGCGGGTCACAGCAGTCAGGAACATTATTGCACTTCTCAACAAAAGATTTGACTGTCTTTTGAGTTTTCCATAATGATGTCTGCTGTTGGTGATCCTTTCCAACCAGCATCTAAGACATCTATACTTTCAAAGAGCTGACATGCTGAGCTGAATAACAACTAGCATCCGTCTAGTTATTGTCTCAGTACGCATTTGACAGTTGAAAGATGTCTTGCTGCTTGTTTTGAAAATCTGCTGTATTTTTCATTAGAAAACCTTTCTTACTCATTTTAGGATTATTCTTCAAGTGTTTTATGTGTGTCATTTATAATCTCAGTATTCACATATGTTTCTACTCCACATTAGGTGTTATTAGTAGTATATGTAGTATACATACATACAGGGGAATTCTAGTGGAAGCTCTTTGTTCTCAATCGGTAGTCTACAGCGCCCCCTGTTGTTCCTGATATGTACTGCGTGTCGTCTTGTCCCAGGGAGGTCTGCCAGTGTGTCTGACCCAGCCAAGCGGTCCAGCCCCAGCCGCACCAACGACCACAAGACCCCAGAACCCTCCCCCAAGCCTGACAGGAAGGACCGGGGTCCGGGGAGGAAGACCTCCGACTCGGGGGAAGAAGCAGACAAAGACTTTATTTTCATATGAGACAACTTACTGTACAAGGATTGACCAGTCCTCTGCACCTTATAGAAATATAAGTTCTTTGAAAGGCCATTTCCATGCAAGTGAATTGGAGGATACAAAGTTCATTCAGAGAGTTGTATTTCTATGCATGGTACTAGAGTAGCTTTCTGACTGTCGTCTCAACCTGCTATCAGGAAAACCTAAGCCTAACCTAAGCCTCTTTCAGCCTCTGTAGCCTCGCCCCAGCCTCTGTAGCCTCAGCCCCAGGCTCTGTTGACCTGGGCCAATTAGAAAAGTAAATGACCAGAAAGCATGTATTTCTATTTGTGATTGAGGTGCTTCTGATTGGCCTCTCAGTTGGCACTTACTGTACCAATCCACTGGTGTCACGGCAGTGGGTGAGACCAAAATCGAGTGCATCCGACGTATATGACGGTATTTGCAAATACAGTCCAACCATAACCGCTGTACTGCACTGTGCTTTAACTGTAATGCTGTGTTAGCTCTGAGAGCTGTTTAGGCTCCTTTTAATGCTTCCAAGAGGACTGTAGTACACTTGAAATAACCCTCGTGATAACCTGGCTGCAACACTGTTCTGATCCGTGCAGTGTGTGCCTGAGTGGAGTAGGTAGGCTAGAGTATGCCAGCTCACCCTCAGGAGCAGCCAGACATGTCCACATGCACCTTCCTACTGCTGCTGCTGCACCTTGTCCAAGATGGTGTCTGGTCGGTTTGTTGTTGTTTTTGTTTTTTTCCTTCACTTCCTTCACGCAAAAGGTATTTATGATGTCATGTACTTAAAACATGTGTTTCCGATGTGACACAGACTAATGCTTTGCTCTTCTACTTTATTTTCTACTCTGTGTATCTTAACTTTGGGTTTGGGGTGTAAAAGCAGCTGGCTGTGTTCTGTTTGTCGTATAAAACAATGAACTGTGTAAATCTTTGAGATTACAAGGAGAACATCAGGAGGCTCGGTGAAAGCCTGATTGTGTGATTGTGTGACTGTGTGATTGTGTGATTGTGTGATTGTGTGTGTGGGCTACTTTTGTGTCCAATATGCATGGTGTGACCAAGGTGTACTGTATGTATATATGTGCTTTCATACATATGTATGTGTGTTTCTGTCATATGCACGTCTAATATATACACTATGTTTAGAATAAGCATACTGATATATATGCACACACGTGTATATGTACACAAAATCCTATTTTGATTATGGTACTAAGCACACTACAAAATGTATGTATAATTTATTGTGGCTGATGGTGTTTGTATGCCTTTTATTTTAAATGTACATTGTGTTAATACTACAGGAAGTGATTGTCTTTTGTTTTGTCATTAATCTTAATACACAATCAATTATTATTTTCATGACAAAGATCAAGCAAATCTTAGATCTTTAATGTGTCCTTTTAAAAAAAACTGTACACGTATCACTGTTGCTCTTCCTCACAATTATTTTGTTAGGCTGTATTGTCCATTTTTTAAATGCATAAACACATTAATGTTTTACTAAAGCATTGTACTGTATGTGGACATTTCCTTATGTGAATATTTATACCAATTAAAATAATTTTACAGGCTGCAGATATGATCATTCAAATTGTATGAAATTTGAGGGTGTCTGTTGGAGTTGAAAAAATAACACTCTAGGTGTCATACTTGAACTTTAATGGCTCACACGCGCGGAAACAAAGGTGACAAATATGATATTTAGCTGTCCAACATTTATTTACCCAAAATGACAATGTGCAGTTGTTGCTTTACTGTAGGCCTACAATGACAAATGACACTATACGCTTTTCAGTTTTATTCATAAACGTCATAAGGAGGTGTGGTTTAAGAATTGATTGCATTCAGGGGCCCATACTTTGAGTAAGCTGAAAGCCAGACAGCAGTTGACTTCACATTGTGCCTCGGGTAGACATATAAAGATATCGCTATGGAGCGCGCCTTTGATAACTTGGATGCAGCAGGTTTCCTGGAAATTTGGCAACACTTCGATGCCGACGGTGAGAAGGATGGGGAATATTCAAAAACATATGTATTTAATAATAGATTAAACATATTAAATCCTCGAAGATTTCATACGGAAAACAGTAGCCTAAATTTGGGACATGTCTCAATGTAATTGTTTGAATTGTGTCCTTATATATTTAACTTTCCAGATAATGGTTACATTGAGGGTAAAGAGCTGGATGACTTTTTCCGTCACATGATGAAGAAGTTGGGGCCAGAGGTAGGTCAATCTTGTAATAATTAGTTTTGTAATAAAATCATGACCAATGTTAGAATGCAGATGAACCATCGCTTGCGCGCCTTTATTTCCTGAAGAGAATCCAAATTCCCTTTATTTAACTTATTGGTGACTGTAGGCTAGCTTGACGCAACCTAGTCAATATGTCATTACTAGTGTATTCAACTTAATCATTTAATTTGTGAGTATTAATAAAGAACAGGAAGGACACTACATGTCATGATGTTCATTTTGGATGTAAGTAAATAAACTGTAATATATTTTTCTGTATTTTAACCCGTTCTGAAAAACAACATCTGCTTGCCCTTTTCCTAAGTGGACTAGCTGGTTGTGCTTTGCAGATGCGGGAAAACATGATCGGGGTTGGTCAGGGAAGAGCTCAAAATGTACAGCTGTATTTAAGCTTGTGCAGGTCAAGTGTGCGCAAAGATATTTAAGGCATTTCGTTTTATTTCAATGTTAGCCTAAGTTTATGATACAGTGACATTAAATAAATCAATACCAGGAAAAACTCATTCCAATGTTAATGAAATATATTCATGCATGTCCACGGCCAGGTAATATAGTCAAGCTCTATAATTGGAACTGAAACCATTGTGGGAAACATTATTCATTAACCAACAGTTGCTAAGCAGCACCTGGCTGACCAGAGATTCTGGCTCCTGTAAGTCTGCAAGTGGGTTTTTATGTGTACTGACCCCTCTGCTGGTCCTGTGTTAATGACATACATCATACACTGACATACGAAGATACAGTTTACACTCTGACACACTACCTCTGTAATCAAAGTTACAGTCTAGTGTCTACTACCCACTGATGAGCTACAGTCTACACTGATAAGATACATTCTACACTTTGATAAGCTACAGTGTGTAGTATAAGTTATGCCTACAGTCTGGTAATGGTAGGCTGAATGATCCATTATATTATATTAGTGGTTCTTAGGGAAGCACCCTAGACCAATAGCAACGTCATTTTACATTGGCCTGGGGTTGACACATTGTGCTAACATATGTAATAGGGGTGAAGTAGTCCGGACAGACAACAGCCTCCATATCTGACCTTGGCCTGCTGTCGTCTAGCTGCTTTTGTGGTCATGGCAACTGGCTGATCAATGACACCAGTTCCATGTCCAGGTGTTGACCCCTGCTCTGTCCTTCCAGGAGAAGGTGACAGAGGACAGGGTCAAGAGACTGAAGCAGCGCTTCATGTCAGCGTATGACGTCACCGCAGATGGACGCCTGCAGATCCAGGAGGTACATTAGAAGTGGATTTCTCCTCTCCATCTTTCCCTCTTTGTCTCCATCTTTCCCTCTTGAACCCCCCTTCTCTCCATCTCCTTCTCTCAGTGGTTCTCCCCTGAGAGGTGGAAGCTCAACTCCCCCCCAGGGACTTGCTGGAGCTGTTCTCCCTGTGGTTCAGAGTAAAGAGCTTGAGGTGGACTGTGGTTCAGAGGAATAAGAAGGGTGAGAGGGACTCTAGACTGCACTTACAGATGGACTAATGAATAAGCAGAGTGGCCCAATACCAAGAAATCTATTCATTCCCTCAAGAAATGAAAGCAAGCCTTAATAGAAAACAGAAGACTTCTTCTTGCAGTTTTGTACTTGGAGCTCAAATCAATAGCTGTCCATGTTCTGATTTATTGTTGTAGAAGTTAAGTAGATTGGATGAGCCTTCAATATCTGGCAGGCTGAGATTTTATGGAGCCTTTTGTGAGCAGTGTACAGCAAGGGCCCACTGCCAGACACAACCAATGAAAGGTTTAGCTACTGGGATTGAATAGATGTGGTGCCACATACACAATTATATAAACAGACCCAGAGGAGACAACCTACAGTATTATAGTACCACTGTGGTGCTAATGTGTGTGTTGGACATACTGTACAAGGATTAGAGTCATCTTTAGACTACAGAACCATCCATGTAGTCATCTTTTCACTCTAGTACCTGGGCCAGATGGCAGAAAAAGAGAAGCGTTAACAAGATCTTCAGGATTCCCGACTGTTGGCACTGTTTTTAAACACCTGAGCTGTAAACTTGGTGCATTGCGCTAAATCTGCTGCTGTAAAGCTGAGTGTAACATTTTTGACTGGACGTGATGGTTGAGCAGAGTCCAACCCAATCCTCTAATGGAGACTCAACTTGATTAGTAGAAGAGCAGGACGTGCTGGAACACGGCCAGACTGGCTCTCCCTGGGTGGGGCTAGCCCTTTAGCCAAACCGCCGCTGCGGAGATGGGGGGAAGGATATGGTGGGGAGAGGGTGGCCTAATATGCCAGACGCCCTGCTGTCCAAGATGACGGAGAGCTAACAGTGTGTGGAAGAACGATTGATTGGTAGCGTCCCCGTTTCTCTTCCCTAACCCATGGCCTCTAACCTGTGTTACAGTTGGCCAACATGATTCTTCCCGAGGACGAGAACTTCCTGTTGGTGTTCCGCCGGGAGGCGGCCCTGGACAACAGTGTCGACTTCATGCAGGTAAAGGGTTATTTCCTTCTCTGTGTCACACACCTGTCTACATCGTTCCCAGAGGACACTGCTTTACACAGGTTGAGCACTATAGATCTGGTCTAAGCACTGACCCCAGAAGGATAGTAAAATCCATGTAGTAGCACACACTACAGGAAACACGGCTGAGATGTGGAAGGTGACCAGGAGGCTGTCACTATGAAGTAATAAGATACAGGAAGATTTCTTACAAGGAAATGACCTACAGCGTGGGACGAGCTATGTTGTTGTACATACCACTGTTGATCATATCTCCTCCTTTGTGTCTTTGAAGAGCTATATGCAGAACTGCAGTGCCCTATTAGATGGTCTGGGACCACCTCCAGAGGCCCCTATCATTTATATGTTAATGTAACAGGTGATAATAACAGGTGAATTCGAGTTTAAACCTGGTTCGCTGCTGTATTCATAATCTGGGGCCAAGAGACCAGTCAACTAATGAGAGATCATTAAACAGCTAAACCACACATTCTCAGCTTGATATGCAACCTAAAACCGAAAATGACAGTTCCTGTAACGTCGGTTTAACCTGATACACAACGCAGTATCGGAGGAAATGTGTGTTGTTTGGTGTGAATGTGACATGTTGTCTTCTCTCTCTGTAGATCTGGAGGAAGTACGACGCAGACAGCAGTGGGTACATATCTGCAGTGGAGCTGAAGGTAATTTTGACCTTACCGTAAACAGACTCAAAGTCCAGAAGTCTCCTAAAATAAGGATGTTTAATTCCCTGTATTGTTATTTTGAGCTATACCGTAAGCCTTTCATCTGCACCAGCATGTCAAACCCTAACCCTAGTTTGTCTTACTCTTACACTGGTGTGTCTGTCCTTTAAAACAGAGTTTCCTAAATGATCTGTTTCTACAACAAAATACAACTGTATCCTCCATCAAGCTGGAGGAGTACACAGATGCCATGGTAAGAGGTGACATCATGCGTTTGCCTGAAGGAATATATACCGTACATGGTGAAACACACATGCAAGCAGCTAATACAATCCAAACTCTTTCCCTATAAGAAAGTGATTTATTCCTCTGCAGGGTGCAGCCTATGAGCTCAGACAGCAGTCTAATTAGCTTAATGCAACCATCACCCTCTAGTGTGGCAGACATTAACTCGGTCCATAAAACAGTTTTTGGCTCATGTTTATCTTGGCGCAGCATCAAGCATTTCAGCTGATGCTACAAAAGTGGGAAAAAACGATCATTTAAGGACATGACATGAGCACTTGACATGAACGTTCTGTATGAAAAGTTTGATTTATATTTCGTGAATATAATTCGAAGACACTCTTAATGTACACAGTACTCGTGCAGTGGAGCTTGTCCAAGATTTCCCATCTGCCAGTACACTGCTCCGGAGACTCCCATGTACTCAGACAAACGTTAAATACCCGTAGACTCATAGCCCCATTTAGAGGAGAGCAGCTCTGACTCCAGGCAGATAGGAAGGTCACAGCGCTCCAGAGAGACAGACACAGACAACAGTTGAGTTTTCTGTCCCATAAATGAATTATTTCACATCAGACAAGGGAGAGACTCTCTGACTGTCAATCACCAGAGCTTCAGGAGAAACTGACAGTCTTTACTCTTGACCAGTCTTTACTCTTTACCACCGGTCAGCACTGCAGTCTGGAATGCCTTAGTTATGTCATGTCATATGTCATATCATGTCTCGTATGTCATGTCAGGATTCTGAGAAAGTTCACTCGACATTGTTCTCAAGTCCTTCACAAAAATGGTTCAACATGCACCAATCCCTCTTTTTAACAGATGAAGATCTTTGACAAAAATAAAGATGGACGCTTGGATTTGAACGATTTGGCCAGGTATTATACCCTTCAGTCATTCTGCTAGACAGGTATTATACCCTTCAGTCATTCTGCTAGACAGGTATTATACCCTCCAGTCATTCTGCTAGACAGGTATTATACCCTTCAGTCATTCTGCTAGACAGGTATTATACCCTCAGTCATTCTGCTAGACTGGTATTATACCCTCCAGTCATTCTGCTAGACAGGTATTATACCTTCTCCAGTCATTCTGCTAGACAGGTATTATACCCTCCAGTCATTCTGCTAGACTGGTATTATACCCTCCAGTCATTCTGCTAGACAGGTATTATACCCTCCAGTCATTCTGCTAGACAGGTATTATACCCTCAGTCACTGCTAGACAGGTATACTCCAGTCACTCTGCTAGACAGGTATTATACCCTTCAGTCATTTTGCTCGACTGTGTTTGGTGTTTTTGTGTCAACTGCTACATGTTTGTGGAGATCTGAAGGACAGTTTTGATTGGCTCCTTGGAAATGCTGCCATATTGCTTGTAAAACACCTCAGATCTCCACAAGTGCATAGTCGGGGGTATAGAGTTTGATATTTTCCTTCTCTCATTTCAACATCGAAAGGATTTTCTGTATTAATAAGAGTTACATTTAATATCCCTAATAGAATTCTGTCTCTGGAAGAGAACTTCCTGCTTCAGTTCAAACTGGATGTGAGTCCCTGCCTCCTTCGTCTCTTGTATTCCACAGTTTCATTTTTCTTAGGAAACACAATTAATCTGCTGCTCTGTTTCTACAGGCCTCCAGCAAAGAGGAGAGGAAGAGAGACTTTGAAAACATCTTTGACCACTATGATGTAGTGAGTGAAACACATGTCCAACAAGAAACTATTATATATTATTGTGTTGTAGTCATGTCAATGACCGTCCTACTGTAGCTACGCAACAAGCTCATCCAATAAAGTCACCCCGATTCTTCTCTAATGAATAGGATCACATTAATTAAAATCATTAGACCAATAAAAAACAGAACAGTGGAATGTTAATGCTCATATATTCAATATGCATATTGTACACATTGTACTCTGGGAATATTTAACATAATGTTTTCTTTCTGCCTCTCAGAATACGAGTCTGATCACATAAGAAATACGATTTTCTTTTAGCTTTCGCTTTGATATTGTTATCAAAATCCCTCTTCGTTTTAAAAATGTTATTGTCATCACAGGGATGTAGAGAGAGTTGATCCCCCTTCCCTGTTTGACAGAGCAAGACTGGAGCGTTGGAGGGGCCTGAGGTGGACGGCTTTGTTAAAGACATGATGGAACTAGTTAAGGTGAGCAGGCCTATTTACTGAAAACATGGCCACTGATATAAGGGCAAGGTAACTGTATGGAAACATTTAACCAATAGACATACATCATGTAAGCAAATCTTAACAGGCTTAACTGTACATATTGTTCTCTCCCACCCCATTTCCTCTCTCCCCCACCCCTACTCCCCACGCAGCCCAGCATCACAGGTCCTGAGCTGGACAAGCTGCGAGCAGTGTTGCTTGGCCACTGTGACGTCAACAAGGATGGAAAGATCCAGAAGAGTGAGCTGGCTCTGTGTCTGGGGGTGAAGGCCCAGCCCTAGGCTGCACAGAGAGAGGAGGATATTTGCTTTACATCCAATTACACCACAGAAGCACCTACAGTACAATACATATGGGTCTGTTTGTCACTCAGAATGCTATTTTTGAATGGGCAGAAACACTTTGAGTCTCACTGCTGACATCTAAACTGTTACTGTAGAGATACAGCTGGTGGGTTGGTTAGAGCTGTAGATAAGGTGTTGAGTCATAGAAATTGTTCTTGCATGTAAAGTAGGGAAAAGCTGTGTGGGTACGTGTTGTAGAATTGAGTGCGGTGAAGTACAGTGACACTGATGTTAGTATGTGGGGGTTTTCTGTTATACCCGTTTTCTTTGTTATTGTAGGTTTCTGTTTGGGATCACTTAGTGTCAAATGGCTTATGGATTTTTGCGATGTGCATGCTCCTGTTTGCATATACATTTAGACATTTGGTTTTGATATATGATGTTTAAAATTAAAATAAAGAAATGGTGTCAAGTTAAATGCAAAGTAGTTTCCTTCATACGTATGTTGTTCCACCGGCAGAGAGCACAGTGTAATGATGCAGCTGGCTAACAGAAGGTCAAACGTTTAAAACACTTATGCCACAGCTCAACACTTAGCAAGAGGAAAAAGGGAACCCAATTGTGTGTGGGTGACTTCCTGCAAAGCTGCAATGAGCCGTATACCTCTTAGGCAAACAGGACACTACACAAGCACCCAATGGACTCTAATGATGCTAGTCTTAAGTGGATACAGGCTTAGATCCCTAGCTATTTGCTCTCAGTGTTCAGTGACATGTGTGTCGTGGTGGACTGTGTTTGGTTTGTTACCTGGGAGTGGCGGGTGGGAAGGATGAGTGAAACAGCTGCCCATTGACAAACAATTTACCGTACTGCTTTTAGGGTTGTATGGTATGTTCTGAGGACTGACTTTAACATTGGTGCCAGTAAACATGAAGTCTGTTAGTGTCAGGATTGCATTTTAGATATTGAAGTCTGTTCAATCACATTTCTTCTTCAGCTCTCGATATTTCCTGTATATTACCTTGAAAACATTTGGGATCAATCGTGCATTACAACAGCGGTCCGTGTCTGATGAATGGAGGGCTTCTGAGCATGTCCAGGTGGGATACTAATGGAACAGGAGAAACAAAACACAGTATGGTGTCTCGTGGAGAGCGTGGGTTTCCATGGAAACCACTCCGCCCCATTCAACAAGAGAGGGCAGGAATGGCTTCCTCCCTGGATCACAAGTGATCACCTGACCTGTGGGCCACACAGTGGTCCACTCAGATACAGCTAACACACTGTACACACACATATTTTATATATATATAAATCTCAATATAAACGTTGAATCTGAACACAAAATACATCATTAAGAAGCACCAATATAACCAATGTTACCAATAATACACAGGAGTATTCTTAGGAAACACTACACTATGCTAAAATGTACTTTACCATAGACTACTAAGTATCTGACTAATATGGCAATGCTATCACACATCAGTGAAAGTTTTTCCCTTAGGCTGATGCAGCAAATGACTTCCTCCCAGCGTATGTTACCATATACTATTCCGGAAGTTAATCTGCAAAGGAAGCAACCCATTATCAGATATGCAGTCAACAAACATGAGTAGCGTGATAAACGTTAGCGTGATAATAGTACCAGCTGCTGGAGCTGTGACCATGAACACACGTTTATTAGTCTGTTGACAGTTACCTGTCAGGTGTCTCACCTCCCACGCGATGGTTGGCAACAGACACCTCGATAAACAGATAGCATAGCCTACTGATTGAAAATAGAGTGATTTGGCAATTACCTGCACCTGTGCACACACACATGCTCTCTCTCCACCTCCTCAAATTTACCCACTTTAATATCTAAGTGTAAGGCAAGGGAGACCTCTCCTGGTAAGGAATCCTTACAAAGAACATCTGAATTGTTTCTCAGATAGGCTACTGGCTGCTGCTGTTTTGTGACACACACAGTTGACCGCTCAGGCATTTTGCTCTTGTAGCCACTAGGTGGTGCAAGATTACCGAAAAAATAGCTGCCGTACTTCAAACTATTAGGGTTGCCAGGTTTGAATATAAACTAACAGTTTACGTGGCTTTCAAAGCCTGCTTAGACAAATAACGTATTCATTATAAAACAAAAACTGTCAGCCTACATATCCTAAAAACGTTGACTGCTTTGCCTTAAATATCTGTAGGTATTGATGGTAAACAACGTTGGTTCAAAAGAAACATATTAGGCTACAATGTGTAGGAATACCATGATAATGTCCTAGAATTGGTCTAATAAAAATATGTTTGGCAAAGGCATCTGTTTGAAGAGCGCAACAAGCTCATGTGGAGGTCTCAAGCGCCTTAATAGGGGGATAAAATCAAATAATCTGGCAACCAAATCCTTTACTCCGAGACTCGGCTTCAAGCGCTTTGTATTGTGTTTGTGAGTCAGCTAGACGAGTCTCCATCGGAATTTACGCTGCTTGCGCTGTTCTCTTATCGAACACACTAAATCACCTTACTGGATTTTATTAGTGACATTTTACATCCTACTTTGAATATCACAATGATATCGGCGAGGGAACCATGGACCGTTTATCAGAGTGGAATATAGAGGGGGGTTTAATTTCGTCGCCTTCGGTTCTCTCAACCCCTGTTCTGAGAGAGCTTTGAACCCAGCCACAGGCTCGTGCTGGGTTGTTGTATTTCAGGTAAAGGTAAAAGTGTTGCTAGCTTGCAAAATATCGGACGGATTTGAGGATAAATATCCTCCCACCTAAACAAAAATAAATCCATAAAGGAAAGATTTTTCTCACTAGCCAAGTTCTTGGAAGGTTTAGCTTTTTTCGTCAGGTGTGACCAGTTAAAGTGACCACTAACTGACCATCAGTTGGTCCTGAAAATGGAGGCTGTTATGGAGAAGGAATGCAGTGCGCTCGGGGGACTTTTCCAAAGTGTTATCGGAGACATGAAAGTAAGTACAAAATATATATTACATCTGATGCGTGTCTATTTAATGCATTCATCTGAGCCGGGGTGCATATTTTGCAAGCGGAGTTAACAAGATATAGAAAAACGGTACTTTTAAATGCTGGTGTTTAAAATCACAAGGAAATGGTTGTTGGTGTCTGTCTAACATCCACGCAGGCAATGACTGAGTGACCTTTCTCGCCCCACTTCACTTGACGATTATTTGGCTCCAACCAGGACGAGGTCATCAAAGGCAGACTAAGGACATAATCTTCGAGTCACGAGTAGTTCACTACTAGTTAGCTCATTATCGGTTAGCAGAGATTCGACCACAAATACGACATTTTAGCCATATGTTGGATATTTGTTGGTCAAAAATAGTACATAGCCGATATAGTGGTCTAATCATCTTATTTCACAGCTGTTATGGGCTAAAGGAACGGTTGGAATGCTTGGTGACCTGGAGGTTACTAGGCTTTGACATGGCCAGGCCAGGTCAAACTGTCAGCTGGATACCACCCTCTAAGCCTCCAATTAAATTCTCAGATTTTTTAATCTGTGGTTACAAACAAAAGTTTAAGCCGAGGTTTTTCCATTGAAAACGGGTAGCTAGTAGACAGCCACACAGACTACTTTTATCAATCGAACTCATAGACCAGTCAACTTGTTCAAGCACACTTTGGTATGTTTCATGTGAGCAGTGTGTCAGAAGGCCCTACCAGACAGTGTGCTGGGCAGATGTGTCTGTGCTGCAGGCCGTCTGTTAGGGGGTGTAGGGTTGCCCTGGGTGACCCTCCTCGGGGCTCTGATGCAACAACACACCAGACCCATGCCTAGCTTCTCCCTAATCTCTGTTATTGAAAAAGTATTACCTAACAAGTAACCCGTTTTTTATTGTATTTGTCCAAACTGATTTGAAGTGTTCTCAATAACAAATGCTGGCAAATTAATGCGGTGATGTGTGCTCTGGTTTCCTTAGTGATGTGTGCTCTGGTTTCCTTAGTGATGGTTTATGTGTTTCTGTTCTGTGCCTACAGACCAGTTATCCCATCTGGGAGGACTTCATCAGCAAGGCTGGGAAACTGCAGTCCCAGCTCAGGTGAGTCTGGTTGTGTGTGTGTGTGTGTGTGTGTGTGTTGGTCAGTCTTTACTTTTTATCATGGAAATCAGGTTAAAGCCTTCGCAGGGCTCGTAAACCATGTGTCTGTAAACCATGCGCTCCCAGTTTGTATACCGGCTATTGGTTTCCCTGTCTCACAACGGTAAGCCTCTTTATTTTGTTTTACTGAAGAGTCCCGTTTGATTCGAAGGCTGGGGTATGCCTGTAAGAGTAGCTGCAGATAGGAGGTATTGCAGAGTCTTTGGGGCAGGAAGGAGGAGCGGGGCCATGTGTGGCAGGGTGGGCTAGAAGCAGCATCTGCAGGGCAGGTGTGGAACAGGAGTGAGGAGCTGCTGGTCTGGCCAGGGTGGTCAGGGCACTCACTGTACAGTTTGAGTGTCTCTCTACCCTGTACTCTGTAATGACATCCAGTGCGTAAGTGCTCTGTAATTTAGCCTGGTTCGCTTCTTTCAAAGCGGCTAGGAAGTTCCACAATTATAGTTTGTAGTCATCTCTGTATTTTGGGGCCAAAATCTGGTCTTTTTGGTGTCCTCCCTTGTGGGGAGTTTTTTCTTCATAAAACAAGGTTGACCCGAGGCAATCACAGTGCGGCCACAGCCCTTCCACGCCCCACCCTCTCTTTGTAGCTTCATGTCTTACCTTTTGAGATACGGGTCATCTACCAAGAGAGCCCAGGCTATAGGCACCGTGGCGTTACCAAGGACTGGACTGAGTCTGCTGTTGAGCTTCTCTGGTCGTTCTCTGTGAGAGGACTCTCCAGTTGAGTGGAGAGAGATCAAGGGCGGCTCTCTTTCAAGAAGGGCTCAGAGCCGTGGGGAATCTCCGTGACATTCAGAGTCTCCTGAAGATGCGTCAGCTACTGTAGGATAGTAACGCGTCTCAGTCGAAACCCAGGCCGTGGATGAGTCTGTCGGGCTCATAAAATGGAAATACTGGTGTGGTGTTTCCTCTCCGCTGAGAGTCTGTAGTGTGGGGATCGTTTTGTGTGGAGGTGTTTATAGAACACACATGACAATGAACAATGCTCTGTCGAACCCAGGGAAGCAAACAGTTCCTCGGGCTTCCGCCGTGTCTCTACCCAGCCTTCAAATAGATGCGTGTGTTTGTGTGTGTGTGAAAAAACACACCCTCATCCTGCACGGACACTTGCTCCCTCTAAATGACATATCCACAATGATAAAGGAATGCATTGTGCATTCATTCTAGGTTGTTAGTTGACTTCAGGAAAACTCCTTCAGTTCGTCTCGGACGAGCTCTATGGAGAGACACGAGACATGTTTACGTGTCTACATGAACCCCCATGAAGACACACGTGCAGACACACCTTATCACACCTTATCGCCCATCCCAGAAGTGTAACCCTAGTGTGTCTGCCGGTGAAGCGTGGCTCTTCCTTTTCTGCGTTCCTCCTCCTGTCCTACACCTGTTTACGTCTGAGCAACCTGCTTTGACTGTTTCCATAGCGATACCTCCAGTGTTGTCTAGGTGCCTCCGTGTTGATGTTTCACCGAGGCAGTTTCTGTTATGGTCTTTTTCCACGCTCTACCGAAAACAACCCGCACACACGACATGCCTCTATGGCTGCTACCAAAACACTTTTTGTCTTTAACCTGCAATAAGTAACATAACACGATCATGGAGAAACAGAACCCCCAATTCTTGTCTGAACTTCTGAGCTTCCCTCCAGCTCAAATTTGATTGACAGTGGATTCACAAACTAAGCGAAAGAGGAAAGCCCGCCTCGCCAAAGGCAATCGGCTGAAAAAGGATTGCTGGAACATAATTGAAAAATGTGAGAGAGAAAATTGACATTGACATTCCACTGGCACTGAGCTGTCAGTGTTGCCAAACAATGCTCAGTTGTCCTCATTAGCTTACACAATATATTTATAGGGGGGATTTAACAAAAAAAAACATACCTATTAAGAAATAAGATTCCAAGCAGCAGGTTCATATAACATTTACATGTGCAGTGTAAGTCAAGTCCCAAGCCTGCATATCAGGTGAACACCCCCAGCCTGCCCTGCACCTGGTCCCTATCTAGTCCATATCTGATATGAGACACGCGCCAACAGCCCTGCCTCTGACCCACGTCTCCGCTATGCCATCTTGATCACGTGACGTGCTCTCTGGTGCTCAAGGTCCAGGCACCTTTGATGAGCGCTGGAGATTTGTGGCGTCCCGCTCGTCTGCAGCCGGTCAGTCACACATTCCAGACATGTCAACGCTGCTGGGGTGGACGGGCCCTCTGTGATGAAGAGCTCTAATCTTCATCTGCTATTACTGCCATTAGCTGCAATTTAAGGAGTTAATTGCAACCCCCTGCTGTCAGAAGGCGCAATGGAAATCTAGATCTAGTGAATGGACTTCAATAAACAAACAGTTTAATGACCGACACCAGCAGATGTGCCAAATAAATGCATTTACTCTCTCCCTCTCTCTCTCTCTCTCTCTCTCTCTCTCTCTCTCTCTCTCTGCCCCTCTCTCTCTCTCTCTCTCTCTCTCTCTCTGCCTCTCTCTCTCTCGGCCTCTCTCTCGGCCTCTCTCTCGGCCTCTCTCTCGGCCTCTCTCTCGGCCTCTCTCTCTCTCTCTCGGCCTCTTTCTCTCTCGGCCTCTCTCTCTCTCTCTCTCGGCCTCTCTCTCTCTCAGCTTCTCTCCTCTCTCTCTCTCTCTCTCTCTCGGCCTCTCTCTCTCTCAGCCTCTCTCTCGGCCTCTCTCTCTCGGCCCCTCTCTCTCTCTCTTGGCCCCTCTCTCTCTTTGTCTCTCTCTCACACACACACACACATACAACAATCAGTACTTGAATCAGGTCCAACTAAGTCAGCTTAGTTGTGCCCTCAGCACACGTGTGTCTAAACCGTGGTTTACGACCAGACCAAACCCTGACCCGACGTGTTCTATGTGTTTCCCAGGGCGACCGTGGTGGCAGCTGCAGCTTTTCTTGATGCCTTCCAGAAAGTGGCTGACCTGGCAACCAGCTCACGAGGTAAGCACACTACCTGACCTGGCCACTACCACACGAGGTAAACACATGTTCACCATCTGCAGCCGCTTAATGAAGGCACTGGAACATCTCACTTTGTTAAACCCACTTACTAAACTACAGAGAAACAAGATCATTGGGCCTATTTGTATTTAGTCATTATGGAACATCTTTGGAACAGTCCCTTTTTAGAAAAGACTGACAAATTAATTCATTACGTTTCATTCTGGAATTCCCCTTCAACATACAAACCAGTTTTGTGCCTGTGGATGCCTGTGCTCAGCTCAGGCCTCTGGCTCTCTGAGGACGCCAGGGCTGCGTCAGGGAACCCGGGGCCCATCCGTATGGTGTAGCTGTTGGGTTCCTTGGTCCAGGTGCTGCGGGGTTAGTGGAGCCAGACCAGCTCTGGGGGTTGCCAGGTTGGCTGGTGGAAGGGCGGTGGGGGTGGGGTTGTCAGTGGGTCAGTGGGTTGTTAATCCCCTTTAGCTGTAAATCCGTCAGACTGCTGCTGTTGAGTCCCACATCTGGCGTTGTGTGGGGTCGGTCTTAGTCTGTGCCAGTGTCTGTCTTTAATAGAGGCATTCCTGCATGTGCAAGGTGCCTGTCTGTGCGTACCTTATGTGAGGAGCCTGTGTGTGAGGAACAAACAGGTTGTGTTTGCAGTGCTGACTGCAGTGGCGTCGCTGTGAGTGTGTGTGTGTGTGTGTGTGTGTGTGTGTGAGAGAGAGCGCGCCATCTCAATCCCTGAGCCTGACACCTTCTGCCTAGTACGGCTATTAATAGGAGCCAGGCGCGACACACACATTCATCACACACTGCGGGGCAGGCACAGGCAGGCTGGGGAGATGGAGAGGGACTAAGACTCTGTCCCTCTCTCTCTTTCTCCCATCGTCCCCCTCTCTCTCTCGGCCCCTCTCTCTTTGTCCCTCTCTCTCTCTCTCTCTCTCTCTCTCTCTCTCTCTCTCTCTCTCTCTCTCTCTCTATCTTTCTCTACATCAGTCCTGTCAAGCCAAAACTGCGAAGCTACAACAGCATTCAGCTGAGTCAGTGACTCAACCCTGCAGATAGCTAGTCATGCTGGCAGTGTAGGTGGAACACACACACACGCACACTTGGCCCAGGCATTGTGGGAGGCTACCAGCTGTGTTACCCTGCGTCATCACCTCATGGTTCTGACGCTTCCCCCTGTTATCAAGATCAGACCAGGAACAGGATCACATCACACTCCCAGAGGTCTGAGTGAGAGCAGAGACACTGGGCCTGGATGTGAACCTGCACTATGACCCAGGGACTCTCTGTCCCGAGAGGACTCCCTCTGTGAGCACAATCGCAGAGTGTACAGTGCAGTCTGGAACATGAGCCTAACGGTATTCATATGTGATACCCCCTTCCCCCTCCGCCCCAAGACACACACACACACACACAGCCACACCCAGCTAAGCACCACAGCCTCCCCCATCTCTCAACCCAGTGCTGGGGCTGGTTGCCCCTAATTGTCCGTGCAGTGCTGCTGGGGCCAGCTGAACGTGGTGAGGGGAGCCTGGGGGGCTGTGGAAGAGAGGCTGTGGAGGAGAGGCTCACATGAATTTACTGCCTCATATGCAGCCCCCCCTCCTCCCCCCCTTCCCTCTCTGGTGTTTAATGATGCTGCAGTGGCCCCTGGCGCAATAACTGTATTGTGGTCTCTATAACTCTCTCTCTTTCACACTCCCTCTCTCTCTAACACTCTCTCTCTCTCTTTAACATGCTCTGTCTCAAACACACTCTCCGCCTCTAACTCACCGTCTGTCTCTATATATCTCGTTCTCTCTCTCGCTCGCTTTCCATTGCTCCCCGTCTGTCTGTCCTCCCCCCTATCCCTCCTCTGCCCCCCCATGCCCTCCTCTGCCCCCCCCCATGCCCTTTTCTCCATCTCCTCTCTCTAATAGCTACCTTCCTGCTGGATTTGAGATTGTTCTCCCCCCACCGCGATTAAAAACACATCATCTGATCTGAACCCGTTCGTCTAGAAAGAGCCGGAGCTCTGATTGCTTCGTCTAACGACGGCCATGTGGTTCGGTATCACTGCCTGCTCTAATGATGATCTGAGCCGAGTCAGTCTCACAGCTCTATAGGGGCTGCTTGGTGCTGTCTGGTGATCCATCAGAGCTGTCTGTACTGTAGGCTCAGAACCCCATCCGTCATTCCTGCCCTGATCTCCGCCATGCTCCCTTAACAGCCCGACTACACAGCTACATAAAGAGAAAAGCCGTGTTCAGGTGATCTGCTTTCTCGGGAGAGGATCGGTTTTCCCCCCCTTGCTTCGTCTTTGTCCCAGCCCGAGTGAGATCACCTGGAACGTCAGCCTAGATGTGTTTGAAGTTGGATGTGACGGGTGGCTACTGTGTGACGGACAGGACAGGGGAGGTATGGGGACGGGGCTCTGTATTGTTCAGCCTTTTGTCTCCAGGGGGGAGTTCTGACAGATACTTTGTACTGGGTAGATGGAGTATCCAGGCTTTGGGTTAGGTCTCCAGGTGGCCCTGTGTTTGTGTGTGTGTGTGGGGGTTGGGACCGAGAGTCTTAATATAGAGCGAAACCTGGGTTTTGTTCGTCATACATCTCCATTGCAACCTAATGGCAGTTGGCTTGTTATGCTGTTACAGAAGGTAGCTGGCTATCTCCACAACAGTCCCCATCTCTGAGGCGTCGCCCGGCTTTCTGGTTGTTGTCTCCATAGCAACACCATGACAAGTGTGCATTTGGGGCATTTGATAGTCTATAAGGTGATCTGCACCTACCCTTGTGGATGGTTCTGCATCTCTTGTGCTGAGCTGTTCCCTTCTCCAGGCCCTGGGGAGCTCCCTGCAACAACCAACTCCATCGCAGGGGACACTGTTTGAGCCATCACCGTGGCAACTAGATAACCCTAGCCCCTTCATCCAGAGGAGCAGGGATGAACCTGCTCACACCATCACACAGCAATGTCACACACCACAACCCCTCTAGAGCCTCTGATAGGACGGACGAACAGGTCTGGATTACCTGACAACGTCTTACTGTGCACGTGGGATGTGTAATGTTCTTGATCTGTGGAGCACAAGGTAGGCAGACAATGGTGGACTCTGAGGGGACAACTGACACACACCATAGTAGTTTTGTGTGTGTGAAGTCTTCTGCTTGCTGCCCACATAGTTGGTTACCCTCATTGTCTTTGATGGTGTCCACAGAGAACTCTCTAGAACATACAGACTGTTTCCATAACAAAAAATGTGGAAGTCCTTGGAAAGTCACAGACAATGTGCACCAATGTTGCTCCCAATTTGGTACAGGTTACCAATACATAAAAAGAATGAATACATTGCACGCAGTATTATAGTTTTATCTGTTGCACAATCATACTTGCACTGCTGACACGCTGTCAACAATCCAAACCTGCTTAGTTATGTGCTCCTAAGTCGCAGTCTATTACAAGTGAATGTTTACACAGATGTGTCTGTCAGTTTAACAAGACAAGTATGTCTGTATAAATAGACTTGATATGCAGGGGAGATTCTAGACCATTTCAACTGGGGCAAGCTGGGGCCAGGTGTACTGTAAGAGGGGCCAGTTAGTTACATTAAATATTATTGTTGTCAAATAGTTTTCTTCATCTCTTCACACATTAACAGGCCATTAAAATGCCATTATGTTTATAATCATTCAGACTCTACACGTAGGGAGGCCACAAGAGGGTCCAAGCTTGTTGTCATAAGGGCACTGCCCCTCTAGAACCGCTCCTGTTGATATGAATGATCTGCTTTCAGGGCTTGTGTTCAGGTTAGATATTGATCAGATAAGCACTGCTACGTGGTCTCCCCAGGGGAATGGAACGGCAGGCCTTTGAAAGGAGCAGTTAAGAAGTTACAGCCACCAGCCGTCTCACTAAACGCTGATAACAGGCGGTGTGGGCAAAGTGACGCGTGTCTAACTAGAGAGGGTACAACTTCTGGAGAAATTGTGAGGTGTGCTTGCGTCAGTTGCAGATGGGTGAATTTTTTTAAACGTACATTTACTAATATTTCGCTAATTTAAATAGGTATGCATACTTTATTATTATTTATTTATGAAGATTGCATAGATTTAAAACCATACATTTGTTGATGCTCATTTACAATTCCAAATACTAAGAGTGATATTTTAGTAACCCAGGGGACTTGAAGGCCCGATTCACAATGAAATAGGACTCAGAGACAGTTAGCTTTAACATAAATCGTCCTTTAATAACGGATGTCAGGGTAAGGGTAGGGGCACCTAATAAAATACAGATAATCTTTCATTATCAGCTGTTCTCTGCATGGCGCAGAGATCTACTTTCATGGTTCACGGTTGGTAAATGAAAGGAATGCCGATTTAAAGATTTCAAACTCAAAAGTCGTTTTATGCAGCTATCGTGTCAAAACTGTCACAAGTTGTTGGCCGTCCAGTTTAACAGGCAGGTGGGTGAGCAGAAATGAGGACGAGGATTAAATTGGTAGGTTTCAGTCTTCTTTTTTGTACTCAGTTTGGGAGAAGGGCCAGGCACAAAGGATTGTTGTTGGAGTCTGAGGAGGACATTTGAGGTGGGGTTAGTAAACAAAAAAAAAGAATAAAAAACCTTAGCAGATTTACTTTTATAACTGACTTCTCTAACTCCCTTTCCATTTTTTTCTTTTTCTTTTGGTTTTGATTTTCGTCCCAACAGCAGTGTTGGTTTGCGTTGATCCCGATTGGCCAACCTTTAGACTTCTGATGTGTTCTAAGTGTTTTCTGTGAGCTTCACATTGCTGGTCACATGGAATCAACAACACAGTAGTTAAAAAATTAACAACAATCCTTCATTGTCACGCTGTAGTGGTTCAAATTCCCCCTGACATTAGAAGTACATCAGAGTTGAAGCAGATAAAGAACTTTAATGCTGCAGTCTGCTTTCAGGACATAAAACATTCTGGAACTCTGTTTATTTTCGACCATGTTTGAATTAAGACGCTTCTAAACAATTTGCATGTTGGCTTTGCCTGGGCTCATGCAAATGCCTTGTTCTATTCGTGTTTTCTTTCCTTTTTCTTGAAATCCACTCACTCGTCAGGAAAAGATCGACCTTAAAAGCCGTCACTCTCTCTTAATCCCCGAGACGTTCCTGCCCAGGCCTCAAGCTCTGCTCAGGGAGAGGGGAGAGGGTTTTCAGACTGTTTACCTTGAATCAGCGTGACTTCATTTACCGCGAGCTGGATCCGTATTCAATTTGATTCTACACAAATCTGATTTAATGATTACCAAAAGTTTGGAAATAGAGGCAGCCTTGCCTGCGAACATCAGCCCAGTTAATGTCAACAGGCTGAAAACAAAATCTCACTCTTTCTGGATCTCTCTCTTCCCCTCTCTTGTCCTCTCTTTCTCTCTATCCTCTTTTTCTCTCGTCTCCATCTCTCGTGTTTGACTGAAAGACAGTTTCCATCCATACTGGTGCCTCTTAGATCATATTTTCCCCTGAATGTATAATAGTTCCCTGTGCTAAGGAAGGCTCAATGGGCCTGTGTGTGTCTGTGTGCATGTGCACGTTGTGTGTCTACGCACACAGAAATGTCTGCATGTGTGTGTGAGTTTGTATGTCTGTAGAACTACTCGGACTTCATTATGTCCCTTTGTGAATGCGGAGCTGCCCTGTCACAGAGTACAGTAGCCAACAGTAACAATGAGGCCTCTGTGAGGCAGCCCGGTGCAGGCCTTTCAGATCGCCGGACAGGCTGTCCATCCACGGAGGTCTGGGACCCACAGCCAGGGGTGAAGTCATAGCAGGGAAACAGAGCGCTGACCATCCCAGAGCCAGCTCTCCCTGGAGCAGCTTAGAGACCAGAGGGATCTCACCAGCTCCAAGGAGCCAGCTCTCAGAGGGATCTCACCAGCTCCAAGGAGCCAGCTCTCAGAGGGATCTCACCAGCTCCAAGGAGCCAGCCTGATGTGCTGCAGTGCTGGACCAGCTGGGCGCAGAACCAGGCCAGCTCTGCCTCGCCTCAGTCATGTCGAGACTTGGAAGTTTCACACGGTCATATAATCCCTGTGGTGGATCATAGAGACAGGCTTTTCTACACATTGATTGTCTCTCTCGCCCTCTTTCTTTCCCCCTCTCATTTTCATATACCACACCCTTCCTGATGATGTTTGTTTGTGACTTTTTATAAATTGGAAGCATGTGTGCTGACAAGTGTCCAGGGCCTGAGCCAAACTCCTGTGTCATTATCACAATATCTCTGTGACCACCACAGATCCAGTCCAGACACGTCCAGACAACGACACACACACACACGTACACAAACACACGTACACACACACACACACACACACACACACACACACACACACACACACACACACACACACACACACACACACACACGTCTAGGGAAACCTGTTTGTCACTCCATCAGTGCCTTGTGGTTTGATGCTTGTAAAAACACGATTTCATGATGAAATCTGTTGCCTGTGTGATACATCATGTGTACAGGGTAGGTAAACAAAGTACAGATGCGCTACTTGCTTCTTGGCCGCATTTTAGACGTGTGCACTTGAGCGAACACAGCTGGTCAACCTTTTTTTTCCGGCCAAAGTAATTAGATTAGGCTACATTTTTAAGACAGAAGCTCAGAGGTGCTGGTTAGGGGTTCGTTCCCCGGGCCCATCAGAGAGGCGTCCTTGACGTCTGCTGTAGTAGCTTATGTCTGCCCGTATGAGGGGAGGGAGGGGGAGGGTAGATGTAGATATAGCACTGTACTGTACCTACATCTCAGATAACATTCTTACAGTCAACAAGACCAGAGTGCTTGGGAGGCCTCAGCTGGAGCTGGCTAACTCGCTCACTAATTCACTTCAGCTACAGGCATGCAGACCCCCACCACAGCAGAATAGCTGCAAGACAAAACTAAGCCTCCTGACTCCAGACCCCGGCATGTACCTCGAGAGTGCCAGAGAACGTCCGTGGCCGGGTCCCTTACACATGGCCAGGGAATGTTTACGGATGTTAATAAGCATTTCTTCTGACCCCCCCCGAGTTCATTTTCCAGTCAGCCCCGGCGTGACAGTAGTATGTAAACATGTTTGTTCTCAGTTGATCTGTTTGAACAAATAATCGTCTGTGACCGACAGTCTTGTTGAAGGGGGAACTTAGGAATGTTTCACAGCCAATTTCTTGTTTCATCTGTGGTCCTCCTCTTAAAGATACACTACGTTATTTAAGGCTCGTCGTGTGTGATAATTACATGCAGATATTCATGCTCCGCCTCAGGTTCACCCAGAAGACAAATCTATCCTTCAGTATGTCATCTCCCAACAGTATCCACCTTAATAAAACACAACTCTACATCTATGATTTCTTCAAAGTATATTGGGTGTTGGCCGATTTAGTAAGAACTATTACAAAGACCCTACTCTCTCTCTCAAATGTATCCTGCTGTAGAATGAGACTCTTCCCCTCAGCATCGTCGGGGTCGTCAGTATTGGCGTCTGTGACAGACTGACTGTTGACCTGCACAAGGACCGAGTGTGTGAGGGACTTTCTGGAGTTACTTGTGCAGGCGAACAGGGAGGTGCTCTGTTGGAACTTGGAAGCCCTAAAACCTTGTAGTGTGGCTGCAGTTTTTGTGGTTTTTCTGGTTGGTTTTCAACAAGCCAGTCAGTCATGGAGAGAGAGGACTGGAGGGCCCTGGTGTTGAATGATGAATCTTTTAAGCTGTCTTCCTACAAGCTGCGCTGCTCAGAAAACAACCGTCAATGCCAACCCTTTTTTACTAGTGGACAGTTTGGGACACAGTAACAATTGTAGCCCTGATAAAACGTTAGCAGAGGAGAGTGAATCAATGACCTAAATACGAGCAAATTATTGCTCTCATCTCATCAGTTCTGTTTCATTTTGTAGATTGAGTTGCCATTGTATTTCGGAATCCCAATACGATACAATTCTAAGATTCTTTCGGGATTTTCATGCGGATTTAAAACATGTCTCCTCTGACATGCCAACCGAAGTGTGTGTGTGTGCAGGAGAGATTGTGGCAGAGGGTGCAGTGTAGACGGATTACGGGTAGTGAAGTCCCAGCAGCACTATGGTGGAGGACTGCTCGTGGTCCTTCACTTGGAGGAGAGATCCACGGCCTCGTGCCCTGCGCTGGACTCAATCAGGCCTCTGTTCATCATGGGAAACTCCAGGCCAGTGGGAAGAGCAATTAGTGTCTAATAGACCAGACACACACAAAGAAAGTCCCTGCGCAAATGTATGACGAGGCCCCAACCCCAGTGTGTGTGAACATTTAGGAACTGGTGGCTTTGTTAAGCCACTCTGAACGCTCAGGTTGCAAGTCTGTATAATATATATATTAGCATAGGGTTAGTGAGAAATATGGTCAAAGATGCAGTTGCAACAGCTGCGCTGTTTGGAACATCTGTCAGTGTATTTCAGGTCGTTTGTGAGATTTGAATCGCTTCTGGAACTGGTGGCATGTCTGGAAAATACCTCAGAAAATACCTTCCTGCGTGTTAAGCTATATGAGGTAGATCAACTGCCTCCAACAGGCCAAGCTAGTCTTTTTGTTTTCTGTTTTTATTCAAACGTGGTTCAAACATTGAACCAGACTTGTGACCTTTGGATTTTGCTTACTGGAGCAACAGTGCTAATGTTTGATAAGGGATGCAAACTCATTCAAACCCAGGGAACTTCCCAACCAAATGTATTCTAGTCTTTGACATACTACCATCTTCATGAGCTAATCCTGTTTTATTACGGAATAAATTAACGCTAAAGTTTATGAGTTTGTTTTCTTGTTGGTAAAAAGGTCACATTTCAATATATTCAGTTACAGAACAATAGTTGATATAGTAGTAGTATACCTTTAGTAACCAAGGTTTTAGTTGGACGACTGTGAGTCTCTGTGTTGGCCTTCTGTTGCTAGGTTACACCAGGGTCAAAAAATGTGCTAATTAAAGTAGTGCTCATAATGTTGTTTTAGGGGTCATTTGTTTTTAAATGAAACATGTTTCTTATTGAGTCCCAGTTACCCTTGCATCAGCGCTTTGACCTCTATCTCTCTCTGATTTCCCAGAAGTCATGTTTTCCATGTTGTGTCACTGGGGGCGACACACTGTTCACACAGCGGGCCAATGGCAGACCGCCTGATGGACATTTTGTAACTAGGAGAACTTTTTGTGCAAGGGACATCCTCAAGGACAGAGCATGGGAGGGGGCCGGGGGCCAAAAGAGCCTTGTCACTGTGAGGTTGTGTTTGGGAACAGCTTTCTGTCACCAACCTGTGCACACACACATAAGCACACTCACACACACACTGAGATCTCACCTGCCAGTGCCCTTACCTGGGCACCATCTGCCAGAAGAACAAGTAAAGAAGCACTGGCTTTGTACCAGTTTCTAATGTAGGCTATACAGAACTGCTCATAGCACCTTCTTTGCCAATATAACTTTAGTAAATCCTTGAAACAGAGTACAAAAGCCTCTGAAAGTGCTCATATTTTTTCCAGGTAATCTTGTGCCAAGTACCCTTCTCCAGTTCGAGTCATTATAGTAAATTATATTATTCTATTGGGCAATAAAGTATCTAAACACAGTCAGATCCATCAAGCAGTGTGAGGCATGTTATCGGAGAGAATCCTTCATTGGTTCTCCTGCCCGGCTCAGGCAGCTAGGGTCTGTGTGTTTCTTTCTGTGACTCATTTCCCATAGAAACGCTGACTTGGCCACAAAGCCACTGTGAATCGAGCGTTGTCAAGAACACAGCCTTCAGCAGGATGGTATCTCGTCGCATGTTTTTGTCTGGGCTGGGACTGACAGTAGAGCAGACTCCTGGACGTCAGGATGTGTCTGTCATTACCAGAACAGGGACGCCGCGCTGGGCTGACACGCCTGTCAATTCTGGTTTGTCTTCTTTCTCAAATGATCATCATCATCAGCGTGCCGACAGTGTTCTTTGAACCTGTTCCTGGCCACAGATATGAGGGAACCCTGCAGCTTGTGAGGAGATCTGACTGATCCCATGCCGCACGATGCAAGTGAGCACTTGTGAGTTTCCCTTTATGGATGTTCAAAGGAAAGGGACGTTTTGTTGTGTTGTGTTGGAGCAGGTGATGGTAGGAGTATAGCACACCTCAGGTTAGAGATAAGAGATGTACGTCTCGGTGATTTCAAACCAGTTTAGTTGATGTTCTTGTTAGTTGGAATGGGACGCCCATGCTTTTACTTGGTAGGACTTGTTGCAGATCCCTAGCTTGCAGACCCTATTTTATTTTAGATTGTTGTTGCTTGGGGATATGTTATGTCCTTGTTTTTTATGTGTTTGACAATAAGCATTACTCTCATCTTTCATCGGTATCGGGCAATCTCAGAATACAACCTTTTACCTCCTGTACAGCTGAGAATAGATTATTGATCATGTACGCGGTCTGAGTGATATCGATGATTAGATTACTGTAACATTAAGCCTCTCCTCTACTGCCGGTATATCTGTGATCGCCATCAGAACAGTCTCAAATCGGTTTCCTTATTGTATGATGATTGCCAGTGGTTTGATAACACGCCCGGCTGGCCTTGAGAAAAGACTCCAGGGACATCTGTTGCCAAACGACAAGGCTATCTTCAACGCTGTAGCCTGACAACATCCTAAAGGGCTTGGGCAGGAGCCTATCACGTGCTGGTCTTATCTGGACCTGCTTCCTCTGGTACCCCTTGGGATTGTCTCAGATCAGCCCCATGGCTGTTTCCACAAGCTCTTGTGGGAATCTGAGTGGATTTGTCAACAATATTATGTTTCTGTCATTCAAACACCACCCAGGATTTTTAACAGGTGATGTCTGCTGATTTTTCTGCCTTTTTCTAGTCCACCTTCATGAAGATGCTGCGATTCAGGAAAGGTTTGAAGCATTCCAACACCAAGATGACCTCTTCTCCGGATGTCCCACATTCATGAGCCTGTCTCATCTCCTGAGGCGGTCGACCAGAAGCCTGCCTAATAATCCTGTCTCCGAATCTATGTCAATGGCAGCAAGATTAGAGAAAGTGGGCCAGCGGAGCCCAGAAAAGAAGTGTACCGGAGAGATTCAGTAGGGGGCTGGGGAGGAGAGAGGGGAAGAGGGGAGGAGAGAGGGGAGAGAGGGGATGAGCTATTTCGAGTTCGCTCTTATGTCTCGTAGATCTGCTCATTTGTCGCTCTCTTTCTCGCTTGTACTCTCTTTTCTCCTCTGTTTTCTTCTCTGCTCTCTCTTGTTCCTCTTTTTCTCTCTTTTTTCTCTCTTTCTTCTTTCGCGTCGTCTCGACTGTCTCGCTCTTCTAGTGTCTCCTCTGCGCCTCGTTCTCTCTTGGCTCCTTTTCTCTCTTTTCTCTCTTCGTCTTGGGCTCTCTTTTCCTCTCTTTTTGCTCTCTGTGCTGCGTGTATCCATCTTTTTCTCAGCTATCTCGTCGTTTCCCTGTTCGTTGAGTGATGAGATGACGACTAAGGTTTGGCGCATGTAGGACCGCTAACACTGGATGAACACACTAGACTTCTCTTAACTTCCGCCACCTCTTGTATTTTTATACTTTTCTTGTTCTTTTGTTCTTGTTCTTTTATCTACTACTTCCCTTATCTCTGGTGACACGTCGTCCTGCGTCAGCCAAGACTTGTGTTGCGATACGGACGTCTGGAATGCGTGTAATGTGTAGACACGGTTGCATGTAGATTATCGCAACAAGCCAAAGTAGGCTGGAGGCTACTGTGCACACAGGTTAGTGTTTATACAGTCAAGGCTTTCAGTGGCCATTCGTGTGTTAACCCATTCCCACCATAAACCATTGGCATTGTTAAAGGGTCAGACCCTGAATAGTCATGGTCCATGGACTATTGTCTAGCATTCTATGGAATGTTGTATTTGTCCCCAATTTAAACCCATGAATTGGCCACTGTAGTGATTGGATTTGTTCACCCACATTGACAGTGGTGTACAGCACAGCGCAGTACCCAGTGAGGGGAAAAGCAATCTGGGAGAAAATCTGTCTGTGACCTACTTATTATTGGCCCTGATGTTTAGATGGTGCTGCGCATCTGCAGCAGTCTCTGGGCAGAACTCTGCATGGTAATGGCTATGACGAATGCACTCCATGAATATTTCCCCTCATTGATTTGGTCCGTGTTAGGGGTTTGTGTTTATGCTTGAATAGCTTCCCAGACTGCGATGCCAGACCGCACCAGTCTCTGGTGGCATCGTTCTCACTCTCACAGGGACGTATTGTTGTCTAAAACTTGGAAAACCCGCGTTTGTGGAAGCCCCCGGTTGGTCTAAAGCCACGCATTTGATAAAGATCTTATTATTTCTGTTAGAAGGGCTGGCACTCACAGGCGTAAATGTCCCGTAAGTTTATACCGCTCATTTCCTGTTTTGTGGTATCATGAATCCATTGTCGGGTAGCAGTCTCCCGGAGGCTGGCTGCTACAGTGGATATGTAAATATCCCAGTGCAAGCCGAGACTCGATGTTGCATCCAAATAAGTCAAAGTGCTTTAATCAAGACACACCTACCAGCATCACACCCCCTCCTAAAAGATGATGACTCTGCAGCTCTACATGTGAGAAACACAAGACTTCCTCAAACCCCACCCCTCTTCCCCAGTTGACCTACTCCCTCGTCTAGTTTTGGAAGGCGTGTGACAGGGCGGTCTGCGTTCTCCTGATGGATGCAGCCGCCAGCGCTCGCTTCCCACATCTGAGATCAGGCCTCGTTAAGAACCAGCTCACTCCTCTGCAGTGGCACAGTGACACAGATACCGCCTGCCTGCCTTTTCCTGCTCGCCATGCTGCAGGGTCGGCTTCAGCTTGCTGCGTTGGCTGTCTCTCGTTTCCGGCAAGGAATTGGCTGCCCGAGGGAGATCCCGTTGGTTGCTGAGCTGTGATTGGCTGCCTTAGGGAGATCCAGTTGGTTGCAGAGCCGGAATTGGTTGCTTAAGGTCGATCCCGCTGGTTGCAGAGCTGAAATTGGCTGTCTTACGTAGATCTCTTTGATTGCTATCGTGCCAGACAAGCTCAATCCAGCTCAATTTAAGCATGTGTAAGAAATTGTAAATACTTTTTTATCCCAGGTCAGATCGTAGTCAGAATATGCAGACCAAACATGTTACAGTCAGAGAGATTTACTGTCTGCCTCCAGGCTAAAGGAGATTGACTGTGGGACGTGTGGCTTAGCAACAATATTCATGACCCTGGATGGCTGCCAAGCTCCTCGCCGTAGCAAAGCCCCTGGTGTTTTGATGAGAGCCAAACCGCTGTCTTTGACTGAAATACAGTACGGTATAATCAGTTCTCCAGTGCCAAACCCCTGCTAATGAGGTCATATGTTCTCAGTCTCTTTCACACACTCCCGTAAGGTTCATCCAGAAGTCTAGACTCTATCGATCGAGGTCACCACCTGAAGGGACTGGCATAGACTTGGGTTCAAACGGAAGCGTTTGACGACAACCCAAATTACGAATTGAACCTAAAGTTCCCACCTCCCCCAGCCCAGCCCCTCCCCCCACCCCTAGCTGTTGTCGACAGCATGGTGCTATGTCTCAGTCAGCAGAGCCTGGCTGTCTCCCGGTCTCCACCTCCCACTCCTCCCACGGCTGACAGCTGCCATGGTCTGCAGTCCTGAGACGTGTGCGTCAGCACCGGACGACTGCTGCCGCGTGCCCCCGGAAGGTTCATATAGCACGGCTCGCTAGCGCGCAGACGGAACACACCAGTCCGTCCACGAGTGGGTCTGGCTGCCCGGTAGGGGTCCACCTGTTTGTCCCGTTTGGAGAGGAGTGTAGGGGTGAGGGCCTGGGAGTGTTTGGTGAGGGGGGGAGGGGTGGGGTGGCCGGAGAAGGTGGGAGGTTGGTTACTGGGGTTGGTGGGTTGGGTAGACTAGCTGTCAGCAGCTGTTGATAAATGTGGGTGTGTGGGTGGGGGATGGGAGGGGGTTGTCTCAGGACAGGGGCTCCTTAATTAAAGAGCTTACCTGTGTGACCTGGCCCGTCCTGGGAACGCCTTCCTCCTCGTCTCTCTCATCAGCTCCGGTCCCCTTCCCTGATGTTTAACCTAGCCCCCGAGTCCAGGAAGCGCTCGAACCACCGCGCTGAAGGACATGCTTCCCCGTTTCAAGGCATCTCCTCCCGCTGGATGTTCCAGTCGGTAAAACATCAGCCGTTAAAGGCACGTGACTGGCCGTGCCTGGGAGCCTTTGTCCTTCATCTGAAGGGTGTCATCGGAAAGGTTTCAAACCAGTATTGTGGGTTCTAGGTACAACCTGTGTTTGGTTTGTGACTCACGCAAGTCAACTCTGGCCCAGCCTTCTGAAGGCCTGGCCCAGCCCAGCCTGAGTGGTGCAGTGAGCTGCAGCGGTTCTTATCACTAACCCCAAGGAGTAGCAGGGAACACATCTGGGCACCATACGCACCAGCAGCCAGGGATGATCTGGCCCAAACTGAACCCACACGCACACACACTCCCTCCATCCCTCCCTCATTACCTCCTTGTAATGACAAGCTAGGCTATGTTCCGAGATTAGGACCAGGCGTTCTGATGCGGTTACGTTTAGCATGAGCAGTACACACCGAGTGGTGGTCTGCCACCCGAAATAGCTCCATTTAAGAAGGCCACCTCTCAGAATAGGTTTCAATATGGAGTAGGTTATCTCAGAAATAGTCTGAAGGTTTGGTAGGTGTAACCCAGGCGGGGTTCGAACTATATTAGGGGCCGTTTGTTGTATTACTTTCCTTTCATACTGCTATCCATCAAGGAGAATCCCTGTATGGTTAGCCTATTGAGGGACAAACACAACAGTACCATTTCTTTAGATTTTCTTTTATATATCTTTGTCGGTACATAATCGACTCTATATCCACTCTATTACACGATTGAAAGAGCGGGGATTAAGAGAGCGTGTGCCCGCTCGCTAGTTCAATGCGCTTGTGGTTCTTATTCTAACAACACAAAGTGGCTCCTATTGAATGCCAGCTTGTGGCTGCCTGCAGGGCCGGGGGTTAATCTCTGAAGTAAGCCCTGCCTTGCTGTGATGGGATTGTGTCACTAAAACTGTTGGCCAACTCAATGCCCGCCGCTTCCAGCAAAGGTTTTCTAAAATCACCCGGGTCGAAGAGATACCTGTTCACACCCCGGCCAAGCCCATGTTCCAGCGCAGAGAATCACCTCATCTCTTCAGGGGATACTGGATAGCTGTCTGGCTGGCCTGCCGGCTGGCTGGCTGGCTGGTCAGTATGTGTGCTGTAATCCTGGCGCTCCTTAAGACGGGGATGGTGTTGTCAGATGTAGTTCCACACAGGCCTCCTTCTGACTCCCACGTCACCCCTAGAGCTCAGACAGCCTGGAGGCCGGAGTGTGGAAGGTGCTGACAGCTGAGCATTAAAGGGACCCTGCCCTGCACCCCTCCGCAGAGCCACAACCGCCAGGCCAGGAATGTCACCCCCAGCCCGGCCCCCCAACTCAGGTCTCGACTGGCCTCTTTACCCCCCCCCTCCCATTTTAGATGCCATGTTATCATGGCTCCACAGCCATGGAGGAAGGAGGTCGCTGACCAGGCAGGAAGGACTCACGTCTCATCCCTAACAAGATAAGTCTGTGGCGCTAGCTAGGTCGAGGTTATGTGTTCAGCTCCCACTGGGATCATCGGGGACAGTAAGTCAGCGTTAAGGCACTCGTAGTTGTGGCTGTTCAGCAGTCCAGTCATGGTGACAGCTGTTTGACGACCTCGTGAGATTGCCTGACGAGGCTTCTTTAATGTTGGGGAATCTCGCAGCATTCCATGACGACATCTGTTCCCCCCGACTGGCCACCGTGGCCCTCGGATGGGTTCCCCTTCTGGACTTCCCAGGGGTGAGTTTAATTAGGGCTTCATGGTAACTCGGCATCTATCTGTGAAGAATGTTTCTCACAGGTTGTTTGTTTCTGTTGTGTGAGTGAAGAGACTCGAGAGAGAGACTCTGGTCTTCTACATGTCTGTGGAGCTCATTCCTAGTCTGGGATGACTGAAAGGCATTCGACTGCCCATCTCTGAGGTCATGGGAAGCAGTATACTGTACTCACACACACACACACACATATACACCCCCCCTCCTGGGCCTGTCGTGCTTGTGTTGGCAGGAGAGTGTGACATACTGCGGAGTGTAGAGGCTGGTCGAGGAGAGCTGTCCTCTCTCTGTCTCCAGAGTCCCCATGCTGAACCTCAGGGAGGCTCATCAGGAACAGGGAAGATCATCTCATTCACTCAGTCTGTTACACCTCAGAGGGAAGTTCTACTGTTAGCAAGCATTGCCTTCCTAGAATTCTCACTCACATACACACTAACACACACACACACACACACACACACACACACACACACACACACACACACACACACACACACACACACATGAAAGAGACTTGCATAGTGTGGCAGAGAAGACATGGTACCGCAGTGCAGTTATAATCACAAGCGGGGATGCGCGTCACACCGATATAATAACCGTGCCACACACAGGCGGTCTGGGTGTGGACGGGTCTATCAGGGCAGCTGCAGCTCCTCACTCTATAAATATCCAGAGGTCACTGGGTCCTAGAGCCCCTCTCCTCCTCCTGGCCGGCAGCCAGAGGAACACCTGAGAGCATAGGAAAACACTGGCAGCTAGGGTGGGGAAGGTTTCCCTTCACAAAATAAAAAGCTCTTTTATAGTGTTGGTCGTTGAGGAAGGGCGTGAGGTGTGGAACAGGGTATTGAGGTCAGGATACGGGTCACAAGATGCACACACGGACACACGCGGGCATTCACACCATTTCGAAGGTTTCCCCTTCAACTGCAAACGGAAAAGACAACGAATATGTGGCAAAACTGCATGTTCGTGTACTGTACCCGTCGCCAGGGTAACCAAGCCAAGTCCCAGGCCTTGCTTCCTGCTGATAGCTTGGCTAACGCAATCTACAAGCTAGCGGATGCTGAGTTCTGCTAGCTTGGTTAAACAGCCTACAATCCAGCAGATGCTGGGAGAGATCCAACCATTGCAAACGCTTCAAACACTCCCAATCCACTCTCATTCACTTTGGGAAGACATACCCGGTGTTCATACCCCCCACATTTGGAAATGGAAAAGTCCTTTATGCAGCCGGTGGTGTGTGGGGACCAGACCACCTCAGTGGGTCGATATGGTTGAGTAGAGATATTGTTGGGTTATTCTGCCACATGAATGAGGGCCCTTGTGTTGTCCCCGGCCGCACCCACTCCTCTACAAGCCACGATCTGGAGGGTGCTGGTGAATAGACCTATAAAGGCTGACAGCGGGAGAAGGATGGGTCTCTGAGCTAAAGTCTGGAGAGAGGCTGTTTTGCTCTCTTTCTAGAGTGAGTGCATACAGGGGGATGGAGGTGCTGTGTGAACACTGGACACTGATTGAGGGCCTAATTGGTCCTGTCCCAGAAAGTTCTCCTCTTCAAAAACTGCCGAGCTGCAGGTCAATGAGTTCGAGGTTATCAGCAAATCTGCCATCATCCACCCCTCTCCCCCAACGCAACCCTCCCAAACGTCCTCGGAGCCGCCGGAACACTGGATCACGAGTGTGTGTGTCCCAAACGTCCTCGGAGCCAGCCGGAACACTGTATCACGAGTGTGTGTGTTCCAGCCGAGCTCCAACAAAGGTTGTTAGTGCCGAGGGGTGTTGATGTGTGCCGTGGAGACCTCCTGCGGGGCTGGTCGGACTGTGAGAGCGCTGGGTCTGCTTCCTGCTGGCTCTCATACAGCACACTGTCACTCAAACACCGAGACACACTCCAGTCACACTGAGCACGCACACAATGGGCCTGCCTGTCACCATCAGGCCTCCCACCCCCCCACCCCCCCACACTCTCTCTTCATGCTTCCTCCTCTGTTTCCAAGGCCCGCTGATGTAGTAGGCCCGGACAGTTCCTCTCCTCAGGACAGGAATCATTCACACCAGTTCATTACGGCCGTCAGATGAGATCCCTGCACCTTTTATCCCTCTGGCCAAGATCCCGAAGCAGCTTTAGAGCATTTATACCCAGAAAGTGATTTAGGAAAAGAGTCTCTTTTATTTCTAATTAATCTCCGCCAATCGGATTAGTTAGTCACAGTGCAGATTAACTTTTTGCTGTGGCATGGCCGATTGGACCGTACGGTGCCTGGGGTAAGCCATGGGCTGACCTATCATGTTCTAACAGTAGCATTAGTGAGGTACAGTGACCCTGAGCGAGGAGCCTGGAGCCTCCTGGGGGTTAAAGGTCACTGTTAGCCTTGTACTTCCCAACTATGGAAAGGGCTTGTTTCCTGCATCAAGGCTGTGTGTGTGTTGGCTATTAGTGTGCAAGTGAATGATGTTAAGTATGAGAGAGTGTGTGTGTGTGTGTGTGCTGGCAGGAGCAGAGCCAGTGTGTTGATGAGCCCTAGTGACAGGGGGACAATAGTGTGTAGGTGGGGGTCCGTGTCAGAGGGACAATGTGTCTGTCTGAGTAGCCAGGGGCGGGACAGCTGCTGGGAGCGGGGGGGGGTGGTTAGTAGATACCCTTGAAGGAATTTGTCAAGTATGCTTTGGCTTCTCTGCCTCTCACACACACACACACAGACACACACCGATCTGTGTGTGTGTATCTCATTTGGAGGATGAGGTAATGTCGTTCCCTTCCTGCGGTCCCACAGTCACACCGAGGTGCTGGCTGCCTCGCTCCGTCCTGCTGGGGGACACTCTGCTCACCCCAGTGGCCCTCACCACAAATGGGACATGTTTGCTCAAATGTGGGCCACTCTGTGAAAGCTAACATTTGACCTCGACATTTCCCCCCAGAGCCTGTCTGACATCCTTCCTCATCAGCTTGTTTCGGTCTGGGTTCCCCCCAGGCTGTGCGGCCGGGCCGGAGAGCCTCTTTGTCATTGGCTTGTGATGCGTCCATGTGAAGTTTCTCACGCGCGTGTGTGTCTGTGTTTCAGGTGGAACCCGGGACATCGGCTCAGCCCTGACCAGGATGTGTATGAGGCAACGGAGCATCGAGGCCAAGCTCAAACAGTTCTCCATGTACGTCTGCACCATGTTCCTACCAACAGCGCAGAGTAGAACCTTCCAGTTCTGTGTTCCGGTGTTTGTGAGAGCAGAGAGGGTCATTTAAAGTGAGACATCAGTGAAGGAGTCTGTAGAATGTGACCTGACGATTCGGCCCTTTCCCAGAATTCCCCCCGTACACACACACACACACACACACACAGACACTCCCACACTCTGTCTCTCCTGCACACGGCCTCACATAAACACTCTCACCCAGGGGTCTATCTAATTTCTTGTGGCATTTAGCAGACATTCCTGCTCCGTCTCCATAGCCCGCTACGGAGCAGGCACTGGGACCCTGGAGAGAGGTGTCTGCTCACCACGCTCTAAAATAGGCTCCCTGAATACCCTCAGCTGCCTGGCTCACTCCCTCTCTCACACACACACACACACACACACACACCCTCACACGCCTGTACACACAGTAGTCCTAGTAGTAGTAGTAGTAGTAGTAGTAGTCATAAAAGTAGACCATAGGGAATTCATCATATCTTTATACCTCCAGACATCCTGACTCTGACCACAGCCTCTGTGAACCTTAACCCCTCCCCCGTCCACATACCGTCCACTTCCCCGGACACACCCAAACTGCCCCTCCCCTGACCCGGCCTGTCTGTGACTGACAGACGGGACTGGAGACCTGGCAAAGCTGAATGAACGACATGACTCATATTTATAGCCGTCTCCTCGTGTCTGTCTGTCGCTTTAACACGACAGAGCCTTACAGCACCTCCGGAGCTTTCACTCACCTATTCATTCATTCAGTTGAGACGGAAGGCAAACGAGTTCATGGTGCTCAATGTGTGTTGGTGCTAAGACGTTAGATGTCCTCGGAAACTAGCGTCCCTGTATGTGCTGACCCTGTTTTCTGCCTGTGTGTGTGGATGTGTGTGTGTGTGTGTGTGTGCGCTCCAGGGCATTCCTGGACTGCCTCATCAACCCACTGCAGGAGCAGATGGAGGAGTGGAAGAGAGGCGCCAACACTCTGGACAAGGACCACGCTAAAGGTGCACACACACACACACACACATGACCGTTCACACACACATTTATACATGTACATTGTACACACACACACACACACACCACTATCAAGACCTGACCGTGTCACCTCTTCCTCATCAAAACTCCATAGTCACTTTCTCTGATGTGATCTGTGTGTCGCTCAGAGTACAAGAGAGCTCGCCAGGAGATCAAGAAGAAGTCTTCAGACACCCTGAAGCTGCAGAAGAAAGCTAAGAAAGGTAACCTGTCCCCCCCTCCCCCCCTCCTGTCCCCCCTCCCCCAGGTCAGCGGTCAGGTCAGGTCCTCCCCTGAGGCTGGATGTTATGGCACTGTCCCTGCTGCTGTCAGGGTCTGTGAGCGTCAGCACACAGGGGGCACGGTGGAGGCTCTCCAAACGACTGTCCTCCCGAGCCCCGGACCCCTCGGTCTGGCTCCACATCATTACACTGAGGACCCTTACATAACAGCCCGGCATCTCTGTACACCCTGCAGAGTACACATAGCAAAGCACTGGAACTACCGTCATTACTGCAGGATGGAGATGGCGGAGCAGGGGCTGTGCAGACTAAGGACAGCAATCCTTTGTTTCTAAAGCACAAAGAGGTTCTGTTTTGTGATATATATATATTCCTTAAACTTTTTTCCCCCTCCCATTTTTGTTATTTTCTTCTCTAATGAAAGTGATCTAAACTCGGCCTTCCACTAAAGCTAATTATCAGGAGTGAAGGCTCGTCGTACTGTCTGCCACACACTCAGAGCCTGCAGAGGCAGAATTCCGTCGTCCTGATAAACATGAACTGTACGGTCTAGTCCCACGCGGTAAACATTACCTTACTTGGTAAACAAACAGAACTTCCTGTCTGAGTCCATCTGGCTGCACCAGCAGATCTGCATTACTCGTAAGGAGGAGCACCATACTTAGACTGATGTCTGATCAACGCTGGATCAAAACCACATGAATCCAAATAGTCGTGCGGGGGTTGAACTTCCAGAGCCTCCAGGACAGGGTTATGTTCGCTTGATGAACGCATGCATGACACACATCCCGGTCTAGACAGAGTTCACTGAACATGTTTCTCCTCATCGTACAGTGTTTGAGCTGTGCTGGTTTTCCCAGCGCCCAACACGCTTGGCGCTGTCGACTGGTAGACTGACCACAGGCACACTGAGGGACTATTCACACTCTACAGTCAAATAGAGTTCTGTCTTTCTGGAATATCTGTTTACCAAGTCTATGGACTGACCTGAATGGCCCTCTACAGTTCTGCTAGCTACTTGCTCTGTAGGTTTTTGGTCGGTCATGTTCATTCAATCAATCCTTCAAGGGGGGCCGTTTCTGACCGATTTATTGATCGAAACCTTTTCCCTCCCCGCCGATCCTGTGGGCCTGGGTCACACCCCGGGGCACCTGACCGAGCAGCCGACGCCCTGGGTAAGTCTGCCAGGCCTCACGCCCCCCTGTGGTGCCCAGAGACCCCGGGGCACATCCCCATACTCTACGCTGGCCTCCTCCTCTCGTCTCCTTCTACCTCTGCTACACGGCTCTGGAGGCCCAGAGGTGTGAGCAAAACAGAGGACATCCGTCTTCTGGGGAGGAAAAAACGACAAGTAGAGGATGCCAATATAGACTATTAAGATGACCCCCCTACCACCTCCCTAGTCTCCTCTGGGCAACGTGAGAGCACGTTCACGTTGGATGTGTCTCCTCGTCCGGCTCCCTGTCCCCCTCTGTGTGGTCCGGTCACACCAGCCTCATCCCTGCTCCTCTGCCTCGCCGTCGGGTCAGAACCTGCTTTGTCCATGTTCCTCCACCGAGTGCCTTTCTGAGGCCCACATACACACACACACACACACACACACACACACACTCACACACACACACACACACACTCACATACACACACACACACATACACACACAGGTCATTAGCAAAGAAGAACACACAGGGCTGATTCTCCCCTCCCCCAGGCCTCCTAATGACTGAAGGTCTTGTGCAAACACAGAGCGAGGAACATGCGCCGCATTCAGATACGCTTTCCCGTGTGTCTTCTGTATGGGGCACTGCCGTCCCTTTGACAGGGGGCAGAATGGGCGCACTGATTTGAAGGGGTCGCAATCGCTGCATTCATCAGTAGGGAAGCAGGGATGATCCTCCCAGAGCGGGCTTACCGGGGGCACCGGCCGTGTCCTGCGTGCCCCTGAGGTGCTACGCTCCACGGCCCCACCGTGTCCCTTGTCCAGCGCTCCCACGCCACATTAGAGGCAGATAGTGAGACTCTGTTCTGCGTCGAGATCCCCGGTCCCACTCCTCCCCCGGAGGGAAGGACAAGAGTCACATTTTTTCAATCCAGTATCCAGGTCAGGTCACCCCTCCACCGATCTGGTTGGGATCTTTCCCCACAGAGCCCCTCTGTCGCTGTGGATCTTGTGAGGGCGGTTTCCGTGTGTCGGGTCCTGGGACTAGCGCTAACTACTCAGCACAGACACAGGCTCCAGGGAAGTTACAGAAGTAGAAAGGATATGGCATGTTTTTACCAGGACGTCCATGCGTTTCCTACATGGCTGACCGTCAGAAGGCTCCCCTCTGGTATGAATGAGGGAGTGGATGAGGGGGCTCTGCCATGTTGTGGCCTAGTTTCCTCTTTCTGAAGACGAATTAATCAGTTGTGATCTGGATTACCTGACCTATATCCAGCAGGCCACTGTCTATTCACAGACAAGTTACTTAGCAGGGTCTTTACATACAGTCGTATGCAAAAGTTTGGGCACCCCTGATAATCTCCATTACTTTCATCTATAAAATGTTGGGCGTTTGGATGAGGAACGTCTTTGTCATATATATACACATACGTCATGGACAGTGATATTTTAGCCGTGAAATAAGGTTTATTTGATAAACAGAAAATATGCCATACGCATCATAAGAGAATTAGACACTTGCATAAATTTGGGCACCCCAACAGAAAAATCACATTAATATTTAGTAGAGCCTCCTTTTGCAAAAATAACAGCTTCTAGACGCTTTTTATATCCTCTGATGAGTGTCTGGATTCTGGATTGAGGTAATTTGGACCATTCTTCCTTACAATACATCTCCAGTTGAGTAAGGTTTGATGGGTGCCTAGCGTGGACAGCCCGCTTCAAGTCACCCCATAGATTTTCAATTATATTCAAGTCTGGGGACTGGGATGGCCATTCCAAAACATTGTAGTTGTTCCTCTGCATAAATGCCTTAGTGGATTTGGAGCAATGTTTCGGGTCGTTGTCCTGCTGGAACACCCAACTGCGCCGTAACTTCAGCTTTGTTACAGATTCTTGAACATTATTGTCCAGAATTTGCTGGTACTGAGTTGAATCCATACGACCTTCAACTTTAACTAGATTCCCAGTTCCTGCACTAGCCACACAGCCCCACAGCATGACGGACCCCCCACCAAATTTTACTGTGGGCAGCAAGTGTTTTTCTAGGAATGCTGTGTTCTTTTGCCTCCATGCGTAACGCCTCTTGTTGTGACCGAATAACTCCATCTTTGTGTCATCAGTCCACAGTACTTTGTTCCAAAATGAGCCTGGCTTGTTCAAATGTAGTTTGGCAAACCTCAAGCGAGCCTTTTTGTGGCGCGTGTGCAGAAAAGGCTTCTTCCGCATCACTCTCCCATACAGCTGTTCTCTGTGCAATGTGCGCTGAATGGTCGAGCAATGCACAGTGACACCATCTGCAGCAAGATGACCTTGCAGCTCTTTGGAGGTGATCTGAGGGTTGTCCTTGACCATTCTGACCATTCTTCGCCTTTGCCTCTTTGTTATTTTTCCTGGCCTGCCACTTCTGGCCTTAACAAGAACTGTGCCTGTTGCCTTCCATTTCCTAATGACATTCCTCACAGTGGAAACTGATAGCTGAAACCTCCGGGATAACTTTTTGTAGCCTTCCCCTAAACCATACTGCTGAACAATCTTTGTTTTTAGATCATTTGATAGCTGTTTTGATGCCCCCATTTTGCCACTGTTCAGAGGAGAATCAAAGAGAAGCAAAACTTGCAATTGGCTAACTTAAATACCCTTTCTAATGATTGAATGCACCTTTTTATGTAATTGAAGGCTTAACGAGTTAATCAGACTAACTATGTGTTGCAGTTAATCAGCATTTAGTAGGCAGAGGTATTCAAATCAAATAAATGATAAGGGTGCCCAAACTTTTGCACAGCCTTTTTTTCACATTTGATTTAATTTCACACAACTAAATACTGCTACACCAAATATCTTTGTCTGGAAAACACCCCAGCACTCAGTGTTAACTAGAAAAGTAATATTACAATATTATATTGATCTTTTTTGGTGAAGACAGGAAATTATCATGCAGCCTCAGAGGGGTGCCTAAACTTTTGCATACGACTGTAGCATACCTACCACTAAGTCCTCAGGTAGCATAGCATAGCTAGTGCTCATGTGGTGTCGTGTAGCTAGCGCTCACAGGTAGCATAGCATAACTAGTTCTAGATGCTCAGTATAACATAGCACAGCTTGTACCGATCCATGGACTTTCCTGCTCATACGCTTGTTTTCCTGCAATAAGGATTGTGATCGTGTGTCGAGGCTTTAGCGATCCAGTCTGCCCCAAACATTAGCTAAAGCATTACCTTTATCAAGCTAATACTCTAGCCTGTGGCTCCCCAACTGTCTGGATGTGCACGTGAGTCACCCGACATGACCGTGTTAGTCATGTTGCCACGGCAAACGCTGCATCCTTTCGTGTTCATCATTAACTTCAGTTAACCCGTCTGATGCACTCAGTAACCTCCCCTGCCCAGCCCCCCCCCCTTCCTGCCTGTCACTGAAGGCCCTACAGGAGGCATCAACATGTATGGTGTGGGCTGGTTGGCCACTCTTTGTCTTGGTTCAAACGGATGTTTTGTATATGGTATTGTTGTGTAGGGATGGTACTATATGTACTAAGGCAGCAGCTGGTTCTGGGACAGCCTGAACTCCCCTCACGCTCTGCTGGCATGTACGTCCAGTTTAGACTTTGGATCAACAGCTGGTAGACCAAATATTTATTTTTATGGTTCGAATGGAACTTAGTGCGCATGATGTCTGCTTGGACTCGATTTGAATGATGCATTTTCTTACGTTTTTTTTTCTTCTTCAGTTCAAAAACAACTCTAGTTATTTCATTTGATTTGGCTTCAAAAGAAAGTGGTGTTGAGTCAGTCCTTCGGTAGCTCTTGGCCTTATAAAACCCTAACCTCAGTTCCAGGGAGAGAGAAAAAAGCTCTCCGAATGAAAGCAGTCTGACCTTCTGAGCCTCTGAGCCTCTGAGCTGTCTGTGGTTTGGGGATCGAGGAAGAGAACAATCTGGACCTCAGACGAGCTGGAACAGCTCACGTGAGGATCAACAACAACAATATCAACAGCACACCCAGGCCGCTCCACCACAGGGTATTCCCCAGGGTGTGATGGCTCTATAGTCTGGTACGTGATGCAGAAGGGGAGTTAGGGCAAACTCACACACTGCTCCCTCCGCTTGAACTGAGAGTGAGACGGGAGGTGGAACTCCAGCCACCATGGGAATGTAATTGTATATTTG